>JAPZIH010000011.1:3476187-3817683 GCA_027410445.1 Discoglossus pictus
GTAACACACTGCACACAATCCGGACTATAGGGACATGCGTGTAACACACTGCACACAATCCAGGACTATAGGGACCTGCGTGTAACACACTGCACACAATCCAGGACTATAGGGACCTGCGTGTAACACACTGCACACAATCCAGGACTATAGAGACCAGCGTGTAACACACTGCACACAATCCAGGACTATAGGACCAGCGTGTAACACACTGCACACAATCCAGGACTATAGGGACCTGCGTGTAACACACTGCACACAATCCAGGACTATAGGGACCTGCGTGTAACACACTGCACACAATCCAGGACTATAGGGACCTGCGTGTAACACACTGCACACAATCCAGGACTATAGGGACCAGCGTGTAACACACTGCACACAATCCAGGAGATAGGACCAGCGTGTAACACACTGCACACAATCCAGGACTATAGGGACCTGCGTGTAACACACTGCACACAATCCAGGACTATAGGGACCAGCGTGTAACACACTGCACACAATCCTACTATAGGGACCTGCGTGTAACACACTGCACACAATCCAGGACTATAGAGACCTGCGTGTAACACACTGCACACAATCCAGGACTATAAGGACCAGCGTGTAACACACTGCACACAATCCAGACTATAGGGACCAGCGTGTAACACACTGCACACAATCCAGGACTATAGGGACCTGTGTGTAACACACTGCACACAATCCAGGACTAAGAACCAGCGTGTAACACACTGCACACAATACAGGACTATAGGACCAGCGTGTAAACACACTGCACACATCCAGGACTATAGAGACCAGCGTGTAACACACTGCACACAATCCAGGACTATAGGGACCAGCGTGTACACACTGCACACAATCAGGACTATAGAGACCAGCGTGTAACACACTGCACACAATCCAGGACTATAGGACCAGCGTGTAACACACTGCACACTATCCAGGACTATAGGGACCAGCGTGTAACACACTGCACAATCCAGGACTATAGGGACCAGCGTGTAACACACTGCACACAATCCAGGACTATAGAGACCAGCGTGTAACACACTGCACACAATCCAGGACTATAGGGACCAGCGTGAACACACTGCACACAATCCAGGACTATAGGGACCAGCGTGTAACACACTGCACACAATCCAGGACTATATGTACCAGCGTGTAACACACTGCACACAATCCAGGACTATAGGGACCTGCGTAACACACTGCACACAATCCAGGACTATAGGGACCAGCGTGTAACACACTGCACACAATCCAGGACTATAGGGACCTGCGTGTAACACACTGCACACAATCCAGGACTATAGGACCGCGTGTAACACACTGCACACAATCCAGGACTATAGAGACCTGCGTGTAACACACTGCACACAATCCAGGACTATAGGAACCTGCGTGTAACACACTGCACACAATCCAGGACTATAGGGACCAGCGTGTAACACACTGCACACAATCCAGGACTATAGAGACCTGCGTGTAACACACTGCACACAATCCAGGACTATAGGGACCTGCGTGTAACACACTGCACACAATCCAGGACTATAGGGACCTGCGTGTAACACACTGCACACAATCCAGGACTATAGGAGACCTGCGTGTAACACACTGCACACAATCCAGGACTATAGGGACCAGCGTGTAACACACTGCACACAATCCAGGACTATAGAGACCAGCGTGTAACACACTGCACACAATCCAGGACTATAGGGACCTGCGTGTAACACACTGCACACAATCCAGGACTATAGGGACCTGCGTGTAACACACTGCACACAATCCAGGACTATAGGGACCTGCGTGTAACACACTGCACACAATCCAGGACTATAGAGACCAGCGTGTAACACACTGCACACAATCCAGGGACTATAGGGACCTAGCGTGTAACACACTGCACACAATCCAGGACTATAGAGACCTGCGTGTAACACACTGCACACAATCCAGGACTATAGGGACCTGCGTGTAACACACTGCACACAATCCAGGACTATAGGGACCAGCGTGTAACACACTGCACACAATCCAGGACTATAGGGACCAGCGTGTAACACACTGCACACAATCCAGGACTATAGGGACCTGCGTGTAACACACTGCACACAATCCAGGACTATAGGGACCTGCGTGTAACACACTGCACACAATCCAGGACTATAGGGACCTGCGTGTAACACACTGCACACAATCCAGGACTATAGGGACCAGCGTGTAACACACTGCACACAATCCAGGACTATAGGGACCAGCGTGTAACACACTGCACACAATCCAGGACTATAGAGACCAGCGTGTAACACACTGCACACAATCCAGGACTATAGGGACCTGCGTGTAACACACTGCACACAATCCAGGACTATAGGGACCTGCGTGTAACACACTGCACACAATCCAGGACTATAGGGACTGCGTGTAACACACTGCACACAATCCAGGACTATAGGACCAGGGAGTAACACACTGCACACAATCCAGGACTATAGGACCAGCGTGTAACACACTGCACACAATCCAGGACTATAGGGACCTGCGTGTAAACTCACTGCACACAATCCAGGACTATAGGGACCAGCGTGTAACACACTGCACACAATCCAGGACTATAGAGACCAGCGTGTAACACACTGCACACAATCCAGGACTATAGAGACCAGCGTGTAACACACTGCACCAATCCAGGACTATAGAGACCTGCGTGTAACACACTGCACACAATCCAGGACTATAGGGACCAGCGTGTAACACACTGCACACAATCCAGGACTATAGGGACCAGCGTGTAACACACTGCACACAATCCAGGACTATAGGGACCAGCGATTAACACACTGCACACAATCCAGGACTATAGGGACCAGCGATTAACACACTGCACACAATCCAGGACTATAGGGACCTGCGTGTAACACACTGCACACAATCCAGGACTATAGAGACCTGCGTGTAACACACTGCACACAATCCAGGACTATAGGGACCTGCGTGTAACACACTGCACACAATCCAGGACTATAGGGACCTGCGTGTAACACACTGCACACAATCCAGGACTATTAGGGACCAGCGTGTAACACACTGCACACAATCCAGGACTATAGGGACCAGCGATTAACACACTGCACACAATCCAGGACTATAGGGACCAGCGATTAACACACTGCACACAATCCAGGACTATAGGGACCAGCGTGTAACACACTGCACACAATCCAGGACTATAGGGACCTGCGTGTAACACACTGCACACAATCCAGGACTATAGAGACCAGCGTGTAACACACTGCACACAATCCAGGACTATAGGGACCTGCGTGTAACACACTGCACACAATCCAGGACTATAGGGACCTGCGTGTAACACACTGCACACAATCCAGGACTATAGGGACCAGCGTGTAACACACTGCACACAATCCAGGACTATAGAGACCAGCGTGTAACACACTGCACACAATCCAGGACTATAGGGACCAGCGTGTAACACACTGCACACAATCCAGGACTATAGGGACCTGCGTGTAACACACTGCACACAATCCAGGACTATAGGGACCTGCGTGTAACACACTGCACACAATCCAGGACTATAGGGACCAGCGTGTAACACACTGCACACAATCCAGGACTATAGGGGACCAGCGATTAACACACTGCACACAATCCAGGACTATAGGGACCAGCGTTTAACACACTGCACACAATCCAGGACTATAGGGACCTGCGTGTAACACACTGCACACAATCCAGGACTATAGGGACCTGCGTGTAACACACTGCACACAATCCAGGACTATAGGGACCTGCGTGTAACACACTGCACACAATCCAGGACTATAGGGACCTGCGTGTAACACACTGCACACAATCCAGGACTATAGGGACCTGCGTGTAACACACTGCACACAATCCAGGACTATAGGGACCAGCGTGTAACACACTGCACACAATCCAGGACTATAGGGACCTGCGTGTAACACACTGCACACAATCCAGGACTATAGGGACCTGCGTGTAACACACTGCACACAATCCAGGACTATAGGGACCAGCGTGTAACACACTGCACACAATCCAGGACTATAGGGACCTGCGTGTAACACACTGCACACAATCCAGGACTATAGGGACCAGCGTGTAACACACTGCACACAATCCAGGACTATAGGGACCAGCGTGTAACACACTGCACACAATCCAGGACTATAGGGACCAGCGTGTAACACACTGCACACAATCCAGGACTATAGGGACCAGCGTGTAACACACTGCACACAATCCAGGACTATAGGGACCAGCGTGTAACACACTGCACACAATCCAGGACTATAGGGACCTGCGTGTAACACACTGCACACAATCCAGGACTATAGGGACCAGCGTGTAACACACTGCACACAATCCAGGACTATAGGGACCAGCGTGTAACACACTGCACACAATCCAGGACTATAGGGACCTGCGTGTAACACACTGCACACAATCCAGGACTATAGGGACCAGCGTGTAACACACTGCCACACAATCCAGGACTATAGGTACCTGCGTGTAACACACTGCACACAATCCAGGACTATAGGGACCTGCGTGTAACACACTGCACACAATCCAGGACTATAGGGACCAGCGTGTAACACACTGCACACAATCCAGGACTATAGGGACCATGCGTGTAACACACTGCACACAATCCAGGACTATAGGGACCTGCGTGTAACACACTGCACACAATCCAGGACTATAGAGGACCTGCGTGTAACACACTGCACACAATCCAGGACCTATAGGGACCAGCGTGTAACACACTGCACACAATCCAGGACTATAGGGACCAGCGTGTAACACACTGCACACAATCCAGGACTATAGGGACCAGCGTGTAACACACTGCACACAATCCAGGACTATAGGGACCATGCGTGTAACACACTGCACACAATCCAGGACTATAGGGACCTGCGTGTAACACACTGCACACAATCCAGGACTATAGGGACCTGCGTGTAACACACTGCACACAATCCAGGACTATAGGGACCAGCGTGTAACACACTGCACACAATCCAGGACTATAGAGACCAGCGTGTAACACACTGCACACAATCCAGGACTATAGGGACCTGCGTGTAACACACTGCACACAATCCAGGACTATAGGGACCAGCGTGTAACACACTGCACACAATCCAGGACTATAGGGACCTGCGTGTAACACACTGCACACAATCCAGGACTATAGGGACCAGCGTGTAACACACTGCACACAATCCAGGACTATAGGGACCAGCGTGTAACACACTGCACACAATCCAGGACTATAGGGACCTGCGTGTAACACACTGCACACAATCCAGGACTATAGGGACCTGCGTGTAACACACTGCACACAATCCAGGACTATAGGGACCAGCGTGTAACACACTGCACACAATCCAGGACTATAGGGACCAGCGTGTAACACACTGCACACAATCCAGGACTATAGGGACCTGCGTGTAACACACTGCACACAATCCAGGACTATAGGGACCTGCGTGTAACACACTGCACACAATCCAGGACTATAGGGACCTGCGTGTAACACACTGCACACAATCCAGGACTATAGGGACCAGCGTGTAACACACTGCACACAATCCAGGACTATAGGGACCAGCGTGTAACACACTGCACACAATCCAGGACTATAGGGACCAGCGTGTAACACACTGCACACAATCCAGGACTATAGGGACCTGCGTGTAACACACTGCACACAATCCAGGACTATAGGGACCTGCGTGTAACACACTGCACACAATCCAGGACTATAGGGACCTGCGTGTAACACACTGCACACAATCCAGGACTATAGGGACCAGGGTGTAACACACTGCACACAATCCAGGACTATAGGGACCAGCGTGTAACACACTGCACACAATCCAGGACTATAGGGACCTGCGTGTAACACACTGCACACAATCCAGGACTATAGGGACCAGCGTGTAACACACTGCACACAATCCAGGACTATAGAGACCAGCGTGTAACACACTGCACACAATCCAGGACTATAGGGACCAGCGTGTAACACACTGCACACAATCCAGGACTATAGGGACCTGCGTGTAACACACTGCACACAATCCAGGACTATAGGGACCAGCGTGTAACACACTGCACACAATCCAGGACTATAGAGACCTGCGTGTAACACACTGCACACAATCCAGGACTATAGGGACCTGCGTGTAACACACTGCACACAATCCAGGACTATAGGGACCAGCGTGTAACACACTGCACACAATCCAGGACTATAGGGACCAGCGTGTAACACACTGCACACAATCCAGGACTATAGAGACCTGCGTGTAACACACTGCACACAATCCAGGACTATAGAGACCAGCGTGTAACACACTGCACACAATCCAGGACTATAGAGACCTGCGTGTAACACACTGTACACAATCCAGGACTATAGGGACCAGCGTGTAACACACTGCACACAATCCAGGACTATAGGGACCAGCGTGTAACACACTGCACACAATCCAGGACTATAGGGACCAGCGATTAACACACTGCACACAATCCAGGACTATAGGGACCAGCGTGTAACACACTGCACACAATCCAGGACTATAGGGACCTGCGTGTAACACACTGCACACAATCCAGGACTATAGAGACCTGCGTGTAACACACTGCACACAATCCAGGACTATAGGGACCTGCGTGTAACACACTGCACACAATCCAGGACTATAGGGACCTGCGTGTAACACACTGCACACAATCCAGGACTATAGGGACCAGCGTGTAACACACTGCACACAATCCAGGACTATAGGGACCAGCGATTAACACACTGCACACAATCCAGGACTATAGGGACCAGCGATTAACACACTGCACACAATCCAGGACTATAGGGACCAGCGTGTAACACACTGCACACAATCCAGGACTATAGGGACCTGCGTGTAACACACTGCACACAATCCAGGACTATAGAGACCAGCGTGTAACACACTGCACACAATCCAGGACTATAGGGACCTGCGTGTAACACACTGCACACAATCCAGGACTATAGGGACCTGCGTGTAACACACTGCACACAATCCAGGACTATAGGGACCAGCGTGTAACACACTGCACACAATCCAGGACTATAGAGACCAGCGTGTAACACACTGCACACAATCCAGGACTATAGGGACCAGCGTGTAACACACTGCACACAATCCAGGACTATAGGGACCTGCGTGTAACACACTGCACACAATCCAGGACTATAGAGACCAGCGTGTAACACACTGCACACAATCCAGGACTATAGGGACCTGCGTGTAACACACTGCACATAATCCAGGACTATAGGGACCTGCGTGTAACACACTGCACACAATCCAGGACTATAGGGACCTGCGTGTAACACACTGCACACAATCCAGGACTATAGGGACCTGCGTGTAACACACTGCACACAATCCAGGACTATAGGGACATGCGTGTAACACACTGCACACAATCCAGGACTATAGGGACCTGCGTGTAACACACTGCACACAATCCAGCACTATAGAGACCTGCGTGTAACACACTGCACACAATCCAGGACTATAAGGACCAGCGTGTAACACACTGCACACAATCCAGGACTATAGGGACCAGCGTGTAACACACTGCACTCAATCCAGGACTATAGAGACCAGCGTGTAACACACTGCACACAATCCAGGACTATAGGGACCAGCGTGTAACACACTGCACTCAATCCAGGACTATAGGGACCAGCGTGTAACACACTGCACACAATCCAGGACTATAGGGACCTGCGTGTAACACACTGCACACAATCCAGGACTATAGGGACATGCGTGTAACACACTGCACACAATCCAGGACTATAGGGACCTGCGTGTAACACACTGCACACAATCCAGCACTATAGAGACCTGCGTGTAACACACTGCACACAATCCAGGACTATAAGGACCAGCGTGTAACACACTGCACACAATCCAGGACTATAGGGACCAGCGTGTAACACACTGCACTCAATCCAGGACTATAGGGACCTGCGTGTAACACACTGCACACAATCCAGGACTGTAGGGACCTGCGTGTAACACACTGCACACAATCCAGGACTATAGGGACCAGCGTGTAACACACTGCACACAATCCAGGACTATAGAGACCAGCGTGTAACACACTGCACACAATCCAGGACTATAGGGACCTGCGTGTAACACACTGCACACAATCCAGGACTATAGGGACCAGCGTGTAACACACTGCACACAATCCAGTACTATAGGGACCTGCGTGTAACACACTGCACACAATCCAGGACTATAGAGACCTGCGTGTAACACACTGCACACAATCCAGGACTATAAGGACCAGCGTGTAACACACTGCACACAATCCAGGACTATAGGGACCAGCGTGTAACACACTGCACACAATCCAGGACTATAGGGACCTGTGTGTAACACACTGCACACAATCCAGGACTATAGAGACCAGCGTGTAACACACTGCACACAATCCAGGACTATAGGGACCAGCGTGTAACACACTGCACACAATCCAGGACTATAGAGACCAGCGTGTAACACACTGCACACAATCCAGGACTATAGGGACCAGCGTGTAACACACTGCACACAATCCAGGACTATAGAGACCAGCGTGTAACACACTGCACACAATCCAGGACTATAGGGACCAGCGTGTAACACACTGCACACAATCCAGGACTATAGGGACCTGCGTGTAACACACTGCACACAATCCAGGACTATAGGGACCAGCGTGTAACACACTGCACACAATCCAGGACTATAGAGACCAGCGTGTAACACACTGCACACAATCCAGGACTATAGGGACCTGCGTGTAACACACTGCACACAATCCAGGACTATAGGGACCAGCGTGTAACACACTGCACACAATCCAGGACTATATGTACCAGCGTGTAACACACTGCACACAATCCAGGACTATAGGGACCTGCGTGTAACACACTGCACACAATCCAGGACTATAGGGACCAGCGTGTAACACACTGCACACAATCCAGGACTATAGGGACCTGCGTGTAACACACTGCACACAATCCAGGACTATAGGGACCTGCGTGTAACACACTGCACACAATCCAGGACTATAGAGACCTGCGTGTAACACACTGCACACAATCCAGGACTATAGGAACCTGCGTGTAACACACTGCACACAATCCAGGACTATAGGGACCAGCGTGTAACACACTGCACACAATCCAGGACTATAGAGACCAGCGTGTAACACACTGCACACAATCCAGGACTATAGGGACCTGCGTGTAACACACTGCACACAATCCAGGACTATAGGGACCTGTGTGTAACACAGTGCACACAATCCAGGACTATAGGGACCTGCGTGTAACACACTGCACACAATCCAGGACTATAGGGACCAGCGTGTAACACACTGCACACAATCCAGGACTATAGAGACCAGCGTGTAACACACTGCACACAATCCAGGACTATAGGGACCAGAGTGTAACACACTGCACACAATCCAGGACTATAGGGACCTGCGTGTAACACACTGCACACAATCCAGGACTATAGGGACCAGCGTGTAACACACTGCACACAATCCAGGACTATAGGGACCTGCGTGTAACACACTGCACACAATCCAGGACTATAGGGACCAGCGTGTAACACACTGCACACAATCCAGGACTATAGGGACCAGCGTGTAACACACTGCACACAATCCAGGACTATAGAGACCTGCGTGTAACACACTGCACACAATCCAGGACTATAGGGACCTGCGTGTAACACACTGCACACAATCCAGGACTATAGGGACCAGCGTGTAACACACTGCACACAATCCAGGACTATAGGGACCAGCGTGTAACACACTGCACACAATCCAGGACTATAGGGACCTGCGTGTAACACACTGCACACAATCCAGGACTATAGGGACCTGCGTGTAACACACTGCACACAATCCAGGACTATAGGGACCTGCGTGTAACACACTGCACACAATCCAGGACTATAGGGACCAGCGTGTAACACACTGCACACAATCCAGGACTATAGGGACCAGCGTGTAACACACTGCACACAATCCAGGACTATAGAGACCAGCGTGTAACACACTGCACACAATCCAGGACTATAGGGACCTGCGTGTAACACACTGCACACAATCCAGGACTATAGGGACCTGCGTGTAACACACTGCACACAATCCAGGACTATAGGGACCTGCGTGTAACACACTGCACACAATCCAGGACTATAGGGACCTGCGTGTAACACACTGCACACAATCCAGGACTATAGGGACCTGCGTGTAACACACTGCACACAATCCAGGACTATAGGGACCTGCGTCTAACACACTGCACACAATCCAGGACTATAGGGACCTGCATGTAACACACTGCACACAATCCAGGACTATAGGGACCTGCGTGTAACACACTGCACACAATCCAGGACTATAGGGACCTGCGTGTAACACACTGCACACAATCCAGGACTATAGGGACCTGCGTGTAACACACTGCACACAATCCAGGACTAAAGGGACCTGCATGTAACACACTGCACACAATCCAGGACTATAGGGACCTGCGTGTAACACACTGCACACAATCCAGGACTATAGGGACCTGCGTGTAACACACTGCACACAATCCAGGACTATAGGGACCTGCGTGTAACACACTGCACACAATCCAGGACTATAGGGACCTGCGTGTAACACACTGCACACAATCCAGGACTATAGGGACCTGCGTGTAACACACTGCACACAATCCAGGACTATAGGGACCAGCGAGTAACACACTGCACACAATCCAGGACTATAGGGACCTGCGTGTAACACACTGCACATAATCCAGGACTATAGGGACTTGCGTGTAACACACTGCACACAATCCAGGACTATAGGGACCAGCGTGTAACACACTGCACACAATCCAGGACTATAGGGACCAGCGAGTAACACACTGCACACAATCCAGGACTATAGGGACCTGCGTGTAACACACTGCACATAATCCAGGACTATAGGGACTTGCGTGTAACACACTGCACACAATCCAGGACTATAGGGACCTGCGTGTAACACACTGCACACAATCCAGGACTATAGAGACCTGCGTGTAACACACTGCACACAATCCAGGACTATAGGGACCTGCGTGTAACACACTGCACACAATCCAGGACTATAGAGACCAGCGTGTAACACACTGCACACAATCCAGGACTATAGGGACCTGCGTGTAACACACTGCACACAATCCAGAACTATAGAGACCTGCGTGTAACACACTGCACACAATCCAGGACTATAGGGACCTGCGTGTAACACACTGCACACAATCCAGGACTATAGAGACCTGTGTGTAACACACTGCACACAATCCAGGACTATAGAGACCTGTGTGTAACACACTGCACACAATCCAGGACTATAGGGACCAGCGTGTAACACACTGCACACAATCCAGGACTATAGAGACCAGCGTGTAACACACTGCACACAATCCAGGACTATAGGGACCTGCGTGTAACACACTGCACACAATCCAGGACTATAGGGACCAGCGTGTAACACACTGCACACAATCCAGGACTATAGGGACCAGCGTGTAACACACTGCACACAATCCAGGACTATAGGGACCTGCGTGTAACACACTGCACACAATCCAGGACTATAGGGACCAGCGTGTAACACACTGCACACAATCCAGGACTATAGGGACCAGCGTGTAACACACTGCACACAATCCAGGACTATAGGGACCTGTGTGTAACACACTGCACACAATCCAGGACTATAGGGACCTGCTTGTAACACACTGCACACAATCCAGGACTATAGGGACCAGCGTGTAACACACTGCACACAATGTAGGACTATAGGGACCAGCGTGTAACACACTGCACACAATCCAGGACTATAGAGACCAGCGTGTAACACACAGCACACAATCCAGGACTATAGAGACCTGCTTGTAACACACTGCACACAATCCAGGACTATAGGGACCTGCTTGTAACACACTGCACACAATCCAGGACTATAGAGACCAGCGTGTAACACACAGCACACAATCCAGGACTATAGAGACCTGCGTGTAACACACTGCACACAATCCAGGACTATAGGGACCAGCGTGTAACACACTGCACACAATCCAGGACTATAGGGACCTGCGTGTAACACACTGCACACAATCCAGGACTATAGGGACCAGCGTGTAACACACTGCACACAATCCAGGACTATAGGGACCTGCGTGTAACACACTGCACACAATCCAGGACTATACGTGTCATGGGACCAAATCACCAGCTCCAAGAGCCATAGATCAGGGGAATGTTCCCTGGGTGGGGTCAGATAACCCATGTTTGTCCCCTGATACCCCAAGAGACTTAATCCCAGAGGAAATGCTAGCCGAGCACAGTTTCTCCAAACGGGTCACGCCTGAGTTACCGGATGTGGAAAAGGTCTCACCTGAGGACTACCTTCCAGCACAAATCCTGGCAGAAACCCCAGTAACTGCTCAACAGGTAGGGCCAGATGAACTAAGTCCGCCCTCAGAAGTTCTAGCCAATGTGTATGGGCCCGAACTGCTCATGGAGGCAGGGGCTCAGGATTGCTATTTAAGAGACTGTGGGGAGGGAAAGGAACTGGTTCCTAGCTACAGGAAACCGGACCTCACACAGGAGGAGGCAGTGGCACCAGGGATAGCCGTGCCTTTCTGGGAGAAAGAGCCATGGGTGCATTGCGGCACCCCAAAGGATTGTGTATGTAGTGAGGACTTGCCTGAGATGACCATTGTCCAGGAGTCCAATACAAGCTCTGGAGCAGACAAAGCTCAGAGGGCCCAGGAATCCACAAAGGATGAGGCCCAAGTTGCCAAGCAAAAGATAACAGAAGAAGAGGGTCAGCTGAGGGCCCCAAAGCACAGCCTGGGTGGGAACAGCGTAGTTCTCCAGGCTGCAACACAGACAGACCCAGGGGAAGAAAACCAGGAGGGTCTGTCCAAAGATACAGATTTCCAGGAGCCAGAGCAAAGGGAGCATCCAAGTCCGGACTCCATCAGGGACGCTGGAGTCAAGCGCAGACCGGTATGTACTTTACTGCAGTTATTGTGTTATTGGGCTCCCAACAATAATGATTTTGCTGAGAGAGGTACTGGACTGCCCCCTTGCAATCCCATAGGCCCAGAGACTGTTTTAGAGATCCCAGCCCAGCTGTGGGGACTGGCTTGGGGGAACAGGGTTGCTATGGGACAGAAACTGTGGCCCACCTGTTGTACTCTGGGATCCCAGACTATTGGGGAGGGACCATGGACTATTTGGGTGGGGGTGCAGGGGAAGAGCAATTTGCTCTATACAGTGGGAGCAAGGCCAAGGGCTGGGGGAGGTTTTTACTCTGCACCTTGCGACAGACAAGAACTGGCCTAGCATACAGAGGGCCTGACCAAACCAGCAGATTCATGACTCAGAATCCAGCAGATTCATGACATCCAAAATCTTGGATGTTCCCTGCCCGCTTGGGGAAGGTTTGTCATGAATTAGCAGTGGCCTATATTGGGACTGGACTGTTATATACCAATAGCCGCCATCTTGGGGCTGGTATATCATCCACAGTTGATGCCATATGGAGAGCAAGAGTTCTGGGTTTAGGAGACCCACTGTATATATGATGTTATGGGTTATAATATGTTAGTATTATATTGTATATTGTATTATGGATATATTGTTATGTTGTGGTCTAGGGGATAAAGTATTATAAGTTTATCCCTTAGCATATTCCCATCCCTTCCATGTTTAGGCTCATTGTAATGGGTATCCTGTGAGGGATCTAATGGGATATATTGGTTGTATGTGGGTGAAACATTGTGTGTAGTATTTGTAAATATGAATGTATGTTATTATATTAGTATGTTATTATGTTGTAGAGGGGAAGCCCATTGAATACAGCCAAAACCTCCTTTGTTCCCAAAAGGCTTGTTAATCCCATTAGCTAAGTGTCCAGCAGAGAACTACACAATGGGGAGCTCACAGCTGGAGAGCAGACAGGCAGGCACCCAGAAACAATGGGATGCCCTGAGGCTTCTCAGCCTTCATAGCATGGGCACAGGAGAGCCAAGACATGCTTTGCCCTGGAGATTCAGATCCCAAATGAATTAGTTGGCCTCGCCTAGTGGGCGGACCTGGGAGGGGACTATTGGTTCACACACAGTTCCCCTTCATGATTGGCCAGAGGCAGTTAGGGGCTGACTAAAGATAGCCCATCCTGGTAATGTTTATGCCTGTTTAAAAGATGTTGTTTTCCAAATAAAGTGGTTCATAATTTTCATCAAGACTTTGTGTGCAGGTGTATTATTGACGCAGGGGCATATGCTGGTAGAGGAGATCGTTCTGACTCCCTTCCAGGTTTTCCCAGGCACACTACCAAAAGCTAGGACTTATGCCTTTGTACCGACAAAGACTGTCCATAGGTCTAGAGTCAGCCCAAACTTAGGTCTAAAACCTACAGGAGATAAGAGGACTAGGATCCTCTATACTCCATCATCATTGTAGGTTGTGACAGGCTGGCTTTACTTTCTCTAATGGAAGTTGCTAGAGGTTCCATTAGGAGTGCAAAGATAAGAGGGGACAAGGGGCATCCTTGTCTAGTCCCGTTGGAGATATTAAAACTTTTCGACTTAAATCCAAGGCCCACGACAGAGGCGGACTGGGCCCCATAAAGGGCCTTAATGGCCCTAGACCCAAAATCTTCAAGGCCAAGTTTGGCCATGACTAGGTCCATATGGTCCCATCCTACTCTGTCAAAGGCCTTTTCTGCATCCAAAGATAGAAAGACAGATGATCTCTTATTTAATTTAGCATAAGATACAAGATACAAGATTAACTAATCTTCTGACTTTATCGGTCCCTTGTCTACTTACTATGAAGCCGTTTTGATCTTTGTCTACCAAAGAATGAATTCAAGGAATGTTCAATCTGTTTGCCAGCACTTTAGCGTATATTTTAATTCATTTTCATACATATATATATTTATAGAGTAAAACACAATAGAGGAAAATTATCATCTCTAGGTCCTGACATCAGGGAATAAGATGTTTCTTTTTTTTTTTATTGAACGTTTTCAGACAATACAAAAATCAACAATACCTAAATACAATCATAATTCACATATCTCTTGATTATAGAGTCCAGTTCCAATAAATATTAAATATCAATTAGCCACAAAATTCATGATTACAATGGATAATAAGGTTATTAAGAGTTTTATCTACTAATACCTGATAAAGTCCCTTTCTTTCTCATCCCAATCAAAGGTCCGTATATAACCCAAATTATTCTTTATTCCTAATTGAACCTTGCATTTGGATATTTTACTGCTTTAGACCTTTTAAAAATCATCTTACTATTATAAATCTAGAAGGTCTTTGGGCTATACATTGGGAATTCATATACCAGGCTCTGATAAAAATAATCAAGTCCAGTCAAAGAAAGAAAAGAAAGAAGAAAGAAGAAATATCACAAGATAGAGGGATAGAGGAAAATCACCAATTCTAGGTCCTGACATCAGGGAATAAGAAGATGTTTCTGATCAAACAGTAACTTGATTTATGAATATTATAACAATACTCTTACCCTCTTTTATATGCAGGAGGCACAAACATCCACCATGACTGCCATGCCATGCAAACAAATATGGAGAAGCTGTCATTATCCAGGAGCTAAAGACATTGGCCCACATTCAATTATGGTTCTGGGGAATCCGGGAGCCCGTAAGTGAGGTCGCTAGATAATTTGCTATTCAATTGGCGTGTTTATGCGGAATGAGTTACGGCCTCCCGAAGCCATTGATTTTTCACTGTCGCAAGGCTAAGCTCGCAAATCGCTATTCAATTGCTCAATATCCCCAAGCCCGCAAATGTTTTCACACCCGTAAATGGCAAATGAAGGAGAAAATCCTACAAGTGCTAGAGAGGACCCGCAAGGGGTTAAACACATACTCGTAGCACTGTAAATGCAAATAAATAAACACTACTGCACTGTAAATAAAGCGGAAAGCAACGACAGACATTATAATTAATGGCACAACAGTCTCAAGCCCGCAAATCATCAGATTTATGGGGCTAAATCAATCTCAGGTAGCAATGAGTTAATACATATCAGGCCACCCACATGGACTATAATTAAATAATTTTCATTATTCTTTATTTTGAGGTTTTGCGAGTCTGATCTCATAGCGGACCCCTGAACCTAATTGATTGACATGTAACCTCCATGTTTTACTGCAGCAATAATGACAGTCTTATTTTCTATTGGCTGATTCGAAATAGGCGGTTACGGGCTTGCTTAATTGATCATGTTCACGCCCTGAACTGCTACGAACCAGTGCATGGTTTATGGTTTTGGCTTTGGGACAGTAACTTGCAGGCTTAAGGAATTGAATAGCATCGTAATTGGAGACCAATAGAAGCCCGCAACACACCCGCATACATACGACCGTCTGCGATTGAGTTGCGGGCTTGGAAATAAATGTGGCTCAATGTCACTAAGGAAAGTCATGTGCACCCTCCCCACTCTCTCCCAATCCACTTGCTAATTTATCTTTGTTCCATGCCCTATATATATAACTCTTTATTACTTTTTCTACCATTCTCCTTTCTACATTTCACTCTCTCCCTTTTCCTCTCCATTTCTTATTCTGAAACAAACCATTTAGAGGAAAAAACTCCCCATATGTTTTCTTACACAAACTCTCTTCAGATATCTTCCAGACAATGTTCTCCGAGCTGAGTACCTGGACTACTTATTCACTGACTCGGCTTGCAAAGGTCCTCCTCCCTCAATAAGATGCCAACTGATTCATAGCAGGGTCAATATTAATTACATTTAAAAGACAGATCAAATTAATACTCATTAATTAGAAGAACTAAGCCATAGAGCAGTGCTTACCAAGTCTGTCCTCAGCAACCCCAAATGGTCAATTACTGGAGGAGTTCCTTGCCTGGGAAAGGTGAATGGGTTAATCCTTCTGGTTGACCCACCAGTACTTGGTCTAATATTTCCTGCTGTGGGCATCCCATGGAAACAAAGGTTATTTCTGGTGAAACTAACTAGAGTCACAGTATGCTCTTGAATATACACAGTTCTCAACTTCCTGTTTCTCATCCTATATAGTGTCCAAATAACAAGTAAAGGCCCCAAATATCTATTGTGATATGTAAAAACAAGTTGCCAACCAGGTGTCATTCCTAGGACCTCTCCCTTTTACTACATCTTCCATGTGGCTTTTTGTGGCTTCCAACATCATTGTTTTGTCTTGTTTCCTCAACCTTTTGAGGGCAGGTATATCATACCCAGATCAACTAAGTCCTTTATTTCTTCTGGGTACGGATTATTTCATGGGAGTTGACCAGCTATGGGAGGTGGTGTCATCTAACAATTTAGGTCTTTCTAGATAATTAAGGTACCAGGTACCTTCTACATGTTCGCTACCTTTCCACAACTGCTTCTTGCTACATGTACTATGCGTACAAGATCTAACCCTTGTGTGTCAAAGAAAAAAAGAGAACAACTAGTAATGTGGCCTAATGATAAGTAGATGACATAGAGGCACCAGACTATATATAAGAGAAACCCCCAGTCGAAGCAACCTGTTGCGAAACGCACGTCGGGTTTTACTGCATACTATGTACGCGTGACGTCACTCTTTTTTTCCTTGACACACATTTTGATTATTATTTCAACTATGTATTAAAGTGGCTTCAGCTAATTGCTGTATCCTTTCTATCTTAATGGAATATACCTGAGTTACGTCAGCAGAGCACAATTCATTTATCGTATAAGATCTAACCCTTATCTACTGTCACTGCACTGCAGGTCTAACTCTTCCAAAGAGCCAGGGATTACCTATGGATGCCTAGTTGGATCCTTATTTATGTGTATATGTAAAATGAATAGCTAAGCATCTTTTTATTAAACTCAAAATTATTTTATTTCCAGTTATAGGTATGCCAAGAACAATGGGTGACAAAAGAGCCATCTCCTTAAAGTGGTGAGATCACTCACTTGCATATGTCTTTCTTAAATAACAACTAAAGACCACACAAGCAAGACTCAGTTTCCTATTCCCTAAGATCAGTGTAAGAGTCTGTAGGGGGCAGAAGAAATAATAAATAACAGTACAAAACCAGTACCAAGTGGACTCATAACTGGGTGAACTGAAATCAAGACCCATTGTGCTACACAGTTGGATCCTTGCAGTACTAACAGAACCGCCATGGTTATCGCTACATTAATATGGACTTTCAGTTGGGAGAAGCTGATGCTGGATGACCCTCTGTGCAGTCTCAGGACATGTCTGACGAGGGACATGATGATCAAGCCCAATAAAATTAAAGTCAGAAGTGATGGGATGCAAGCTCCAAGATCCAGACAAAAAATTAAAAACTGTATGTTCCTTTCAGTAGAAAGCTGGTCCTCACGTCCATATAACGAGGTGTTAGTGGCACCGATCAAGTAGTCATATCTGTAAATAATCACAAGTAAAATAGCCATCAGACTATACGAGAACACAAAGGATCCTAAGAGCAGCCATGGCAGCAATGTGGAGAATCGGAGCTTTAGATATGTGAAGAGACGACACCGGAAGGTCACAATCCTGATACAGTAGAAGGTACATAACCAGGCAGTGATCCAGCAACTGGAGATGCTGGTGCTAAAGTAAATGCCGTAGAAAATGTATAACTCAGAGGATGCTAAAATCTCAGTCCAGAAAATGTGTATCATGTTATCAAAGGCCTGGAAGTTCAGTGTGATAATATTAACCAATCCTAGGGCAGAGGCAATGAGATCAGGTGGACTTTGATGTCCTCCTTTAATCCAGGATCTGATACTGATGACCAAGATAAAGACATTGAGGGAAATTCCACAAATGAAGGAAGAGATGGTAAGAGATAAGTAAATTATATTTTTTGAATCCATCCTTATGGTTGTCTGCTTTGGAAGCTTTGAGATGCCTTCAGTGGTGTTTGTCCTCCTTATGCTCTATAGAAGCTTCTCAAATCAATGCTCAGATGCACCGATCTACGGCCAGCTGCTCATTGCTTGTTTCTCGTGTGTCTCATCTGTCGTTGTCACACTTTTACTGGACTTTACATAAAGAGCTTTGGGAATTTACATGAATAGACCGTGGATGGTGTGGTTATTGGTTCACAGGATTCATATGTTACATAGTAATTAAGGTTGAAAAAAGACTTTCAGTCCACCAAGTTCAACCTTTTAAGATCTCCTCTGATCGGCAATATGCGGATTAAATTAATTATTTAGTTGTTAACAAATTATTAATAAATTATTTAACTTTTTTTTTTATTTATATATTTATTTATTATTTTTTTTTGTCCTCTGAGACTTCCAAGAACTTGATGCCGCTTAGTAATGTTTGGGAGAGATGTGGTCCCAGCACCAACTCTGGTGATCTAGTTTTTTTTTTACTTAAAGCTGTATAAAAAATATTATAATCAATCTTTACTTCTTGTAATCTATATCTAAACATTTATGGCCAATAGTGACACCACCCCTATTCCCAAGTGTATTGAGGGAGATGGATATTCAATGTAAATGAAAGCTAATCATCTTAAAGAACAATCATGATAACTATCCATCAATTTTAATGTATATTATCATGTGTAAAAACGTTACACTATATTTGTATAAAATATAAGTACCGTATATACTCGAGTATAAGCCGACCCGAGAATAAGCCGAGGCGCCTATTTTACCACAAAATACTGGGAAAAATGAGTGACCCGAGTATAAGCCGAGGGTGGGAAATGTGCTGCCCCCTGTGTCCCTCTTGTGCCCTCTGTGTCCCCCTCTTGTGTGCCCTTTTCTTGTGTCCCCCCTCTCTCTCCCCTGTGTCTCTTCTCCCCTCTCCCTTCCCTGTGTCTCTTCCCCCTCTCCCTTCCCTGTGTCTCTTCACTCCTCTCCCTTCCCTGTGTCTCTCCTCCCTCTCCCTTCCCTGTGTCTCTTCCCCCCTCTCCGTTCCCTGTGTCTCTTCTCCCCTCTCCCTTCCCTGTGTCTCTTCACCTCTTTCCCTTCCCTGTGTCTCTTCTCCCCTCTCCCTTCCCTGTGTCTCTTCTTCCTCTCCCTTCCCTGTGTCTCTTCCCCCCTCTCCGTTCCCTGTGTCTCTTCACCCCTCTCCCTTCCCTGTGTCTCTTCACCACTCTCCCTTCCCTGTGTCTCTTCCCCCCTCTCCGTTCCCTGTGTCTCTTCACCCTCTCCCTTCCCTGTGTCTCTTCACCACTCTCCCTTCCCTGTGTCTCTTCCCCATCTCCCTTCCCTGTGTCTCTTCACCCCTCTCCCTTCCCTGTGTCTCTCCTCCCCTCTCCCTTCCCTGTGTCTCTTCACCTCTCTCCCTTCCCTGTGTCTCTTCACCACTCTCCCTTCCCTGTGTCTCTTCCCCATCTCCCTTCCCTGTGTCTCTTCACCCCTCTCCCTTCCCTGTGTCTCTTCACCCCTCTCCCTTCCCTGTGTCTCTTCACCCCTCTCCCTTCCCTGTGTCTCTTCTCCCCTCTCCCTTCCCTGTGTCTCTTCACCTCTCTCCCTTCCCTGTGTCTCTTCCCCATCTCCCTTCCCTGTGTCTCTTCACCCCTCTCCCTTCCCTGTGTCTCTTCACCCCTCTCCCTTCCCTGTGTCTCTTCACCCCTCTCCCTTCCCTGTGTCTCTTCACCCCCTCCCTTCCCTGTGTCTCTTCCCCCACCTCCCTTAGCACCCTCCTCAGCCCCCTCCTCATTCTCAACCTCCTTCCTCAACCCCCCTCCTTATCCTCAACCCCCTCCTCAACCTCCCTCTTCAATCTCATCCTCAACCTCCCTCCTCATCCTCCCTCCCCATCCTCCCTCCATATCCTCCCTCCTCATCCTCAACCTCCCTCCTCATCCTCAACCTCCCTCCTCATCCTCAACCTCCCTCCTCAACCCCCCTCCTCATCCTCAACCCCCCTCCTCATTTTAAACCCCCTCCTCAACCTCCCATCCAGGGTTTAAGTCAGGAGGGGGGTTTAGAATGAGATGGGGGGGTTAAGGATGAGGAGGGGGGGGTTGAGGACGAGGAGGGGGTGGAGGGAAAGAGACACTGGTGGTTAGAGAGACAGGGGGGTTAGAGAGACACGGGGGGTGGGTTAGAGAGACACCGGGGGTTAGAGAGACAAGGGGGGGGGGGGGAGAGTGACTCGAGTATAAGCCGAGGGGGCACTTTTTAGCCATAAAAAAGGGCTGAAAATATTGGCATATACTCGAGTATATATTGTAGCAAATAAAGCTGGAAAATGTTAATTGAAATACAGCAGCAATCATTCTTAGATTTCTTCTGAAGGAAATTGGAAAGGATTTTATATAAGTAAACGATATAATTTGCCTAATTATATATGCATATACTAAATTATTCATTTACAAGCCCATTTGTGTATTTATTACCAGTTCAAGTACAACCATTGGGCACAAAAGACAGGAGTGTCCTCTTGTGTCTTCCGTGTCTTCTCCAGTACGTTGGGACCAGTCGTGTGCCTTCACATAGAAGTGTATGTAGAGAAAAGACATTTGTTTGAAAACATATTATATGACTAAGTTTATTCAAATAATGCTATATAATGTGTTCAACGACTAAAGTAAAAATTGTTTTTCAAACATTATCATCAACTTTTTCACCTCATCAAAGTTATGGGAGGTGGTGTCATATAACAATTTAGGTCTTTCTAGATAATCAAGTTACCAGGTACCTTCTACATGTTCGCTACCTTTCCACAACTGCTTCTTGCTACATGTACTATGCGTACAAGATCTAACCCTTGTGTGTCAAAGAAAAAAAGAGAACAACTAGTAATGTGGGCTAATGATAAGTAGATGACATAGAGGCACCAGAATATATATAAGAGAAAATCCCAGTTGAAGCACCCTGTTGCGAAACGTGCGTCGGGTTTTACTGCATACGCGTGACGTCACTCTTTTTTTCTTGGACACACATTATGATTATTATTTTAACTATGTATTAAAGGGGCTTCAGCTAATTGCTGTATCCTTTCTATGTAAATTGAATATACCTGAGTTACGTTAGCAGAGCACTATTCATTTATCGTATAAGATCTAACCCTTATCTACTGTCACTGCACTGCAGGTCTAACTCTTCCAAAGTGCCAGGGATTACCTATGGATGCCTAGTTGGATCCTTATTTATGTGTATATGTAAAATGAATAGCTAAGCTACTTTTTATTATTCTCGAAATCATTTTATTTCCAGTTATAGGTATGCAAAGAACAATGGGTGACATTTGGATTAATTATACCTGGAGATGTGAAAAAAGAGCCATCTCCTTAAAGTGATGAGATCACTCATTTGCATATGTTTTTCTTAAATAACAACTAAAGACCACACAAGCAAGACTCAGTTTCCTATTCCCTAAGATCAGGGTAAGAGCCTGTAGGGGGCAGAAGAAATAATAAATAACAGTACAAAACCAGTACCAAGTGGGCTCATAACTGGGTGAACTGAAATCAAGACCCAGTTGTGCTACACAGTTGGATCCTTGCAGTATCAACAGAACCGCCATGGTTATAGCTACATTAATATGGACTTTCAGTTGGGAGAAGCTATACGAGAACATAAAGGATCCTAAGAGCAGCCATGGCAGCAATGTGGAGAATCGGAGCTTTAGTTATGTGAAGAGACGACACCGGAAGGTCACAATCCTGATACAGTAGAAGGTACATAACCAGGCAGTGATCCAGCAACTGGAGATGCTGGTGCTAAAGTAAATGCCGTAGAAAATGTATAACCCAGAGGATGCTAAAATCTCAGTCCAGAAAAGGTATATCATGTTATCAAAGGCCTGGAAGATTAGTGTGATAATATTAACCAATCCTAGGGCAGAGGCAATGAGATCAGGTGGACTCCTTTAATCCAGGATCTGATACTGATGACCAAGATAAAGACATTGAGGGAAATTCCACAAATGAAGGAAGAGATGGTAAGAGATAAGTAAATTATATTTTTTGAATCCATCCTTATGGTTGTCTCCTTTGGAAGCTTTGAGATGCCTTCTGTGGCGTTTGTCCTCCTTATGCTCTATAGAAGCTTCTCAAATCAATGCTCAGATGCACCGATCTACGGCCAGCTGCTCATTGATTGTTTCTCGTGTGTCTCATCTGTCATTGTCACACTTTTACTGGACTTTACATAAAGAGCTTTGGGAATTTACATGTATAGACCATGGATGGTGTGGTTTTTGGTTCACAGGATTCATATGTTACATAGGTACATAGTAATTAAGGTTGAAAAATGACATTCAGTCCATCAAGTTCAACCTTTTAAGATCTCCTCTGATCTGCAATATGCAGATTAAATTAATTATTTAGTTGTTAACAAATTATTAATAAATTATTTAACTTTTTTTTTTATTTATATATTTTTTATTTTGTCCTCTGAGACTTCTTGGAGAAGACACGGAAGACACAAGAGGACACTCCTAGGAGAGGCTGTCTTTGGATTTATATCTTGACGTCTTTTGTGCCCAATGGTTGTACTTGAACTGGTAATAAATACACAAATGGGCTTGTAAATGAATAATTCGGCAAATTATATCATTTACTTATATAAAATAATTTCCAATTTCCTTCAGAAGAAATCTAAGAATTATTGCTGCTATGTTTCAATTACCATTTTCCAGCTTTATTAGCTACCGTGTATACTCGAGTAAAAGCCGAGTTTTTCATCCCTTTTTTTACGGCTAATACTCGGGTCACTCTTCCCCCGTGTCTCTCTAACCCCCCCATGTCTCTCTACCCCTGTGTGTGTCTCTAACCCCCCATGTCTCTCTAAACCCCGTGTCTCTCTAACCCACCCAACGTGTCTCTCTAATCCCCCCCGTGTCTCTACTAGGAGGTATATCCTAGTACCGGGCACAATCAATGAGAGAAATGACCGCTAAATGTATATGCACCAAATTCAGGACAAATAACTTTCTTCACAGAATTTCTAACTTGATGACCAAGTGGCAGCCTTCTGCTTGGATCTTGGGTAGAGATAAGAATTCGATCTTAGCCAACATAAGATAGATCAGGAAGTTCCCCCTCCTCACCGGTCCCCACTGACACTAAAACCTTAAAATCACTACCCAAGGATCACTCATGTTAGATACATGGAGACAATTGAACCCAAATGAGAGGGATTATATATTCTACTCAGTAGACACAAATCGCATTCACGTATTGACTATGTCTTACTACAACAACATTTAGCATTAAACCTCAGTAATTCACCCCATCTCTTGGTCAGACCATGATTTACTAGCATCACACTAAGAGACCTACTCCCTCAGGGACGCACCTTTACATGGACCCTAAACCTGGCACTTCTCCACAAAGCGCAGGTAGATTACTTTTCCCTAAATGCCGGAGGGGAGATAGACCAAGCATGGGCAGCACATAATGCAATGTTAAGGGAATCTGCTTACAGCTAGGTGCACTCGCCAAAAAATGAGTACTTACCAGAATTATTGACCTTAATGCTAAGAGTTTGGTTCTCGTTACTCAGAGGACGCCCAAGACTCATGCGGAAATCCTTGCACTTAAACAAGAATTGAAGCAGATCCTGATCAGGGAAGTTGTGGCTGTTTTGGCCGGCGCGGAGAAAGCCCCAGTCACTGGGTCTGACGCAGCGCAGCATGACCCAGTGGAGTCTGGGGCGCTCCAAATTGGCCAGGAGAGCGGAGGAGGGACTTCTGCCCATTTTGCGGGCTTCCTCCTTCACTCTGCGCCGGCCATTGCCAGGATTTGGAAGCTAGAACGGCTGCTCCCGTGTCTTGGTGCCTGCAAGGGAAGTACAGTGCAGAATTTATTAACCCTGTCAGTTATAGGGCAGCGGGTCCCCTAGACTGGTTGTGTGTGTAGTCTGTGTGCAGGGGTTGCATGGTTTTGTGGGTGGTCACTTGGGTGGTCCTTGCCTTTATAGATTCTGGACAGTTAGAGACCCTTTTGGCCATGGTTAGGTCCAGAGCATTGTGTCATGGGGTTAGGTGGGAGCAGGATAGGCTAGTTGTGGCACATCTGGGGAGAGAAGGGCCTTTCCAAGGAGGCACAGGCTCAGTCTAAAGTGGCTGCTAGCCTAAGTCCCAGACGGGCACCATAGGCCCACAGAGCCAAGCAGCAGCAGCAATTTTGGCAATAGGGCCAACCGGAGGGCAGGGGCCATGGATTAGGTCCCTGAGAGCCAGGAGCTCATCCCACTCACTGCAGAGAGGTCACAGGGAGATGCGGGCGAGGGCCCACCACCCAGCGTCTTGCCACAAGGCCTGCACCGGACCCCAAAGTCCGTTAACACCCCAGTTTAGACCCGGTCCAGGGTTTCTAGGGGTAAGAGTAAAAAGCCAGGGAGTCCTAAAAAGACTCCTACAGTTTGTCACTGTTCGGCCCCGGCGGTCCCCACTGCTGCAACCACTGATGCTCTCATAGGTGTTTTGCAGGGACGACGCTCCCCCAGTGGTGAGACCGGCGTGAACATGGGATCCACAAGAGGAAAAAGACATCAGGTGCTCAAGGAGATGGCTAGCAACGGCAGTCAGGTGGTGATAGACAACGTTCCAGTCACAGCCAGATCGGCACGGCAGACGCAGCACGGCAGATGCGCCCCGCCAGGGCTTGCAAAGCAACGAGCAGATCCAGAGGCAGGTTCAGGTCCCGAAGTGAGAGGTCAGGCGGTTGCAGCTGCACCTGCTCAGGAGCCGGCAGGGAGAAGAGCCCTCAGCGGACAAGGCGTGCACGGACTCCCGTTCGGACCGAGTGGCGAGAGTGTCCCAGGGTGGCAGCTACCCCTTCACGACGGGAGTTAGGTTAGCGTACAAGGATTTTGAGGGTGGAGCGGTACGAAGGGGGGGGGGGGGGGCCTCCTTCCATTGCACCCCAGTTGCTTTCTTCCCTAAAATCCCTTATGTGTGCTCACGATCTCCTAATCAGCACCGAAATAGCCGGGGCATGGGTGGGTGGTCTATCCGGGAATGCCCGGGTGCACCTGGGTCACTCCTCCGGGTTAACCCCCCTCTCAGGTATGATAATCAAGACAACTACCCTTCCGGCTGGCGATTAAGGGGCGCCGTTCACCTCCATTCAGAACAGATCTCTAGTCGGGACGGGCGGGACGTTGGAGTCGGCCGGGAGGCCCACTATTGTGTGCGCCCAAGACAACCTCAGGGCACATTTGCCCTTGGATGTCAACGAAAAGATCTGGGAATTCATCAAACTGTTCACCTTATTGCCCATATCCCGGTTAGCGGATCCCCCAGAGCAAATGGACCCCGAACTGTCGTTTTAAGCACTCCTGCTCGGGCTGCGGTGGAGATCACCCATTATGCAAGTGCAGCAGGACCAGGCAAGGTGCAAGAGTGGGGGATTCCTCTCCAAAGAGGCAGGACTCCAATCCGGCTGGCAGCAATCCTGTGGTGGCTAGAACGCTACGGTAGACTGCCCGGAAAGGCAAGAGCAGCTACTCTACTGAGGGAGGGTTTTTGGGATGGTTTTGAGATCCTGTGTTCCCTCTTTCCATCAGCTTCGCTTCCAAAGAATTTGAAGTCAGTTAGTGAGTTTCCTGGGGTGGCCTCGGAAAAGATCCGGGGCAGAAGTGGCGCTCGGGAGGATGGCGGGTCCATTCTCGTTTCCCCCAATCCAAGACTTGGTAATTTCTCTGTTTTGAATAGTGCCAAAAAAGAGCCTGGAAAATGTTGTCTAATACAGCACCTGTCCCACCCTCGGGGTGGCTCGGTGAACGACGGAATTGGTAAAGAATGCTCCACCGTGTCCTACGCATCTTTTGACCGTGCCATGGGCTTGTCAAGGCAGCATGCATCAGCGCCAAGATGGCAAGGGTGGATATTGAGTCTGCTTTACGGTTGCTTCCTGTTCATCCCCATAGCCACTTTGTAAAAGAGTCAGGAGCGATGATGGCGGACGTGAAAGTCTGGATAGCGTACCTACAGTCGTTTAATGGCGCCGCGCTGATACATCCGGAAAGCTTGACGAGTGCCCAACTCGGGCTGTATACAGCGGCGGGATTAGGAGGGTTCGGCGCTTACCAGAAAAGATCATGGTTAGCTGCGGCATGGCCTGAGTCATGGGTTTCTGGGGGCCTCACATCGAACTCAGCCTTTCGGGAGTTATTCCCTATGGTAGCGGCAGTTCAAGCATTGGGCACAGAGTTCAAGGATCGACAGGTTTGTGTTGGGTCGGTCTGCGAGGCAACAGTTCGAGCAATCAATAGCCTCTCATCATCATCATTGCCGGTACTACACCTTATACGGCGGGTGGTGCTCCTTTGCTTGAGGTTGAACATATGGTTACGAGCATTCCACGTTATACGTACAGAGAACGGGATTGCTGATGCCCTTTCTCGGTTGCAGGAAGCGCGGGACACTGGCTCCAAGGAGCTTTCAGAATCAGGGAGCTAGTCTTGGCGAACAGGTGCAGTTCGGGGGGGCTGCGGGCAGTGGAAGTCTGTCTGAGACGTGACAGATTGGTGTTATGGTTGAGAAGGTCTAAGACCGATCAGGAGGGGAAAGGAAGAGAGGTGAACTTGCCCAGAATTGGTTCTGGATGTTGCCTCCATGCGAATGTGAAGGAGTATTTACAATGGCGGCCACGGGCACCTGGCCCGCTGCTCATACATGCCGACAGGCAGGCATTGTCTCAGTTCAGTTCACAGCAATCTTAAAGGGAGCGCTGGAGCTCTTGGGTTTGGACGAATTTGGGACCCATTTTTTCCATAGCGGAAACGCTACTGTGGCGGCGGGATTAGGCTTGCCAACAGAAGTGGTTAAGAGGATAGGGAGATAGGAATTGCAGCAGTATAGGTCTTATGTACGGCCCGGACGGGTTATCCAAATGAGACTTTTTGTGTATTACAAGTGGACAGAGACAGCTTTGGATCATCGGCCATTCCTACGTGTAATGGGCCCACAGGTTAGCCGCAGTCACCAGGAGTAACGCTCAGCTGGGCATACCTGAAACGGACCTGCAGGTATGATGGTTTGGTTTCCCGAAGCTTAAGGTGGGTGCAGGTGCGAGGCTTGCTGGGCAACTACGCTCATCACTACGGTGACCCTTATATGGTGCTTATCCATGCTGGGGGCAATGATTAAGGGGTGGTCCCTATGCGCAAAATGCTGAAGGACATGAAGAGGGATATTTCCCTTTGGGTACACCAGTTCCCGGGCCTTTTTATCATCTGGTCCGAGATGATAAAAAGGCGTTCATGGCGGAATGCTAGAGTAAAGAATTCAATAAGCAGATGGCCAGTTTTGTGAAAAATTTAGGTTTTATTTCCATTAGGTACCGGGAATTCGAAGGCGTAGACGCCGATGAGTTATTTCGTCCAGATAAGGTGCACTTAACCGAGATTGGGTTGGAACTGCTGACATTGGAGTTCAAGGAAGGGGTAACTCAGGCACTAGCTTTATTGAGCAAAAGGGGGCGATCGCAGCGTCAGGAGGTGTCCCTCAGCCGCTCTGTGGCGGGAGGTGAGTTGCCCGGCCCACTGGCTTAAGTGGGCGTTGCTCTGCCTCATGGGTTGGGCTTGGGTACTGTAACGGCTACCCCGGTAGTGAGAGGGTACCAGCCGTTGAAGACGTCCTTTTCTTAAGCAAGGTGCTGTGCAGTAATGAAATGTTTATTCCCATCCACGCTATCCCATTGTATAATCCAGGAGTACTGTAAAATGTGGCAGAGTAACGGTACCATAGATCCCCTCCCAAAGAACGAGACGATGCTACGTTTTGAAGGGTCAAGAAGAACTCTCTTTTATTAAAAACAAAAACACATTTTTAAACACTTCACATACACAGTAGGGGCAGTGACTACCTTTGGTCAACCCCTAATTACCTCTGGCCAATCAGGCAGGGTTAATGCGTGGGAGCCAGGAGTCCCCTCCCCCAGGAGCCGCTTACTAGGCGTGGCTAACTGCTCATTCTCCCTCTGACGGTGGAGAGAGTAACATCACTAGTCTTACTTATTCCCCTGCTGGGAGTATGGGAAAACCCCAGGTCATCTCATTATTCAAGAGTCCTTACCCCCATTGTTCATGGTGCCATCTTGTCTGCTAAAACCCTTTTGTTCTGCTATCTCTTGTGTGGTTTAGCAAATCCTATTAAGAGGCAGATGGCAACTCCTGACCAAGTGTATGAGACCAAAGATATGTGACTGCATACCACACAATACAATATTTTTACAGATATAATAACAACATTTTATAACCCAGAACATATCTGCAGATAGCTTAGGTCTGAGCACACATTATTACTGAATGGCGCTCAGACCACATACATACAGTATAGCAATGTGATCATATTTTAACCAAGAATTAAATAACCATAAAACAGCGTAAAACAGTGATGGGTTCTGTTACACACCTCCCCCGTGACCATAAGCCGGCATACACGGTCTGATCCCAACGGATCGGCCTGGGGATGTCCGGACAAAACAATTTGTTGATCACTTCTACAGTTTGACAACCCATCAGCATTACTGTAATAAGCATTTCAAGGAGAGGGAAAATACATTTTACAAACTGGTTTCAGACAATTAAATAATGAGGCAGAAAAGCCTCAGCCTTCCAAATGAACTGAAGTCCTTTAGCAAAACCGTCCCAAGTTGTAGAGTACATTCCTCCCCCAGCTCGTGGTCGGGCCGCTATTGCACAGGGCCCACTGTTCTTCCCCTGTACACCCACCCAAAAAAAATCCAGGATCCCATCCCAACAGTCCAGTATCCCAATGTCCAAAAGGTGGGCCACAATCTCTGTCCCATAGAAACCCCTTTCCATATAAAACGTTCCCGCTCATCCCCTCTATCGTCGGCTAATGCTCGGTACTTTTGGAGGGTGGGGTCCTGTCTAGTTTCCCTCCCAAGCTCTTCGGGGGTGTCCCATGCTATGGGTCTCTCTGTGGCGTTAATGCTAAGTGTCTGCTTGTGGCTTACCTGGGTCTCCCGACCTGTTGCAGGATCGTCCTCGGTACGGGTCTGTGAATGGGTGGTCACGGGACAAGCAGCAGCAGTCGTGGGTAAAAAGGCTGAGGCTAGAGGGCCAATATCGTTGCCCAGCATGACCTCAGCAGGTAAATTGTCCATGATGCCTACTGTGGTCTTTCCCGACCCGACTCCCCAATCCAAGTGTACCAGGGCGGTGGGTAAGCGAAAAACAGCCCCCCTTGCGACACGGACAGCAACGGTACGATTAGATACATGTTCTGGTTTCACGAGCTGTTTCTGCACAAAAGTGATGGTAGCGCCAGTGTCTCTTAAGCCTTGTGCTACCTGTCCATTCACACGCACCTCTTGGCGGTGATGCTGGCGGTTATCCGGGGAGGCAGCCTGTACGGGGTTGGCCTCATACAAGATTCCCAAACACTCCTCAGGGCTCCCTTTGATTTTCAGGCAGTGAGCAGCAGAGGGACGTGATGGCGGGGTCTCTGTGTGGGGTGTTGTGCGCCTCCATTTGTTATTGGCTGATCTCAAAGGGCAATAGCGGGCAATATGCCCTGTGTTGTTGCAGCGATGGCACGTCATTTTGTAAGAATCCCGGGGTTGGTGGTTAGACCCCTGAGGCCGTGGCGGTCCTGGGGGTACTGGGGCCCGAAATTCTGTGAGTGCAGCGGGTATTGAAGCGCGGGGCTCTGCTCTAGAGGTTGGTCATGTGGACCCTTGGCTCACCTTTCTGGACTCTGCGTATTCGTCCGCTAGCCGCGCTGCCTCTATTAAGTTAGCAGGGCGACGATCTCTCACCCAATCCTGTATGTCTGCCGCCAGATCTTGGAAGAAATGTTCCATCAGGAATAGCTGTAGTACTTCCTCTCCTGTGTTGGCATTGCACCCTCGCACCCAATGTGATGCCACCCTTTGTATCTTGCTGGCCCATTCCATTGGGAGTCTGCAACCTTCTTTTTGGACTCCCTGAAGCGACGGCAATATGTTTCCGGGGTGACGGCATATCTGGTGAGCATTGCAGCCTTCACCCGGCGATACTGCGCAATATCTTCCTCAGTAAGCGCCCGAAAAGCCTCATTTGCTTTTCCTGATAGCTTTCCAGCCAAAATAGTGACCCATTGGTCTGGTGGTATTTGGTGTAGTGAGCACTGCCTCTCGAAATCAGCCAAATATCCATCAATTTCTTCCTCACTTTCCACAAACGCTTTGAAGGCAGTGAAGGGTATTTTCTGCCCTGTAGCAGCGGGTGGGGGAGTATGAACTGTATGTGCCAGGGGTTGTCTAGCTCTTGCCAGTTCAAGATCATGCCCCCTCCTATTTTGGATCTCCGTACTCGCTTCCCGGAACAGCTGATCTATTAGCTCCACGGATGTTGCTGGGTACATGGACAATCTCCGCTGAACCAGGTTTGTAATTTCCTCCTCCTCGCTGACAGGGGTAGGTTGGTCCACGACCTCCATGGATCGATCCATCTCGTCCAACTCCAGTAGGTCAGCTATCAGCTCTCTCCGTGGTCGGTTGTTGGCACTCCTTCCTCTGGTTTCCAAGAGATCCTTTAGTGTGGGTCTTTTCAGTTTAGCGTACTGGGATTCAATTCAGCACTTGCGTTGGGGATGAAAAGGACCATCCCACCGCTGCCAACCAATGTAACGGCTACCCCGGTAGTGAGAGGGTACCAGCCGTTGGAGACGTCCTTTTCTTAAGCAAGGTGCTGTGCAGTAATGAAATGTTTATTCCCATCCACGCTATCCCATTGTATAATCCAGGAGTACTGTAAAATGTGGCAGAGTAACGGTACCATAAATCCCCCCCCAAAGAACGAGACGATGCTACGTTTTGAAGGGTCAAGAAGAACTCTCTTTTATTAAAAACAAAAACACATTTTTAACACTTCACATACACAGTAGGGGCAGTGACTACCTTTGGTCAACCCCTAATTACCTCTGGCCAATCAGACAGGGTTAATGCGTGGGAGCCAGGAGTCCCCTCCCCCAGGAGCCGCCCACTAGGCGTGGCTAACTGCTCATTCTCCCTCTGACGGTGGAGAGAGTAACATCTATAAGCTCACTTATTCCCCTGCTGGGAGTATGGGGAAACCCCAGGTCATCTCATTATTCAAGAGTCCTTACCCCCATTGTTCATGGTGCCATCTTGTCTGCTAAAACCCTTTTATTCTGCTATCTCTTGTGTGGTTTAGCAAATCCTATTAAGAGGCAGATGGCAACTCCTGACCAAGTGAATGAGACCAAAGATATGTGACTGCATACCACACAATACAATATTTTTACAGATATAATAACAACATATTATAACCCAGAACATATCTGCAGATAGCTTAGGTCTGAGCACACATTATTACTGAATGGCGCTCAGACCACATACATACAGTATAGCAATGTGATCATATTTTAACCAATAATTAAATAACCATAAAACAGCGTAAAACAGTGATGGGTTCTGTTACAGGTACGGGCCCAGGGTGTGAGGTTACTGTCCTGGCCGTGCTCCTCCTCCATTATGTTAATTAAGGAATGTTATGTTAATTACGGTATTTATGTTAAGTTATGTATTATGTTAATGCAGTTGGTTAATAAAGGTGTGGCCCGTGTTACTCCCACTTTGGTGTCAGTCGTTATTTCACCAGCTAATGGATCATGCTGGGGTCATGCATCGTACAAATACTTTGTGTATACTAACAAACCTGATAAAATGTTAGCCAAGAAACTCAAACAACAAAAAGCAGAATCATTCATTCCTAAACTAAAACTGAAAGACGACAAGATCATCTACCAACCAGGGAAAATTACGAGAGTATTCGAAAAATACTGTGCCAAACTATTCTCAGCAACTCCCCAATCATGCCTAGCTAGACATAGAGCTCAAATAAATACATTTTATTTTACAATCAAATTTCCCCAAATTGATAGCGAGAAAATTGAATCCTTTAACACTCCTATCACTGTCAAAGAAATTAGATATGCTATTAAAGCAACTACACCCTATAAGGCCCCGGGCCCAGATGGATTCACTAATTATTAAAAGAGAAATTTATGAAGGCAGAGTTTTAAGAAGCCAAAATAATTGTCCTTCTTAAAAAGGGCAAAGACCCTACACAATGCCATAGCTACAGACCCATTCCTCTATTAAATAGCTACATTAAATTATATTCTAAAGTTATAGTGAACAGATTATCTCAATTGATGCCCACAGCGATCCATCGCAACCAGGTAGGCGTTATTCAAGGCAGAGAAGCCCCTGACAGCACTCAGTGAATCATAGACCTCATAGACATTATGTCAGCTAAAAAGATCCCTCCGATGATGTTCTCTTTAGATGCTGAGAAGGCTTGAGAGTATAGACTGGAAATAAATTTAGAAGACCCACTACAGGATGTGCATGAGCAAATCATTTGTGGGAAGCACTTTACTCGACCCCGAAGGCATATGTAGCATATCAGGGATTTAGATCCCAGCTATTTACAATTTCAAGAGGAACAAGACAAGGGTGCCCCCTGTCCGCATTACTGCTCACCTTATGTATTGAACCTCTACCATAGCCATAAGGGACAACCTGAACGTAAAGGAAATACGACTAGCAGATAGCAGACAACATTTTACTCACCATCACAGAACCACTAACCAGCCTTCCCAATCTATTTAACATTTAGGGAACAATTTGGCAGCATTTCAGGTTTTAAAGTGAACACCAGCAAAAGTGAAGCCCTAAATGTTTGTAACGGAACCCATCACTGTTTTACCCTGTTTTATGGTTATTTAATTCTTGGTTAAAATATGATCACATTGATATACTGTATGTATGTGGTCTGAGCGCCATTCAGTAATAATGTGTGCTCAGACCTAAGCTATCTGCAGATATGTTCTGGGTTATAAAATGTTGTTATTATATCTGTAAATATATTGTATTGTGTGGTATGCAGTCACATATCTTTGGTCTCATATACTTGGTCAGGAGTTGCCAACTGCCTCTTAATAGGATTTGCTAAACCACACAAGAGATAGGAGAACAAAAGGGTTTTAGCAGACAAGATGGCACCATGAACAATGGGGGTAAGGACTCTTGAATAATGAGATGACCTGGGGTTTCCCCACACTTCCAGCAGGGGAATAAGTGAACTTATAGATGTTACTCTCTCCACCGTCAGAGGGAGAATGAGCAGTTAGCCACACCTAGTGGGCGGCTCCTGGGGGAGGGGACTCCTGGCTCCCACGCATTAACCCTGCCTGATTGGCCAGAGGTAATTAGGGGTTGACCAAAGGTAGTCACTGCCCCTACTGTGTATGTGAAGTGTTTAAAAATGTGTTTTTGTTTTAATAAAGGAGAGTTCTACTTGACCCTTCAAAACGTAGCATCGTCTCGTTCTTTGGGGGGGATTTATGGTACCGTTACTCTGACACATTTTACAGCACTCCTGGATTATACAATGGGATATCGTGGATGGGAATAAACATTTCATTACTGCACAGCACCTTGCTTCAGAAAAGGACGTCTCCAACGGCTGGTACCCTCTCACTACCGGGGTAGCCGTTACATTGGTGGCAGCGGTGGGATGGTCCTTTTCATCCCCAACGCAAGTGCTGAATGGAATCCCAGTACGCTAAACTGAAAAGACCTACACTAAAGGATCTTTTGGAAACCAGAGGAAGGAGTGCCAACAACCGACCACGGAGAGAGCTGATAGCTGACCTACTGGAGCTGGACGAGATGGATCGATCCATGGAGGTCGTGGGCCAACCTTCCCCTGTCAGCGAGGAGGAGGAAATTACAAACCTGGTTCAGCGGAGATTATCCATGTACCCAGCAACATCCGTGGAGCTAATAGATCAGCTGTTCCGGGAAGCGAGAACGGAGATACAAAATAGGAGGGGGCACGAACTTGAACTGGCAAGAGCTAGACAACCCCTGGCACATACAGTTCATACTCCTTCACCCGCTGCTACAGTAAAGAAAATACCCTTCACTGCCTTCAAAGCGTTTGTGGAAAGTGAGGAAGAAATTGATGGATATTTGGCTGATTTCGAGAGGCAGTGCTCACTACACCAAATACCACCAGACCAATGGGTCACTATTTTGGCTGGAAAGCTATCAGGAAAAGCAAATGAGGCTTTTCGGGCGCTTACTGAGGAAGATATTGCGCAGTATCGCCGGGTGAAGGCTGCACTGCTCACCAGATATGCCGTCACCCCGGAAACATATCGCCGTCGCTTCAGGGAGTCTAAAAAGAAGGCTGCAGACTCCCACATGGAATGGGCCAGCAATATACAAAGGGTGGCATCACATTGGGTGCGAGGGTGCAATGCCAACACAGGAGAGGAAGTACTACAGCTATTCCTGATGGAACATTTCTTCCAAGATCTGGCGGCAGACATACAGGATTGGGTGAGAGATCGTCGCCCTGCTAACTTAATCGAGGCAGCACGGCTAGCGGACGAATACGCAGAGTCCAGAAAGGTGAGCCAAGGGTCCACACGACCAACCTCTAGAGCAGAGCCATGCACCTCAATGCCCGCTGCAAGCACAGAATTTCGGGCCCCAGTACCCCCAGGACCGCCACGGCCTCAGGGGTCTAACCACCCACCCCCGGATTCTTACAAAATGACGTGCCATCGCTGCGGCAACCCGGGGCACATTGCTCGTTATTGCCCCTTGGGATCAGCCAATAACAACTGGAGGCGCCCGACCAATAACCCAGAGATCCCTTTATCCCGTACCTCTGCTGCTCACTGCCTGGAAACCAAAGGGAGCCCTGAGGAGTGTTTGGGCATCCTGTACGAGGCAAACCCCATACAAGCTGCATCCCCAGACAACCGCCAGCATCACCGCCAGGAGGTGCGTGTAAATGGACAGGTAGCACAAGGCCCAAGGGACACTGGCGCTACCATCACGTTGGTGCAGAAACATCTTGTGAAACCGGAGCATGTATCTACCCGTACTGTTGCTGTCCGTGTCGCAGGGGGTGCTGTTTTTCGCTTACCCACCGCCCGGGTACACTTGGATTGGGGAGTCGGGTCGGGAAAGACCACAGTAGGCATCATGGATAATTTACCTGCTGAGGTTGTGCTAGGCAACGATATTGGCCCTCTAGCCTCAGCCTTTTTACCCACGACTGCTGCTGCTTGTCCCGTGACCACCCGCTCACAGACCCATACAGAGGACAATCCTACAACAGGTCGGGAGACCCAGGTAAGCCACAAGCAGACACTTAGCACTAATGCCACAGAGAGACCCATAGCGTGGGACAACCCCGAAGAGCCTGGGAGGGAAACTAGACAGGACCCCACCCTCCAAAAGTACCGAGCATTAGCCGACGATAGAGGGGATGAGCGGGAACGTTTTATATGGAAAGGGGTTTCTATGGGACAGAGATTGTGGCCCACCTTTGGGACATTGGGATACTGGACTGTTGGGATGGGATCCTGGATTTTTTTGGGTGGGTGTACAGGGGAAGAACAGTGGGCCCTTTACAATACGGGCCCGACCACGAGCTGGGGGAGGAATGTACTCTACAACTTGGGATGGTTTTGCTAAAGGACTTCAGTTCATTTGGAAGGCTGATGCTTTTCTGCCTAATTATTTAATTGTCTGAAACCAGTTTGTAAAATGCATTTTCCCTCTCCTTGAAATGTTTATTGCAGTAATGCTGATGGGTTGTAAAACTGTAGAAGTGACCAACAAATCGTTTTGTCCGGACATCCCCAGGCCGATCCGTTGGGATCAGACCGTGTATGCCGGCTTATGGTCACGGGGGAGGTGTGTAACGGAACCCATCACTGTTTTACGCTGTTTTATGGTTATTTAATTCTTGGTTAAAATATGATCACATTGCTATACTGTATGTATGTGGTCTGATCCCCATTCAGTAATAATGTGTGCTCAGACCTAAGCTATCTGCAGATATGTTCTGGGTTATAAAATGTTGTTATTATATCTGTAAATATATTGTATTGTGTGGTATGCAGTCACATATCTTTGGTCTCATATACTTGGTCAGGAGTTGCCAACTGCCTCTTAATAGGATTTGCTAAACCACACAAGAGATAGGAGAACAAAAGGGTTTTAGCAGACAAGATGGCACCATGAACAATGGGGGTAAGGACTCTTGAATAATGAGATGACCTGGGGTTTCCCCACACTTCCAGCAGGGGAATAAGTGAACTTATAGATGTTACTCTCTCCACCGTCAGAGGGAGAATGAGCAGTTAGCCACACCTAGTGGGCGGCTCCTGGGGGAGGGGACTCCTGGCTCCCACGCATTAACCCTGCCTGATTGGCCAGAGGTAATTAGGGGTTGACCAAAGGTAGTCACTGCCCCTACTGTGTATGTGAAGTGTTTAAAAATGTGTTTTTGTTTTAATAAAGGAGAGTTCTACTTGACCCTTCAAAACGTAGCATCGTATCGTTCTTTGGGGGGGATTTATGGTACCGTTACTCTGCCACATTTTACAGCACTCCTGGATTATACAATGGGATATCGTGGATGGGAATAAACATTTCATTACTGCACAGCACCTTGCTTCAGAAAAGGACGTCTCCAACGGCTGGTACCCTCTCACTACCGGGGTAGCCGTTACAATGTTTAATTACCGAAAAATTTGGAAAACCCTATCAGCGAATTCCCCCTTCAAGTGGGCCCACAGACAAATACTTAGGCATCCATATTCCCAAGAACTGTAGCTTAATATACAATGCAAATTATTCAATGATCATTCAAAATCTACTGAAAGACCTTAGCTAAAATACCACAAAGACTCACGATTGGCGCAATTAATCAAGTGGTTTGTTAAAGATTCTACACCTTTGTGGGTGGAAATAGAAAAGCACACCCTTAAGGAACAGAACATACTCATTACTCAGTTCCACTGGTTAAGCCTACACCAAAAAATAAATTTAACCCCATTCCCCAATAGCGTGGCACATTCCCTCACAGGATGGAACTAAAACAAAAGAGTGCATTTAATTGAGACAGGATCATGACTTACTCCTCTTTGGCTACCCCTTGAAGACACTTTGATAGACAAAAACTGAAATAGTGGATAGACAAATACTTACTAATTACCCAGTCTCCACCTATGCTAAGCACAAGGCTCAGGAAGCATTAAATGGCCATTTAATTCAGCACAACTAGAAGCACGCCACTGTAAAGATCTCCTAAAACCATGTTGAAATACTTTTTAAATTTCTGAAATATGTGCATTTTTCAAAGATAAATTAATAAATGAAAACTTTGTTTTCATGAGTCACTGGCTGCCCTCAGACAGACTCACAACAACAGCTCCATGCAGGGAGCATAAGCAGAAAGAGAGCTAACTGTTAAATAATACATCTGTACACAAAACGGTTAAAGTTGTCAATGCCGCGGCAGGTTATCACATATAATAGTTGTGGATATACGGGCCATTGGTCCTGCTTTGTGAGCCTCGCAAAGGGAGGCGAGCCGCTGACGGCTGCAGCACGCGGGACTTAGGCTACAATGAGAACCAAAAGCGCTCATTGCACTGCAAGCCTCGCAAAGCAAGGTGAGCAATTGAGGCATGTGGGACTTAGCTGCAATGATTTAGCGATGGCTGCAAAATTACGGCCCCTATGACTTAGGACCTGAAGCACGTAGATGGACTGCGGGGCTCGCAAAAATAAGACTTTAACGGCCGAACCACCAAAATGAAAATACCTGCAAAAACACACAAATATGCCTCAAATTAACTTCCACACATAGCACAGGGGGAGAGCCAGGGAGCCTGGAAGTGAGGTTGCAAGTTCATTTGAGGCATATTTTGCCTTTTTTGACGATCGAATATCGCTTAAGCGAGAAAAATAAAGCTTCCGAAAAAACGTAAACAAGACAAAAACAAGGTCGAAGGATGTAAATACGAGCCCTAAGCACTAAGACTTAACGCGAACCAGTAACACTTAATACAAGGAAGTAACATTTAATTCAAGCCAATAAGACTTAACCCAAGGCAGTAACACTTAACCCCAGGCAGTAGGCCCCTAAACTACAGAGGCATATATAGTACACAGGGGGAGAGGCTCGCAATGAGCGCCTGTGAAGATTCCAGGTACGCCCCAACTTTGCTTGCCTTTTAGATACAATAATTGCCCTTAATATGCTGGCAATCTTCTTTGAAGGAATGGGTCTGTCCACGACCGGCAGTCATATCAGTCCTTCTTAAAGAAATACACCATAGTCTATGTATTTCAGAAGCGTGGTTTAATATGGACCTCTTACTGCATCTCTAAAACAGTAATTTCCCTTTTCCAATACCATCACAGTGGGCTGAACACATTCAAATCCCCCACCCAGGTTATCATCATACCTATCCCACCTTGGGGGAGGGGGGCGGGACCACATGGCCTCAAAACGGCAACATAGAACAAAGGGCCTGTAATTACCCTATCGTCCTGCAGTGACATCTTGTGGACAACCATGGGAATTACATGTCCTAATACAAAATGGCTACAGGATCCAAAAATCCCCTGGTCAGGAAAACAGAACTTCCCAGTGTTGTTGTCTATGGCCCCTGGATATAAATGATCTGAGAATCAGTGAGAGATTTATCTCTATATCTGCAGCAATGTCTCTATTGTGTAAATGAAAGGAGAGAAATGACAGTGAAGTATAAATAACATGACCTAGGCAAGGCCCAGTTGGTATGTACGGATATGGGTTAAACACAATTACCTCTAACATATAATGATTAGACCCAAACTACTTCTTGGGAGGATGACTGGCCACAGCGTTTATTGGTAAACACAAGTAAACATAATAACCATAACCATTAATAAATAAACATAACCACATGAGGGGAGGAGTCTGAACAGAGACAGTACGTCCTACGCCCTGAAGCCTCGTCCAGGGCCTACCACGTTGTAACAACCGTGCCCCCGTAGGGTAGGATCTCACCCATTTTACCACTGTCCCGGCGACTCCCCCCACCACCCACCGCTGTGACAACAACATAAACATGATTCGATTAACATATAATATACACTTAAACAATATAACAACCACAAGTGCTAACCAAACAAGACGATGCTTCAACTTGACAATGCCCATCATTAATTTTATTTATTTATTCCTTTTTTTTTGTTTGTTTGATTTTTTTGGGCGGGGGGAATTCAAAACATATCAACATTAAACAACAATACTTTTAGGGATGGGTTGGTGGGTATCTTCCCTCATGGCTAGCCGGTGGGGACTACTTATACATTCTGGCGCCAAACCAGCCTATAAATGGCTCCGCCTCCCCCAGCTAGCCACCTCCTTCCATAACGGTCCTGCCAGGTCAAGGGGCCCTCCTTCCAACCACAGCAGGCTGGGGTGGCCTCCAGGCCCTTCAAACAGGGAGAAGAGGGGCATTTGGATTAGACCATCCATGATACATCTGAATTTAGATCACTCTGGATTATCTGGATGAATACCAATAAATCCAGACACTTATTGTGAGAGAAATGAGAACTAACAATAAATAACAGAGACAGAGAGAGAAGAGACGACCTTAATCAGATTATTCCAGATCAACTCAAATACTTGGATTAAGTTTGATCGTGTGAGTGAATAAAGATCATATTGTAACACTGCAGGATAGCATTTTATAATATAATATAATAATTCACTTTTGGACTATTCTTCATCGTGACACAAGAAGGCTTCAAAAGAAACCACAATAATACATCAGAGGGGTACAGGAGAACTCTCACTTAATCCTACTCGGCTCCTGTAATGACATGAATGGGGCATCAGATTGGCTCACTTGACCTAGTTCCCACCATTATTATTATCGTTTATTTGTAACGCGCTAACATATTCCGTAGCGCTGTGTAACGCTATCTAGCGGCTTCCATATTTAGAATTTCTCTTTTTTTTATAACTTTGTACCAGGATTAATTGTACTGTTTTTATAACTTTGTACAGGACTAATTTGTACTGTTTTTTTATAACTTTGGACAGGACTAATTGTACTGTTTTTATAACTTTGTACAGGACTAATTGTACTGTTTTTATAACTTTGTACAGGACTAATTTGTACTGTTTTTTATAACTTTGTACAGGACTAATTGTACTGTTTTTATAACTTTGTACAGGACTAATTTGTACTGTTTTTTTATAACTTTGTACAGGACTATTTGTACAGTTTTTTATAACTTTGTACAGGACTAATTTGTACTGTTTTTTTATAACTTTGTACAGGACTAATTGTATTGTTTTTATAACTTTGTACCAGGACTAATTGTACTGTTTTTATAACTTTGTACAAGACTAATTTGTACTGTTTTTTTATAACTTTGTACAGGACTAATTATACTGTTTATATAACTTTGTACCAGGACTAATTTGGACTGTTCTTTATAACTCTGTACAGGACTAATTGTACTGTTTTATTTATAACTTTGTATAAGGACTAATTGTACTTTTTTTATAACTTTGTACCAGGACTATAATGCTTTGGCTGTATAAAGTGTAATAAAATATTGGGCTGAAGAGTTACTCCCACTCCATCTTTCTCCAGTCAATCTCATGGAAGCTTATGGAGGTTTATACTGTGGATCAAATCTGGTCAATGATGCCATCGCTGTGTTTTATATTTTATTTTAATGTATGACTCCAAGCCAATACTACATGGAACTGGTGCCATTTTATCACAGCGACACATGGTTTCCATTTCTATGTACGCCTGAGTTGTGTTGGGTTCACTTGAGCCTGGTTTTTATTTACTTACTAGCGACTTGCCCGTCAAAAAATGACGGTCAATAAAATGTTAATACTGGGAATGCTGTTTGCCACACAATGTGATTCTCTGAGACTTTTAACATTTTTGTTATGTATAAAGAAGTACAACAATTGTAATAACTTTTTTTAATTTTTTGAACAGTCAACTTGTATTCAACAACTGTAAAACGATTATTTTTTAAGCATATTAACCTTTTTAATCATCATGTAGAAATAAAGTAACAATGGATGAAGTTTGTATGAATAAATTGTTGTAAACAATTACATAAATGCTTTGCAACACGGAACTTATATTTGAAACATTAGTGAACCATTTTTTTTAACAATACTAACATTTTTAAATCTGAGATATAGATGAGTAACATAACATTAGGTCAACTTTATATCAATGAGTATATTAAACCATTACATAAGGGTTTGTAACATGCAACTTTTATTTAAAGTACTGTTAAAACACATAGGTATTGAATCCAGAGGAAGGCAAACAGTAAAAAAAAAACACATGAAAACTTAGCCAATTGTATCAAAGTAGGGGAAAAAATTAATTCCTTCCTGACCCTATTAACTGGCGATTGGATTACTCCCTGGATCAATACTATGTATTTAATTATGCATTTGATTTTTGCAACAAAGGATCATCCTCCTACTAACATGAACCCTTAATTACATTTAGTGACCACTGTTTATTCTTGTTGTTTTTTTCCAGTTTTTGTTGTTATTGCTGTAGTTTTGTAAAATTGTACATAGAGTTTTCTATGTGAAATAGTGGTCCTCTAAAAAAAGCCCGAGAGACATCAAATTTCGTCCTTGAAATAAAACCACTGTTCTCTAGGGGCCTCATTCTATTATCGGCCGCAGCCGCTGCGGGGCCGCAAGGACCGGCCGCAAGCTATTCTGCTATTCTATTCCCTTACGGCCGTAGGCTCCGGCAGGCTTGCGGCCGGTGCCTTGCTATCTCTTGCGGCCGATCGCGCCGGAGGAAAGCCTTTGATCTAAAACGGCCGCAAGAGATTTGCAATTCAATTGGCTCCGGGAAACCTCTCTGCAAGGCTAAAAACGAGCCGCAGTTACTTGCAGGAAAAAGGTCTCGCTAGCACCAATTAAGCACATAAAATAGCTCAAATAAAGCCATCCTGCACTTTGAGAAGACTATAAAGGGATTTTAGGTGTTAGAAAAAATAGCACATAATCATCCTGTACTCAAACCCGTAAAATATTTCATTTTTAATATCCGTAAAATATACATGTAAAAAGTCCAGAGTGCTTGGAGCACCTCAGACACGCCCACGCCGCAGCCGGCAAATAAACAGTTAATTTGAACTCGGGTTTGGGCAGATGTGCAAGCTTGAGAGTGGGTTCCTTTTATTCCTCATGTCCCCCAATATGATCCCTAGCATTTACAGAGCTGTACAGTGCAGGCTTGAATTTATTTTTGACTTTTTATATTTCACAGATTACGGCCGGTTCCAAGATATGCGGCCGGCCGTAAAAGGAGATCCTTGCGGGGCCGTATAATAGAATCGCGAGTAAACTGAACCCCCGCAAGGAATCGCAGCCTTACGGCCGATTTACGGCCGATAATAGAATGAGGCCCTAGGTTTACAAAACCTCATACTACACAATGTTTTTGGTAAAAATGTGTCCATCATGTAATAGATCATCCTGACTTGAGTTGTCTCCAATATAAACTTTAATCTTATCTGGATTTGTGCACCTTGAAAAAGTAACATAGAGTTGTGCATGTGCAAAAACAGGTACCTGTATGAAAATCCCCACAGACGTAAAAGTTTGTCCTTGGAATTTATTTATGGTCATGGCAAATGCCATGATAATGGGAAATTGTCTCCTTTGAAGGACAAAAGGCAAACCACTCTTACTTGGAGTCAAATCAATTCTTGGTATAAAAACTTGTTCACCTTTATGTGTACTGTGACGAAGTGCCCTTCGCCACTTTGTCTTGGAGAGGACTGTTTGCCAGCCTCCTGCCCTGCGACTATGGACCGGCATTTAAATACTTTATTTTCCTATGCAGAAAGGACTGTGATCTATCTTTTGAACCACTGGACCAATTTGTATCATTTTGACACATGTTTGTATTTGGAGTATGCTGATTCTGAAAATGTATGTTTTATGTGAATGTGATGCATACTTTTAAAGTTATGAAAAATGTGTAGAAATGTGTTACAGATTCTGACCATCCCCCCATTAGGTAAACACAGGGTGTCGCCAGGACTTGAACAAAGGGCCAGTGTATGGGGTTTCCCCAGGGGCATAGTCCAGGAGGAAACAGGAAGTGTTCACTGGGACAGTCTGGGTGAGAATGAGCATAGTAGCCACGCCTGGGGTTGGCCCATGGGAGGAGTCTCATAGTTCCCACGTAGGGAACCTGTCTGATTGGCCAGAGGTAATTAGGGGTTGACCAAAGGTAGTCACTGCCCCTACTGTGTATGTGAAGTGTTTAAAAATGTGTGTTGTTTTTTAAATAAAGTCAGTTCTACTTGACCCTTAAAAACGTAGTCTCATCTCGTTCTTTGAGGGGATTGCTATATCATACTGGGGATTGCTATGCTTTTGCATACTCCCTTGAGCTGTAACTACTGAACCCTTGTTCCTGATGTACTCTTCCTTGGAGGAGAGGTCCGGTGCGGTGCTTGTAGGCCTCGACGCAAACTAGGACGCGTCCATCAACGGAGGTACCCGGTCGGGGTGCCAGTAGATCCGTTACATGTACCATTCATAATTTCTGCATGTAGGGAATGATCTTTTAAATCCTGCACAATTAATCTGGTCCCATTACAAAGTCCTTTTTTGGGATACATATTTCTCAGTAGCATGACAATTGCCCCTTTTGTCCATTGCAAAACATGTGGTGGCATTCCAGATGGTGTTAAAGAATTAATAAATTCAATACTAAAGTTAGATTCACTGTCTTTATCGTCAGCCAGAACTGAATCTGCACTGTAATAATTATTTTGTGGTGCGCTGATGAATTTTCAAATTTCGTTATTTAGATTCAAGGCATCTATATTTTTGGATGTTAATAATGTTTGCCTAAAATCTCCTCCTAACAGCATCACCTTTCCACCAAATGGCAAATTATTATCCATCATTTCTTTTAAGAATCTGTCAACACATTGAAAAGCATGACATGACATCATTGTTGTCTCATCTATGATAATTAATTTACTTTTTTTAATTGTTTTGGCTTGTAAAGAATTCAGTTGAATATCTGACACTGCTGTTTCTAAAATGGGAAATGACAGTTTAAATCCACTATGCACAGTTCTACCACCATCTAACAAAGTGTGGCAATTCCAGTTGTTGCAAATGACATTGCTATCTGACCCTGTGCTCGAATGAAACTTATCAAACAATTGTACAGATAAATTTTTCTTGATCCACCAGGGCCGTCTAGATAGAAATAACAGTCTTTGACCATTTCATCATCTGTAATTGTAAAGTATTTAAAGTTGCCAGCTTTTCTTCTGTTTTTTGTTGTTGAAGCTCAGTGTCATAATCATCAAAGTTGATGTCATCTATAAGTCCTGGTTCAGGCAAATTAAAACTTGCACAATTTAATCCACGAGCAAGAAATATTTCTTGAATTTCCATTAATGCTTTTAAGAGCGCAATGGCCTCATTATAACGTTTCAAGAAGTCTTCAGACATATTTAATTTAAATGTTTCCCACAAAGCAAATGCATCAGGTACATTGCAAAAGTTGCAAATGAATGCAAATTGTTCTCTCATTTGCTTTGGCATTTGACATAGTGCTGCTTCTTCCAGTCGTCTCTCCCTTTCTGTATCATCTGCAATGAATGTCTTGCAGCTAATAGGAAAGTATCATAAAATATGTAATTCACTGTGCGTAAATGTTTATAACTTTGTGCACCTGGAACATGTAAAAGAAGTAATCTTAAACTGAAACGTTCAATGTTTCTTGTGGTATAATTTTATGAGTATCTCTTTTTCGTTGTCGCCATTGGCCATTTACAAATACATACTGATATGGAATCTCAATGTATAAAAATTGTCTGGCCTGAGAGTCCTGGTAGTTTAATTGAAACCAAGCAGTAAATGTTGATTCTCGATGTTCACTTTGTGCTAAGGCATTTCTTTCATTGCCTGCAGTAAAGCAAACAAACTGACTGTGTGGCAAATGTACAGCTAATCGATACACAGCATGTGATTGATCATGCATCTCAAATTTCAGAAGATGCCACATTGCTTCTGGAGAACTCACATAGCGAGCAACTAAATAATTAGAAAGTTTGTCATGTAAAATTGGATTTGTCTTTTCGTTTTGTGCACCTTGCACAGTTGCTGCGTCATATCCTTTGTATATATAAATTTATACACATATGTGATGGATTTGATAGAAGTGCAAGCTTCCACACTTATGATTGCATTGTACTTCATGAGCAAATGTGGATTGTATGGAACCACATATCTATTATCGACCTTTTGGGCACGGATAATAGCTGTTTGTCCTTCTCTTCTTTTATAAAAAGGATATCCATCACAATTAACATAAGTCTGCATTTGAAATTGTTTTGGGAGCTCTTTTGTACATTTTTTATTTTCCATACATGGTGAATTTGGATTCATATCTCCACATGGACCATGAATCATTCTGTGTGTTACAATGTCATACAGTTTTGAATATTTTTCTGGATGTGGCAATTCAGCAGTAATGACTGAATCCACTCTCTCTGCAGTATTCAATTTATCTTTTTCTTGCAAGATTAAAAGTATGTGAGCATGTGGCAAGCCTCTTTTTGTAATTCAATGGTATAAACAAATGCCACACATTTTCCAAATAACTGTTCTTTAGTTATATCATGCATTAATGAATTGAGTTTTATTTTGAATACTCTTGCCACTAAATTTGGTTGGTCAGAAGTAGTTTGTCCCAGATTCAAATTTTCCTTGATAGCTGCCCATTGAGGATTACATGTGAATGTAATGAATAAATCTGGTTTTCCAAATTTTGTGACAATAGCCATGGCATCATTATATCTTTCTCGCATGTTGCGAGGAGATCATTGAAAAGTGGATGGCAAAATGATTGCTCTTCCAGCTGGAATGTCTCTGTTGGTAGCCAATTCAGCGACATAATCCATCAATCCACAATATTGTTCTACTCAAAGCTTGTTTTGTTGAAATTTGATAAAATGTAGATTATTTGCTTTGACTGGTAGATAGGAATCAATAATCCATTGTTGTGTGAGTTTGCCCCAACATAAAATAGGATTAAAATGATCCCAAACAGCAGTTTGTGCCACTTTATATTCCAGCATAGAAATATTGCATCTAACACGATTTTACTATTGGGATAACTTTGCAATTGTAATTTTGGTTCCCAATCAGGTTCACCATTTGGAAAGAAAATGGGATATGTCATTGGATCCAAATTACAACTTAATATATTTATGTTTATTAAAGGTTGTTCTTCATTTCATAGATATATTCTAATATCCCGCTGAAAAGGTGGTTCACCATCTTCATTTTTAAAGACCGTGGCAATCTCATTTACTGTTGGTAAATTATACCGTCTTTGATCAGTGTTGCGATCTCTTTTTAACACCATATTTACGCTTGGCATTGTCAAATGACGTCTTTGAGCATGTTCCTGTTGTTCTTTTTCAACCTGTGCTAATTGTTTGTATGCTTGACTGTATGGGTTGTTGGCCATAATTGTATCCAGCTTTTCAAAAACGATGCGCTAACACTGTTTATTTTCTGGAAGTGTCATTCTTTGTTCAACAGCTTCCATTGTATCTAAGACATATAACTGTGCAAATTTCCTTTGCTCTCATTCTCGTGGGTGTAAATGTGAAGTGCGGTGGTAAATTTGTCCTTGAACTCTAAAACAATATGGGACAACCTGGTACATTTTCTGCTAATGTTGCACCCATTAAAGTAAATGAAATTGCACTGTTATAAGACCTGTTGTTTTTTTTTAAAAGGGTATAATTTGGAAATGTTGGATCACTCATGATACTTTGTAAGTAATCTGGAAATGTGTGTCTTTGTGGAAGTCTTACCTTCCCTTTCTGACAGCAACTCATGAAGTCTCCGTCACTTGGTCTTTCCTTGAGAAAATGATAGGCCCCACAAACAACATTGAGTAATCCACAATAATGAGTGTCTACTGTTGGAGCTGTAATGAAAGCAGTATCCTGAGCTTCCTCAACATAGATATCCCAACTTTCTATATCTACATTGGTGTCATGTGCATGAACATTGGTGTCAATAGGCAATATAGTATCATTGGGCAATGTTTCACCGACATGTTTTTGTTTACTTTTTCTTTTCTTTGAAGCTCCAGCACACTCACTTTGTGCTTTCTTACTCATTTTTCTTTTATTTAAAATGTTTCTTCTTAAGCATTGGGAAGTCTTGGGGGACTGTGCATCTCTCCACCTTTGCTTCCTTTCTCTTGACGCTCTTCTTTTGTGTTCAATCCTGTCTTCTCCGCCACTGTAATCTGTAATTGTAAATACAGGTGTAAGATGTAATGTTTTTTTATATTGTACATATTGTTTTTACCTGCTCTCAATGCAAAACCTAAATAGGATTAATGAAAGAATGAAACGATTTGAAAAGCATTTGTAATTTTTACATGAAAAATATTAATCCATTATGTTTTTTTTATTGGCATACATTAAAAAGGAAAGCACTGCACATATATATATATATTGATAAATATTTTTTTTTTTATAATTAATTATCAAATCATTAATAAATGAATATACGTTAATGAATTAATCAATAAGTGACATCAATGTTAAACCTAAAGAGGTAATTATGTTTTCCTAAAGAAGGGCAAACACAAAGAGCTATAAGCAAAGTATAGATGGGGCTTAAAATAATGTGCAATTTTGTTATTTTATTAATTAAGAAATCAATCAACGTATGAGGTGTAATTTGCATTCTTTAAAAGTTAGTTAGGTAAGCATATATGTATACATAAGTAATGTTTATTTATTTTTTGTAATTATTAATCAATAATGAAATACTAAGGGCCTCATTCATTTGCAATTTGGGCAATTGATTCGGGCTTTATATAAGCACATAGCATATTTTTTTTACAGAAGTTTTTAGTTGGTGAAGACATTGCTTTTGGATAGATGGTCAGTAACTAAAAACTTCTGTAAAAAAAATATGCTGTGTCCTTATATAGAGCCCTATTTATTGAGTGATGGCCTAAATGAATATAGGCGAATTAATAAATTAATCATTAACTGTCATCAATGCAATACAAAAAGGGCCTCATGAAATCATATACCTGTGAAATTGATGTTATTGCAGGTAAAATCCTGCCGAGCTCACTCTCTGTCTTCAGTCAGATGAGGAATCTGTAAAATGACATGAAAATCATTTTTAATGTTTGTATTCAATTAATTTGTGACTCATTGAAAGCAGTGGTCACATGTACGCTCTGTATAGTACAACCACTGTTTAATTGGCATACATGCAAAACATAAACCCATCATCATCAACATATTCATAAATAAAAGCAGTATAAAATATGAAATATAGTAAATGTCATAATCTAAGAAAGTGCTTTAAATATTTAAGTGCTTTGAAGGTCCTATCCCTGTCAGGCACTTATAAGCACTCCATGTAAGTGCTTTGTAAAATGTACATGTTTTTTTATCCATTATATATGTTTTTTTTTATTATTATTAATTAATAGTTCCAAAAGCAATGTACATGAATGAGCAGTGAGGCAGATATATAAAAATTTTATTATTTTTATTGCAGTGTAAATTTTTTTAAATGTTTTTGTTAATGATTACTAATGATTCATCAATTGATATATTGATATACGTTAATTAATCTATAACTGTCATCAATCCAAAATAAAAAGACTTAATCCTTTTTTCTTCCATAAGAACATAATTAAATGATATACCTGTAAAGGTGATCTTTATACTGTTCAAAGGCTGCAAACGTCACTCTCTGTGTTCAGTCAGCTGCAGAGATGATGAAACTGTCAAATAAGATGGAAAGCATTTGTAATATTTGGATTAATCCCTATCATGCAATCATCGGCAACACGGATATATCAGTGCATAGTAAAATATACATATTGTTTATGGTCCTTTTTTTTTTTTTTTTTTTTTTTTAGTTATTACTAATTCATAGTTAATAAAGTAATGTAGGTTAATGATCTGTAATACAGATATATAAGTGCAATGGGAAATCTATATTTTTTTTATTGCATTGTAAAATACACATTTTTTTGGGTAATGAATACTAATTAATAATTAATTAAATAATGTACATTAATAATTAATTAATCAATTAATAAATATATTACAAAGAGCTAAGCATAAAGGTATTCATAAACTAAAGGCAGTGTAAATTTTTAAGTTTGTTGCTCAATTTTTTTAACTAATAATACATACTTTTTTTAATAATAATTAATGTATTAATTATTTATTAATGATAAGTAATATAAATTAATATACTTTACTTATTTGTATTTAATATTCAGCAATTAGTATCTTAAAGAACTAAAAATCTCTTTGGATTTTCAAGCAGTAGAAAATGTCCACTCAGATTGTCATCGCCTGAGGAGAAAGTGTCAGCTCTGTGGCAAGTGTGCCCTATATATAGGCTCCGTGCGCCTACAAAACCGTTGGTTTAGACGGGAAATCCGCCATTGCAGAATCTTATGTAAGTTAGTATTGTAAAATGGCGGCATTAGTCTATGTTGTACGTGTTGCGCGAGCATTTTGCATCCTTCCTAATAGTATTATTTGTACCTCGTACATGCCTGTCAAAGTCGTAAGTCGCTGGATGTGTTTTCCGCGGTTCGGGGTCGTGTAGCATTGTTTTTATTTTTTTCAGTCGACATTTTTTTTCTGGCTTAGCATATTTTCAAGTGCCGAAAATGCTTAAATTTGACTTAAATTTGCGTGCAACCTCACTTCCAGACGTGCTGGCTGCCCCCCATGCCCTGTTTGAGGTTTTTATGTTTTTTTGGTATTTCGCTGTGTTTTTGATGTTTGTCGACTGACGCGTTTTGTTTGTTAACTTCATATTTTTGCGAACTTGTATTTTTTTTTTCTAAGTCCCGTGGGTCGTATTTTTTTTTCTTAGTCTCGATTTCCTTTCATATTTTTGCGACCTTGATTTATTTATTTTTTTCTAAATTTTGCAGGCCCTTTTTTTTTTTAAGTCACTCTTTTCTGTTTTTTTTTTTACTGAGAGTGAGGCGCCGTAGAGCCTTCACCTCCCCAAATGCGGACACTCGCTTCGCGAGGTCCGCATTTGTGGCTTGCAATGAGCCTCTGGCTCATTGCAGTTTATGTCCCCCTCCACAAATGCGGCTACTCGCTTTGCCTTTGGCTCATTACAGCCGACGTTGTGGCCAGAAATGCGTCCTTAGCTTCGAGAGGGACACAGTTCTGCAAGATCGCAAAGCTTGCCGACTCGCAGTTTGACAATTATAATATGTGATGAGCATGAAGAATAACCAATCTGGAAATGTCCTGGAGCAGGTTGTTAAAGCTGGAAGTCGGCGCTCAAGTTTACCAATTTTATGAAGAGGTGCAAAGACCAGATCATATTGGGTTATATTATAGGAGACAAATCCACCACGGTGGTCCTTCCAGACCGCATACTGTATACTTACACTGTGACTAGATTATAAATATATATAACTAGCGAATTGCCCGTCAAAAAATGGCGGCAATAGAATTGTAAGTCAAGGAATGGTGTTTGGCACACAAATTAAGTGTTTTGGTTGTGTGAGTACTTTTTGCGCTGATTGCGAGTCTCATGGTGAGCTCTTTTGGCACTCATCGTGTGGCTGGCAATGAGTGCCTTCGCCGTTTATTGCGATGGTGTATTGTGGTGTTTTTTAAAGTTTTGTATATATGTATGTTGTAATGATAATTAATTACTAAACCTACTAGCCTCGTTTTAGTTTTTTTCAGGGCCATTTTTTCTCTTGCTTTAGGGATTTTCGGGTGTATAACCTCAGTAAATTGGACTTAAATTGAGGCGTAACCTGACTCCCAGAGGTCCTGGGTGCCCCCGCCCTTGCTGTGTGTGATGTTTTTATGTGATTTCTGTTTGTATTTAGTGTTTTTTTCGTGTCTTTCGGTTAAGTTCGTATTTTTTGCGGCCCCTATTTTGTTTTATACAAGTGGCGGGTTCCTTTTGTAAGTGTTACGGGCCGTATTTTTTTTTGTACATTTTTTTCCAAGTGCTACGGGTCTCGCAGTGGGAATTGTGTATTTGAGTGTTGTGTTCATGTGTAGTAGTGCTACGGGGTCGTAGGGATGAGCACCTAAGTGCTACGGGTTCGTAGGGATGAGCGCCTGTTTTGCTCATCTCCACCAGCGCAAGGAGCGCCTTCGGCGAGCCCGCAGTTTCCCCGTTGCATTACCAATGGGTTTTGCCAAGCCCGCCTGCTGACAATGATAGCGAGTTGTGTCGTGTTCGCATTAGCTTTGATTTCCCTAAAGTTCAGAGCAGAACTAACCCCATATTTCCAATGCAAATCATCTCCCGACTTATTATTACCTAGAAATGAGACCAACTGAAGCCGGATATTATCATTAACAAATCACTTGTACAAGCCACAAGGAATATGTTACAAGCCCAATATAATATCTAGTAATACATACACTACTAATTACCAGAGATACGATGGATAATAAGAATAGACTCATGGCAGCTAATGAGAAATACTATTGGTCATATATTGTGGGGTAATGGCAGATACCAGTCTATTCCCATCTGAAGTCAGTGTCCTTAAGCTTATCTACCAATCAGAACATTTCTCAGCATAATTACAGAAGATCACCTCTGTGGGAGAAACAAACCCAAAACTACCTCTCAGACACTATTTTACTCAACATTGTAAGGTTTTATTTTATGTGAGTATCCATAATCACAAAGGGTATTTTGGTGTACTTATAGTTAATTATATGTATGTAATGTGTATGAATGGGTGCATGTTGCAATGCAATAGTTAATATCTAAAAATGTACAATATGACTTTTGAAGCGACAATGAAGCCATATAATATTACCATTTTCCCAGAATAACCTTACACTTCAATCCATTGCTTTTCTGTAGTCCGACTCACAGCTCACAGCTGACTCACTAATCACCTAACCCCATCTAGCCCTATTTAACCCCATCTAGTCCTATGTAACCCTATCTAATCCTATGTAACCCTGTCTAGTCCTATGTAACCCAATCTAGTCCTATTTAACCCCGTCTAGTCCTATGTAACCCTATCTAGTCCTACTTAACCCCATCTAGTCCTATTTAACCCCATCTAGTCCTACTTAACCCCATCTAGTCCTATTTAACCCCATCTAGTCCTAGTTAACCCCATCTAGTCGTATGTAACCCTATCTACTCCTATTTAATAAATCTAGACCTATTTAAAGATTTTATTAGGGTGTTAGGTGGGTAGTGTAGGGTTTAACAGGGTAGAGGTGGTTAACAGGGTAGAGGGGGGTTGATGTAGTAGAGGGGGGTTAATAGTGTAGGGTAGGAGTTTGGTAGGTAGTGTAGGGGTTAATAGGGTAGGGTAGGAAGGGGGTTTATTGGATGGGATTTACTAGGTACATTTGGGGTTTCATAGGGTTAGTTAGGGTTAAATAGGACTAGAAGAGGTTAAATAGGACTAGTTGGGACTACATAGGAGCAAATGGTGTTAAATAGGACTAGATAGGGTTACATAGTAGTAGACAGGGTTAAATATGACTGGACGGGGTTAAATAGGACTAGTTAGGGTTACATAGGACTAGACAGGGTTAAATAGGGGTAGATGGGGTTAAGTTATTAGTCATAGGGTCATTTAGGTATGGTGAGGTTTACAAAGGGTTAATTACTAAGATGGGGTAATTTAGATGTATTTGTTTATTGGGGTGGATAATTGTGTGGTTAATATTTGGTTTAGCGCAGGTCCTTAAAGGACCTTTAAGTGCTTTTCAGGACCCACAATCGTCCTTAACTATTTGTGTGCCGCAGGCCCTTTAAGGAATTTGACATTTTGAATGCAGCGGGGGTCCGATCAGGACACTGCGGGGGTCCTGATGGTTAATTTTAGGGGCTTGGAGTACGCCCCACAGCAGGGCTTGTGTTTTTATCTGCCGCGGAGGTCCCTATCGGGACCACCGCGGCAAGGGATGATGTCAAGGGCTTTCATTAGCCACGATTGCAATCCTGTTTGCCATTGGCTATTTCAAACCCATTGCTACGCGCTTGCTTAATTGATGTTAGCACGTTCGCACATCCAACGTGCATGAGACTGGTTTATGAGATCGCCTCTCTCGTCCTTTCTAATTTAATAGCAACGTAACTCGGGAGAATTTGAAGCCTGTATGTTGGGTCTACACGGCTGGAATGGTCCTTCCAGACCACATACTGTATACTTTACACTGTGACTAGATTATAAATATATATAAAAGCGAGTTGTGTCGTGTTCGCATTTGCTTTGATTTCCCTAAAGTTCAGAGAAGAACTAACCCAATATTTCCAATGCAAATCATCTCCGGACTTATTATTACCTAGAAATGAGACCAACTGAAGCCGGATATTATCATTAACAAATCACTTGTACTAGCCACAAGGAATATGTTACAAGCCCTATATAATATCTAGTAATACATACACTACTCATTACCACAGATACGATGGTGATGTGATGATGTTCTTACCTGATCATGCATTACATACACACATACATATCATGCATTACATACACACATACATATCATGCATTACATACACACATACATATCATGCATTAAATACACACATATATATCATGCATTACATACACACATACATGTCATGCATTACATACATACATACATATCATGCATTACATACACACATACATGTCATGCATTAAATACACACATATATATCATGCATTACATACACACATACATGTCATGCATTACATACATACATACATATCATGCATTACATACACACATACATATCATGCATTACATACACACATACATGTCATGCATTACATACACACATACATATCATGCATTACATACACACATACATGTCATGCATTACATACACACATACATATCATGCATTACATACACACATATATATCATACATTACATACACACATACATATCATGCATTACATACATACATACATATCATGCATTACATACACACATACATATCATGCATTACATACATACACACATACATATCATGCATTACATACACTCATACATATAATGCATTACATACACATATATATATCATGCATCACATACACTCATACACAAATACATATCATGCATTACATACACACATATATATCACACATTACACATATACATATATAACATGCATTACATAAACAAATACATATCATGCATTACATACACACATATATATCACACATTACACATATACATATATAACATGCATTACATAAACACATACATATCATGCATTACATACACACATATATATTTAATGCATTACATACACACATACATAAACACACACATACATATCATGCATTACATACACACACATATATATATATCATGCATTACATACACACATACATATCATGCATTACACACATACATATATATCATGCATTACATACATACATATCATGCATTACATACACTCATGGATATCATGCATTACATACATACACACATACATATCATGCATTACACACATACATATATATCATGCATTACACACATACATATCATGCATTACATACATACATATATATCATGCATTACATACATACATATCATGCAATACATACACACATACATATCATGCATTACATACATACACACATACATATCATGCATTACATACACTCATACATATCATGCATTACATACATACACACATACATATCATGCATTACATACACTCATACATATCATGCATTACACACATACATATATATCATGCATTACATACACTCATGGATATCATGCATTACATACATACACACATACATATCATGCATTACGTACACTCATACATATCATGCATTACATACACACATATATATATATCATGCATTACATACACACATACATATCATGCATTACACACATACATATGCATTACATACACACATACATATCATGCATTACATACACACATATATATCACACATTACACACATACATATATAACATGCATTACATAAACACATACATATCATGCATTACATACACACATACATACACACACACATACATATCATTTATTACATACACACATATATATCATGCATTACATACACACACATAGATATATCATGCATTACATACACACATACATATCATGCATTACATACATACATATCATGCATTACATACACTCATATATATCATGCATTACATACACACATAAAAATCATGCATTACATACACACATATATATCATGCATTACATACATACATATCATGCATTACATACACTCATACATATCATGCATTACATACACACATACATATCATGCATTACATACACTCATACATATCATGCATTACATACATACACACATACATACCATGCATTACATACACTCATATATATCATGCATCACATACATACATATATATCATGCATTACATACACTCATATATATCATGCATTACATACACACATAAAAATCATGCATTACATACACACATATATATCATGCATTACATACATACATATCATGCATTACATACACTCATACATATCATGCATTACATACATACACACATACATATCATGCATTACATACACTCATACATATCATGCATTACATACATACACACATACATACCATGCATTACATACACTCATATATATCATGCATTACATACATACATATCATGATTACATACACTCATATATATCATGCATTACATACACACATATATATTATGCATTACATACACACATATAAATCATGCATTACATACACACATACATATATATCATGCATTACATACATACATATCATGCATTACATACACTCATACATGTCATGCATTACATACATACACACATACATATCATGCATTACATACACACATATATATATATATCATGCATTACATACACACATATATATCACGCATTACACACATACATATATAACATGCATTACATACACACATACATATCATGCATTACATACACACATATATATCATGCATTACATACACACATACATATCCTGCATTGCATACACACATACATATCATGCTTTGCATACACACATACATATCATGCATTACATACACACACATATATATATATATATCATGCATTACATACACACATACATATCTTGCATTACATACATACATATATATCATGCATTACATACATACATATCATGCATTACATACACACATACATATCATGCATTACATACATACACACATACATATCATGCATTACATACACTCATACATATCATGCATTACATACATACACACATACATATCATGCATTACATACACTCATACATATCATGCATTACACACATACATATATATCATGCATTACATACATAGATATCATGCATTACATACACTCATGGATATCATGCATTACATACATACACACATACATATCATGCATTACGTACACTCATACATATCATACATTACATACACACATATATATCATGCATTACATACACACATACATATCATGCATTACACACATACATATGCATTACATACACTCATACATATCATGCATTACATACATACATACACACATACATATCATGCATTACATACACACATACATATCATGCATTACATACACACATATATATCACACATTACACACATACATATATAACATGCATTACATAAACACATACATATCATGCATTACATACACACATACATACACACACACATACATATCATGCATTACATACACACATATATCATGCATTACATACACACACATATATATATATCATGCATTACATACACACATACATATCATGCATTACATACATACATATCATGCATTACATACACTCATATATATCATGCATTACATACACACATACAAATCATGCATTACATACACACATATATATCATGCATTACATACACACATATATATCATGCATTACATACATACATATCATGCATTACATACACTCATACATATCATGTGTGACGAAGTGCCCTTCGCCACTTTGGCTTGGAGAGGACTGTTTGCCAGCCTCCTGCCCTGCGACTATGGCCCTGGTACATATTGCCCTTTGGAACCAGTGTTCGGCCATACCAGAGTGTAAGTCACTCATTCTGGCCCTTTACATACAGGGGGGTCATTCTGTACTTGCCCTGTGTGAACCATGATACCCCAGATAACTGTGCCATGAAGCCCATTCATATAATGAAATACTATGGGAAAGACTTTAGCTACATGGCAATTGAACTGTGTGAAGAGGATCTGAGCGCTATTCGGTGGTTTTGTGCGCTCAGATCCCAGCTATCTGGGGATATGGGAAATGTGAGTAAATGTGAATTGCAGTAATGCTGATGGGTTGTCAAACTAGAGAATTGACCAACAAATACTTTTGTCCGGACATCCCCAGGCCGATCCGTTGGGATCAGACCGTGTATGCCGGCTTATGGTCACGGGGGAGGTGTGTAGCGGAACCCATCACTGTTTTAAACTGTTTTATGATTATTATTTAATTCTTGGTTAAAATATGATCACATTGCTGTACTGTAGATATGTTGTTTTATGTTCTACAGAATATATTGGCTCAGAATATTAGCCAGACTTTTGCAGACCTAGGCTAATAGATAATCCTGTTACAGAGATAAGAAAGTTGTAAAGGATCCTTGCATTTTCCAAAGTGTTTTCATTCTCTGATAAGAACAAAGAAGAATGATCTAATTAATGTCTGATTATATCAAGTTGCCAGGGAGGTGTGACTCACCTATTGTCCTATATGTGTATTGTGTGGGGGATATGTGCAATGTCTGTGTGTTATGTGTAAAAACATACTTTTACTAACTTTTGAACCCATGGTCTGATTTATGCCATTTTTGTATATGTTGTTCCCCTGGGTGAGAGCTATTGAACGGTGCTGGACTTAAAGGTGTACCCCCTGTATTTGGGGTACATCCAGAATGTGGTTAAAATTGTGTCTGTTTTAATTGTGTTACCTGTTATCTGAGGGGAGGAGACGTGGGGGTTGAACCATGTAGATAATTGGCTGTTGTGATAATTATGTGGGTGTGGCCCTTCAGAGGGCACCATTGCATAAAAGGAGATCCCCTGTTATTAAAAAATAGTTCCTCTTGACCCTTCAAAACGTAGCCTCGTCTCGTTATTTGAGGGGATCGCTATCATACTGGGATTGCTATGCTTCTGCATACTCCCTTGAGCTGTAACTACTGAACGCTTGTTCCTGATGTACTATCCTTGGAGTCTGTGGTGGTTTTGGTGTCCGGTGCGGTGCTTGTAGGCCTCGACGCAAGCTAGGACGCGTCCATCAACGGAGGTACCCGGTCGGGGTGCCAGTAGATCCGTTACATCATGCATTACATACATACACACATACATATCATGCATTACATACACTCATACATATCATGCATTACATACATACACACATACATACCATGCATTACATACACTCATATATATCATGCATTACATACATACATATATATCATGCATTACATACATACATATCATGATTACATACACTCATATATATCATGCATTACATACACACATATATATTATGCATTACATACACACATATAAATCATGCATTACATACACACATATATATTATGCATTACATACACACATATAAATCATGCATTACATACACACATACATATATATCATGCAATACATACATACATATCATGCATTACATACACTCATACATATCATGCATTACATACACACATATATATATATCATGCATTACATACACACATATATATCACGCATTACACACATACATATATAACATGCATTACATACACACATACATATCATGCATTACATACACACATATATTATGCATTACATACACACATATATATCATGCATTACATACATACATATCATACATTACATACACACATACATATCATGCATTACATACACACATACATATCATGCATTACATACATTACATACACACATACATATCATGCATTACATACACTCATACATATCATGCATTACATACACACATATATTATGCATTACATACACACATATATATCATGCATTACACACATACATATCATACATTACATACACTCATACATATCATGCATTACATACACACATACATATCACGCTTTACACACATACATATATAACATGCATTACATAAACACATACATATCATGCATTACATACACACATATATATCATGCATTACATACACACATACATACACACACATACATATCATTCATTACATACACACATATATATCATGCATTACATACACACATATATATATATCATGCATTACATACACACATACATATCATGCATTACATACATACATATCATTCATTACATACATACATATCATGCATTACATACACTCATATATATCATGTATTACATACACACATACAAATCATGCATTACATACACACATATATATTATACATTACATACACACATACATATCATGCATTACATACATACATACATATCATGCATTACATACACTCATACATATCATGCATTACATACATACACACATACATATCATGCATTACGAACACTCATACATATCATGCATTACATACATACACACATACATATCATGCATTACGTACACTCATACATATCATGCATTACATACATACACACATACATATCATGCATTACATACTCTCATATATATCATGCATTACATACACACATATATATCATGCATTACATACACACATATATATATATATATATCATGCTTTACATACACACATCCATTTCATGCATTACATACACACATACATATCATGCATTACATACACACATACAGTGGATATAAAAAGTCTACACACCCCTGTTAAAATTTCAGATTTCTGTGCTGTAAAAAAATGAGACAAAGATAAATCATTTCATAACTTTTTCTACCAAAAATAAAAATAATGTGGTTGCATAAGTCTGCACACCCTCTTATAACTGGGGATGTAGCTGTGTTCAGAATTAAGCAATCACATTCCAAATCGTGTTAAATAGGAGTCAGCATACACCTGCCATCATTTAAAGTGCCTCTGATTAACCCCAAATAAAGTTCAGCTGCTCTAGTTGGTCTTTCATGAAATGTTCTTAGTCGCATCCCACAGCAAAAGCCATGGTCCACAGAGAGCTTCCAAAGCATCAGAGGGATCTCATGTTAAAAGGTATCAGTCAGGAGAAGGGTACAAAAGAATTTCCAAGGCATTAGATATACCATGGAACACAGTGAAGACAGTCATCATCAAGTGGAGAAAAAAAGGCACAACAGTGACATTACCAAGAACTGGAGCTCCCTCCAAAATTGATGAAAATACGAGAAGAAAACTGGTCTGGGAGGCTACTAAGAGGCCTACAGCTGCAGGAATATCTGGCAAGTACTGGCTGTGTGGTACATGTGACAACAATCTCCCATATTCTTCATATGTCTGGGCTATGGGGTAGAGTGGCAAGACGAAAACCTTTTCTTACGAAGAAAAACATCCAAGCCAGGCTACATTTTGCAAAAACACATCTGAAGTCTCCCAAAAGCATGTCGGAAAAGGTGTTATGGTCTGATGAAACCAAGGTTGAACTTTTTGGCCATAATTGCAAAAGATATGTTTGGCGCAAAAACAACACTGGCCATCACCAAAAGAACACAATACCCACAGTGTCGCGTGGTGGTGGTGGCAGCATCATGCTTTGGGGCTGTTTTTCTTCAGCTGCAACTGGGGCCTTAGTTAAGATAGAGGGAATTATGAACAGTTCCAAATACCAGTCAATATTGGCACAAAACCTTCAGGCTTCTGCTAGAAAGCTGAACATGAAGAGGAACTACTTACAGACCCCTCAGCGTTGTATTTTGGGGTGTATACTTTTTTCATTGGTTCACAAATGGGGTCTTCTCATTGGCTGAATTTGATAGACAGCCTTTTCAGCCAATCAGAAGCCGCCATTGCCAATTTTACTCTGGAACACTCCATAGGAAGGTCATTAGCGTCGGAGACATCCGCAAGGGCGGATGTGTGTCGTTTTTTTTTTTTTTTTTTTAAGGCTCGGATTAGTGGTGTCGCGAACATAAAATTTTCGGTTCGCAAACGCGAACCGCCGCAAATGTTCGCGAACCGGCGAACCCGGCGAACCGCCATAGACTTCACTGGGCAGGTGGATTTTAAAATCCATAGGGACTCTTTCTGGCCACAATAGTGATGGGAAAGTTGTTTCAAGGGGACTAACAGCTGGACTGTGGCATGCCGGAGGGGGATCCATGTCAAAACTCCCACGGAAAATTACATAGTTGATGCAGAGTCTGGTTTTAATCCATAAAGGGCATAAATAACCTAACATCGCCCTCCATCATCCTCCTCCCCTGTATTTCTTTACCCCCTCCCTCATCATCCTCCCCTGTGTCTCTTCCCCCCCTTCCTCATCACCCTCCCTTGTGTCTCATCCCCCCTTCCCTCATCATCCTCCCACCTCCCTCATCATCCTTCCCTGTATCTCTTTACCCCCTCCCTCATCATCCTCCCCTGTGTCTCTTCCCCCCCTGCCTCATCATCCTCCCCTGTGTCTCTTTTCCCCCTCCCTCATCATCTTCCCCTGTGTCTCTTCCCCCCTCCCTCATCATCCTCCCCTGTGTCTCTTTTCCATTTCCTTATCACCCTCCCTTGTATCTCTTTACCCCCTCCCTCGTCATCCTCCCCTGTGTCTGTTTCCCCCCTCCCTCATCATCCTCCCCTGTGTCTCTTCCCCCCTCTCTCATCATGCTCCCCCCTCCCTTGATGATAAGGGGGGGAAGAGACACGGATAAGTGTGAGGGGTGTTAGGGTAAGGGGTGTTAGGGATAAGGGTGAGGGGGTTAGATGTTAGGGTGAGGGGTGTTAGGGCTAAGTGTGAGGGGTGTTAGGGTGAGGGGTGTTAGGGATAAGTGTAAGGGGTGTTAGGATGAGGCATGTTAGGAATAAGTGTGAGTGGTGTTAGGTCTTAGGGATAAGTGTGAGAATGTTAAGGAATAAGGGTGAGGGGGTTAGGTGTTAGCGTGAGGGGTGTTAGGGCTAAGTGTGAGGGGTGTTAGGGTGAGGGGTGTTAGGGATAAGTGTAAGGGGTGTTAGGGTGAGGCATGTTAGGAATAAGTGTGAGGGGTGTTAGGTCTTAGGGATAAGTGTGAGAATGTTAGGGTTAGGTGTTAGGTTGATGGGTGTTATGGATAAGTGTGAGGGGTTTTAGGGTTAGGGTAAGGGGTGTTAAGGATAAGTGTGATGGGTGTTAGGGTAAGGGATGTTAGGGTTAGGTGTTAGGGTAAGGGCTGTTAGGGATACGTGTGAGGGGTTATTATGGTTAGGTGTAACAGGTGAGGGGTGTTAGGGATCAGTGTGATGGGTGTTAGGGTAAGGGATGTTATGGATAAGTGTAAGGGGGTATTAGGGTTAGGTGTTAGGGTGAGAGGTGTTAGGGATAAGTGTGAGGGGTGTTAGGGTTGGGTACTAAGGTGAGGGGAGGATGATGAGGGAGGGGGAAAGAGACACAGGGGAGGATGATGAGGGAGGAGGGAAAGAGACACAGGGCAGGATGATAAGGGAGGAGGGAAAGAGACACAGGGGAGGATGATGAGGGAGGGGGGAGGATGATGAGGGAGGGGGAAAGAGACACGGGAGGATGATGAGGGAGGGGGGAGGATGATGATAAGGGGGGAAGAGACACAGGGATAAGTGTGAGAGGTGTTAGGGTTAGGTGTTAGGGTAAGGGGTGTTAGGGATAAGGGTGAGGGGGGTTAGGGTTAGGTTTTAGGGTGAGGGGTGTTAGGGCTAACTGTGAGGGGTGTTAGGGTGAGGGGTGTTAGGGATAAGTGTAAGGGGTGTTAGGGTGAGGCATGTTAGGAATAAGTGTGAGGGGTGTTAGGTCTTAGGGATAAGTGTGAGGGGTGTTAGGGTTAGGTGTTAGGTTGATGGGTGGTATGGATAAGTGTGAGGGGTGTTAGGGTTAGGGTAAGGGGTGTTAGGGATAAGTGTGAGGGGTGTTAGGGTTAGGTGTTAGGGTGAGGGGTGTTAGGGATAAGTGTGATGGGTGTTAGGGTAAGGGATGTTAGGGATAAGGGTGAGGGAGGTTAGGTGTTAGGGTGAGGGGTGTTAGGGATAAGTGTGAGGGGTGTTAGGGTTAGGTGTTAGGGTGAGGGGTGTTAGGGATAAGTGTGATGGATGTTAGGGTAAGGGATGTTAGGGTTAGGTGTTAGGGTAAGGGCTGTTAGGAATAAGTGTGAGGGGGTATTAGGGTTAGGTGTTAGGTTGATGGGTGTTATGGATAAGTGTAAGGGGTGTTAGGGTTAGGGTAGGGGTGTTAGGGATAAGTGTGAGGGGTGTTAGTGTTAGGTGGTAGGTTGAGGGGTGTTAGGGATAAGTGTGATGGGTGTTAGGGTAAGGGATGTTAGGGTTAGGTGTTAGGGTAAGGGCTGTTAGGGATAAGTGTGAGGGGGTATTAGGGTTAGGTGTTAGGGTGAGGGGTGTTAAGGATAAGTGTAAGGGGTGTTAGGATGAGGCATGTTAGGAATAAGTGTGAGGGGTGTTAGGTCTTAGGGATAAGTGTGAGGGGTGTTAGGGTTAGGGTGAGGGGTGTTAGGGATAGATGTGAGGGGTGCTAAGGTGAGGGGAGGATAATGATAAGGGGGGGAAGAGACACAGGGGTGTCCTTGCAGCAGAGATCAAAAGAGTCCTTCAGGACTGTATTGCCCACTGTGTACAGTAGCCTAGCTATGGTTTTCCCTATTGATGCAGTATCACCTACACTCTCCCTCCTCTCAGTAAGACTGCAAGTTAGTTATGATTCCAAAATGGCTGCTGTCCATGAGGTAGAAGGGTCTGGAAGGCAGGGTATGATGCTGATTGGCTGGAATGTGTCTGTTGACTGTGAGTTGCAGGGTCAAAGTTTTCTCAATGATAAAGTATAGGGGGCGGATCGAACATCGCATATGTTTGCAGTTCATCGCGAACGCGAACATGCTATGTTCGCCGGGAACAGTCCACCGGCGAACTATTCGCGACATCTCTAGCGCGGATGCTTCCGTAGAAGACGAGGAGGCTGGAGACATCGCAGAAAGGTAAGTAGAATGTAGATTGTGTTTATTTTACTTTGCTTTATGTTTACTAATGTAATGTTTTTTTTTGACACGAGTAAAGATGGCCGACGGAACATGGCGGACGGAACATGGAGGACGTGACATGCTCGAACGGGACATGCTGGAAAGGTGAGTATAATATTTACAATATTTAGAATATTTAGAATGTTTACAATGTTTAGAATGTTTAGGTATTTCATGTAAATGTGTTGTATTAATTTTTGGAATCTTTTTTACCGTAGGTTGCTGATCTGAAGAAACATCTCAAAGGTAAGTGGTCTTAATTATTTTATTGTAGCTTACAATTAGGGTAGCTATATATATATAGATAGCATGGATTGTATATTACATAGATATGGGGATGTATTATTAGATAATATTTTATATTACATAGTGGGATGTATATTACATTATATAGTGGCATATATATTACATAGTGGCATTGATATTAGATAGTGGCAGTTTTATTACATAGGGTTGTATTGTAGTTTATTTAATTGTATTGTATTTTATTTTATTTAATTATGTTGTATTTTAGTTTATTTAATTCTGTTGTATTTTACTTTATTTAATTCTGTTGTATTTTAGTTTATTTAATTCTGTTGTATTGTATTATATGTATGTATTATATGTATTTCATTTTCAGGTGTGTAATTAAAAAAAAAAAAATTGTAGTGAGGGGGGGTTGTAATGTATTTTGTTATTTCCTGTAATGTTCCTTTTTTTATTTTTTGTGACTTAGGTTTTTTTTTGGTATGTAATGTACATTTTTTATTTTTGGTGATTTTAGTTTTTCTTATTTTATGTAATGTAGATTTCTGCTATTTGAGGAATTTAGTTACTTGAGGCACACAGTACACTCACATTGTGTGACAAACAGCATTTCAACACTTTCTTTTATTGACCGTCATTTTTTGACGGGCAAGTCACTCGTTTTATTATATTACTACAGCATGACATTCAGGAATATGCTTTTAGCTTTGGAATCTATCCAAATATATGTCTGTTGCTGCTGATTGAATGAAGGAAAATATTAAAAAGGATTTCATTTTTATTTCACAGTTTCATCGGATCTGCAAGTGAATCAACACACATCGTGACGTTTGCAGCCTTTGAACAACATAAAGATCACCTTCACAGGTATAACATTTAATTCTGAAGTGATGGAACAAAAAAGGCTAAGTTATATTTTGGTAAAATGGAGAGTACTTATTGATTCATTAACGTATAATAATTAGTCATCAGTTAAGAACAATTTTTAACATGCACTTATGTAAAGTTGCAAAGAGAATAATAATTAATCACATATATAGTTGTGAGCGTCCGAGTTGTTGCTAACGCTGCGGGCTCGCGTAGAGAAGCGAGGGCCGGGGCTCGCGTAGTGAGACGCGGGCCTCGCGTAGCGAGGGCCGGGGCTCGCGCAGCGAGACGCGGGCCTCGCGTAGCGCGAGGCCCGCGGCCCTCGCAAAGCGAGGGCACTGTGCCAGGTTGTCAGTTGCTGGCATGGAGCGCCGAAGGCGCTCCTTGCCAGCAACTGAGGACCCTCGCGAAGCGTAGCGAGCCCGCGGCCCTCGCGAAGCGAGGGCACTGTGCCAGGTTGTCAGTTGCTGGCTTGGAGCGCCGCAGGCGCTCCATGTTAGCACCTGAGGACCTCGCAAAGCGAGGTCTTCAGTTGCAGCAACTGCGACCCTTGCAAAAAAAAGTTTACGTCGCAACACATTACGACACTCGCAAACAACATACGACACACGTTCACACACATTACGACACTCGCAAACAACATACGACACACGTTCACACACATTACGGCCTCGCAACACTCGGACGCAACTCGCGAACATTACAAAATTAAAAAACACAATACATACACACAGCACATACATACAAACCTTACCTACACCAAGAGGGAGCACCCAGGACCTCAAAAATGCAACTTACAACTTAATTGCACTCAAAATAAAAGAGTTTACACACTAAATAGTTTGTTAAGCGACACAAAAAATGGCCGACGAATAAAACGAAAACGAGGCTACACACGCAAACACCATACGAGACACGTTACCACACATTACGACTTCGCAAACATCGGACCAACACGCCGACATACAAACATTTAAAACTTAAGAAATACACACAACAAACACACAAAAAGCTTACCTACAGCAAGAGGAACCAGCCAGCACCTCAAAAAAACAAGTTACACCTACATTTAAATCAAAATAAAACACTTTAGACACTAATACAATCGCTAAGCGAGAGAAAAAATGGCCGACGAACAAAACGAAAACGAGGCTTCAGACGTAACTATACTACACTTACTCGCAATAATGAAACACATACTATGCGGAACGTATCACAATCATATTAAACACCATTTTGAACAGTAATACGCACAAAATGGCGGATGGAACGCAAATTGTAAGCTGGAACGCAAATAGCGCATGCGTATTGCGTTCTAACGGTCTCACTTTCCAGAACTTTCTACAAGTTTATAAATACTGGCTATTTCCAACTAAAAAATACATTTCTCCTCAGGTGATCAACGGAGTGACTTCTGAGATAACTGCTGCTTTTACTTGAGAAGACAATTCTTTACTAATTTACTACTTTACATTGTGCAAATTACAACTGAGAGGTAAGCTATAATATATTACATTTTATTATCAGGACAGGTCAAACAAATAAAAAAAAAAACTAGGATTTATGTTGTGACATATATGGCACATTTATGTGTATAGGCTCAAAAAAAAAACAACAAAAAAACTAAATTCTATATTAAACAGAGGTTTATGTATAGTGACATGTGACACGCACATATATGTCTATAATGTATAGTGACATGTGACACGCACATATATGTCTATAATGTATAGTGACATCTGACACGCACGTATATGTATAGAATGTATAGTGACATGTGACACGCACATATATGTCTATAATGTATAGTGACATCTGACACGCAGGTATATGTATAGAATGTATAGTGACATGTGACATGCACATATATGTCTATAATGTATAGTGACATCTGACACGCAGGTATATGTATAGAATGTATAGTGACATGTGACATGCACATTTATGTGTATTGCCCATGCATAGTGACATGTGACACGGACATATATGTGTATCATGTATATTCACATGTGACACAAACATTTATGTGTACTGCCCCTTCATAGTGACATGTGACACGGACATATATGTGTCTAATGTATATTGACATGTGACACACACATTTATGTGTACTGCCCCTTTATAGTGACATGTGACACGGACATATATGTGTATAATGTATAGTGACATGTGACACGCACATTTATGTGTATTGGCACTGCAACAAAATTAGCTTAAAACAAAATCAGTAAACAACTACATTTAAATGACATTATATGTCATGTATACTGATATGTCACACGCACATATATGTGTATCGTCTATAGTTACATCTCACACACACACATTTATGTGTGTTGGAAAAAACAAATATAAGGTTAATTTAACCATTTAAATATGAGTCATGTATACTGATATGTCACACGTACACAAAATAATTACATTTCACTATGGAATGTGCTTCATGTATGTGACATATGTGTGTAGCCCCCAACAACAAATAAGGTTAATTTAAAAAAATTACACGACTATATTTCAATGACATTCATTTACTTACATTCAATAGATCATATAAAGCTGAATCTTTCTATTTCTTTTAATATTCAAACAGACTCTGCATCAATAGCGTCTCTCAACAATTTGCACCATGCACTGTGAAGCACAATCACTTTTAAAGAACACCAACAAAGAAGAAGAGGTAAGATACAATAAGACATTACATGCTCAAAAGGACATGCTTTGCTAGATGAAAAATTATAAATATACAAATAACTATTTCACTTTCTTTTTCAAAAAGACACTACAAGAAGACCGGCGCATTAAGATTGGCAGGAGGGGACCGTCTGTCATTCAAAACTTCAAGCAAGGTAAAGTATTAAGTATAAACAAGAAAGAACCATGAGCCTCATTCAATTGCGACTTCCTCAATTCAATAGGGCTCTATATAAGCACATAACATATTTTTTATACAGAACTTTTTAGTTACTACTTCGAACCACAATCAAGGTTTTCAATAACTAAAAACTTTGCTCAATAAATATGTTATGTGATTATATAGAGCCCTCTTCAATTGGCAAAATTGCAATTCAATGAGGACCTATATATCTTTAATGGCCAAGGGCCTCACTCAAATGTGATTTGCCCATTTCAATAGCGCTCTATATAAGCACAGAGCATATTTTTTAAAGGAACTTTTTATTTTGTGAACACGTTGCTTTTGGATACAAGTTCACTAAATACAAAATTCCATAAAAACATATGCTCTGTGGTGATATTGAGCTCTATTTCATTGGCCAAAACACAATTGAATGAGGAGCTGACAATATAACAAATGCAGTAACCAAAGGCCCTCATTCAATTGCTATTTTGGGCAATTCAATATGGCTATAAATAAGAACTTTTAGGCCCTTATTCTATTTTAACAAATATATGTGATGATGTGCTTATTTACAACCCTATTCAATTTTCAACATTGCAATTCAATGATGGCCTTAGAGTACTATTACATTGTAAAAAATGCAATTGAATGAGGGGCAAACTATGCAACATATGGTACACACAAAGGACCTCATTCAATTGCAATTTGCCCAATTGAATAGCGCTCTAAATAACAACATAACTATTTTTTTAAAAAAAGTTTTTCGTTACTAAGAGCCTCTTTCAATTGTGAGTTGGCCAATTGAATAGGGCTCTATATAAGCACATAACATATTTTTTATACATAACTTTTTAGTTACTGAACTTCTATCCAAAATTAAGGTCTTCACTAACTAAAAACTTACGTCAAAAAATATGTTATGTGCTTATATAGAGCCCTATTCAATTGGCAAAATTGCAATTGAATGAGGACCTAAAAATATATCCAAAATAAAGTTTTTCAATGACTAAAAACTTATTTAAAAAAATATGCTATGTGCTTATTTAGGGCACGATTCAATTAGCCAAATCGCAATTGAATGAGACACAAACTGCTACACACAAAACTGAATTTCTTATTCAATGTTTAACAACCTATAAGCCTTACAAAGAAGAAAAAATAAGAATAACAAAAGTGTTGCGCACCTAATAGCAGTGTACAAAAAATCACACAAACTCATAGGAAACTACATTAACATTCTTCTTTAATGTTTAACAACTTATAACCAGTACAATCAAGAATAAATAACTTTTGCACAAGTGGTGCGCACCAAACAGGATTGTCAAAAACTAACACAAACACATAGCAAACTACATTAATTATATTATTTCATGGTTCACTAACTATAAGCATCACAATAAAGGTTAAATAAGTATACCACAAGTGCTGTGCACAAAACAGGATTGTACAAAAAATAACATAAACACATAGCAAAATAAATTGATATTCTTATTTAATATATCACAACCCACAAGCCTTACTAAGAACCTTCAAGAACAATAACAAAAGTTGTGGGATTGTACAGAAAGTAAAAAAAAAAAAAAAAGAGAGAAAAAAATAACCATAACTGATACAATACAGTCAAATTAATACATTTTTCAATTATTTAAAAGACATTTCACTCAAACAACATTTTCTATTTTATATTACAACAGATACTGCGTGAAGACAATCGGACGAGGACTTTTTCCACAGGACCGGACCATTGGACGAGGACTCGGACCAGACCAGCAGACGAGGAATTTCAACACAGGACCAGACCAGCAGACGAGGAATTTCAACACAGGACCAGACCGTCGGACGAGGACTTTCACCAACGGACCACAACATCGGACCAGGGATATCGCCACAGGACCACAACATCGGACGAGGGCTATCGCCACAGGACCACACCATCGGACGAGGACTTCCAACAGAGGACCACACCATTGGACACCGATTTTGAACCGAGGACCAACAAACATTCCGATTTAAATCACACTTCAACCAAGGTAAAGTATAATAAGTACTAAAGTATAAAAATAAAGAAACTGCTTTCAGTTGCATCTGTGTCAACAGAAAAATAAAATAATTAATTTAATATCTCCCTTATTTTATTTAAATTGCTACTATGCAATACATAGCTCAATAACCACATCACTTTTTTTTTTAGCAAAGAAGTTTTGCAGTGGAAAATATCTATCAACAAACAACGTTTTTAATAAATAAAACCATTATTTTATAAACATATGTTACATACTTATTTACAGCACTATTCTATTGGCCACATTCTTAGCCAGTGAGGACACGAATTATAAATTTAACTAAATATAAATTATACATTCTAAATATAAATGATACCTTAATGATTTGCCTTTTAGTTCACCAATTGTGCACAAGAATCTTTAACAGGAATTACAATTTTAAATATACACAAATACATTTACTTTTTTTTCATTTACAGATTAATATGGCTGATAACGAGACCAAAGAAGAGAAGAAAAGACGTCAAACTAGAGAAAGACAAGAGAGATGGGCCGCCCAGCAGACACCGGAGGAGAAAGAAATTCGACGAGAAAAAGAACGCAAAAGACTTGCAAATAAAAGAATATCAGCTGCCAAAATGAAAGATGCAACCAAAAAAAATAAAAAGATAATAAAGCATTTACAAACTGTTCCTAAAACATCAGATGACATTTTACAAGATACCAGTCAAGACAGACCAAAAAAAGCAACTACAAAAACAAAGCATTTACAAACTCTTACTAAAAACTTACAGGACATTTCAACCAAACAAGTCCAACATATACCAAGAAAAGCTACGAAAAAAACTAAACATTTAGAACCTGTTGTTGAAACATTTCATGACTTTTCATCTGATGAATATGAAAGTCAACATCCAATATGCTTTGCAAATTGTCCTTTACTGAAGTCTTTAGCAGTAGAGGTTCATAGTTGTGGGGACATGACTACTCAATGTCAATTTTGTGAGGCTTATTATTTTAAACAGGAGAGACCCCGAGATGGACAATTTATTAGTTCTTGTCAAAAAGGAAAGTTCAAACTTCCAGAAAGGAAACAATTTCCAACCTATTTACAAAATATTATGACTGAACCTACTTTTTCAAATTACAAAAATTTTAAGACAAACATAAGATCCTACAATAGTGCCATATCATTTGCATCTATGGGGGCAACATTGGCTGCTAATGTACCAGGACATGGTCCTTACTGTTTTAAAGTCCAAGGACAAATTTATCATCGGACTTCACATTTACATCCAGAGGAAGGAGAGCAAAGAAAATTCGCTCAACTATATGTCCTAGATACAATGGAAGCTGTTGACCAACGTATGCAGATGGAAGAAAATAAAAAATGCTTACCCAGTGTTTTTATAGAGCTAAATAACATTATGGACAACAATCCCTACAGTAAAGCTTACAAAAAATTGGCAGAAGTAGAAAATGAACAACTACTTCATGCACAAAGACATCAATTACCCATGCCAAAGGTTAATATGGTGCTTAAAAGAGACAGACATACTGATAAACGTTGTTATAACTTGCCAACATCAAATGAGGTTGCAATGGTCTTTCAGAATGATGAAGGAGAACCACCATTTCAAAGAGACATTAGAGTATATCCCAGAAATGAGGACCAACCATTTATTAATATTAATATCTTAAGTCCAAATTTAGGGCCTCATTAAATTCCAGCCTCGTAAATAAGAGGCTTCTACTTAAGCCCTACGTACTGCAAAGTTTCTCTAACTTACAATGCTATTAAATTAGCCCTGCTGCGAGCAACGTATGAGCTACGCAGCAGGGCCGTACGTATCTACACTGCGTAAATGTACATGAGGAGTGACAGCCTGCGAGATGATATCGCAGGCTCCCACTCCTCATCAAGTGCTGCGGGGGTCCTAAAAGGGACCTCCGCGGCAGTCCCCCACATAAGCCCTGCCGTGGGGGGTACTCCAAACCCCCCCTAGGCACCTAAAATGAACCCCCCCTCAATGCGGGGGTCCCTGTCGGGACCCCCGAAGTGTCCTCACATGAACACCTTGCTGCAGGGGTCCATAGGAACCCCCGCAGCCCCCACACATTAAACCCTTGCAGCGGGGGGCCCCGATCGGCACCGATCGTGACCCTGCTGCAATTCAATTTTAAATTTCCCGCCTCGCGGGTCCTCAAAGGACCGTAAAGGTCCTGAAAGGACTCGCACTAAAAATATTAACCCCAGGCAACTATAATTACCCCATTAACTCATGGTGGTCAATCCAGACCACCATAAGGCCTAAATTAACCCATTAACTCATGGTGGTCAATACAGACCACCATAAGGCTCTATTTAACCCATTAACTCATGGTGGTCAATACAGACCACCATAAGGCTCTATTTAACCCATTAACTCATGATGGTCAATCCAGACCACCATAAGGCCTAAATTAACCCATTAACTCATGATGGTCAATCCAGACCACCATAAGGCCTAAATTAACCCATTAACTCATGATGGTCAATCCAGACCACCATAAGGCTCTATTTAACCCATTAACTCATGGTGGTCAATACAGACCACCATAAGGCTCTAATTAACCCATTAACTCATGGTGGTCAATCCAGACCACCATAAGGCTCTATTTAACCCATTAACTCATGGTGGTCAATACAGACCACCATAAGGCTCTAATTAACCCATTAACTCATGGTGGTCAATCCAGACCACCATAAGGCTCTATTTAACCCCATCAGTCCCATAAGGGTATATTATTACCATTATGGGCCTGTTACAACCCAACATTAACCACATAAGTGCCATGATGGTCCTCAAGGACCATCATGACACTAACTACAAACACTACACTATAACCCCCAATAAACCATTTAATCTAAACTAACCCCCCTCTACACTAATCTATTAACACTTACACTACCTACCTACACTACCTACCCCCTAATAAACCTCCCCAACACTCTAATTACAAAAAACAATAAACCTACAGCACAGAAAACAAAAAACCTACAGTACAAAAAACAAAAAAACCTACAGTACAGAAAAAATAAAAATTACAACCCCACCCCCCACTACAGAAAACAAAAAAATACATTACAACCCCACCCCCCACTACAGAAAATAAAAAAAATTACACACCTGAAAAGGAAAGACAGATAAACACAATACATTACATACATTACATACAATACATGACATTACATACATTAAATATAATATATTAAATATAATATATTACATATAATATATTACATATAATATATTACATACATTACATACAATACATGACATTACATACATTACATATAATGTATTAAATATAATATATTACATATAATATATTACATATAATATATTACATATAATACATTACATACATTACATACAATACATGACATTACATACATTACATATAATGTATTAAATATAATATATTACATATAATATATTACATATAATACATTACATACATTACATACAATACATGACATTACATACATTACATATAATGTATTACATATAATATATTACATATAATATATTACATATAATATATTACATATAGTCCTAATCAAATACCCCCTATCTATCTAACATACAATCTATTTAATTTAAAATAAATCCTAACTATATCAAATACATCCCCCTATCTATCTAATATACAAAAAATCCTAACTACATACACAGACCCTAATTCTAAGCTAAAATCAATAAATTAAGACCACTTACCTTTAAGATGTTGCTTCAGATCACTAACCTATGGGTCAAACAAAAAATAAAAATTAGTACAAAACATTAACATCAAATAAATAAACATTCTATACATTCTAAATATTCAACTCACCTTTACAGCATGTCCAGTCACTGTTTAGCTCTTCCGGCGCGGCCCTGTTAAAAAAAAAAACACAATACATGAATACATGAATACAATATATAAACAATAAATAAAATACACAAATAAACATCTAAATATACATTGAACTTACCTCCCCGCGATGTCCCCGGCCTTCTCTCCTTCAGCCCCGGCTGGGCCGCGGAACCATCCGCGCTCTAAAAAAAAAAAAAAAAAAAACTAACGGAGGTCTGCACTGGCAGACCTCCCCGACGCTACTGAACCTCCCGGAGTCGTTTCCGGGAGGAAATTGGCATTGGCGGCTTGTGATTGGCTGAAAAAGCTGTCAGCCAATCAAAAGTCGTCAATGTAGGAGCCAATCAGGATGCGCAGATGTCTTCTACCAATCACTCCGTGGGGGTGTATCCCATAGTGATTGGCTGAAGGCATCTGAGCGTTGTGATTGGTTCCCAGAAAGATAGACAAGTGTTTAAGCCAATCAGGGTGGGATATTGGGGTGTATCCCATCCTGATTGGCTCACACATTGACGACTTTTGATTGGCTGAAATTGATAGACAGCTTTTTCAGCCAATCACAAGCCGCCAATGCCAATTTCCTCCCGGAAACGACTCCGGGAGGTTCAGTAGCGTCGGGGAGGTCTGCCAGTGCAGACCTCCGTTAGTTTTTTTTCTTTTTTTTTTTTAGAGCGCGAATGGTTCCGCGGCCCAGCCGGGGCTGAAGGAGAGAAGGCCGGGGACATCGCGGGTAGGTAAGTGAAATGTATATTTAGATGTTTATTTGTGTATTTTATTTATTGTTTATATATTGTATTCATGTATTCATGTATTGTGTTTTTTTTTTAACAGGGCCGCGCCGGAAGAGCTAAACAGTGACTGGACATGCTGTAAAGGTGAGTTGAATATTTAGAATGTATAGAATGTTTATTTATTTGATGTTAATGTTTTGTACTAATTTTTATTTTTTGTTTGACCCATAGGTTAGTGATCTGAAGCAACATCTTAAAGGTAAGTGGTCTTAATTTATTGATTTTAGCTTAGAATTAGGGTCTGTGTATGTAGTTAGGACTGTAATTATTTTATTTTACTTTAGAATAATGGTCTGTGTATGTAGTTAGGATTTTTTGTATATTAGATAGATAGGGGGATGTATTTGATATAGTTAGGATTTATTTTAAATTAAATAGATTGTATGTTAGATAGATAGGGGGTATTTGATTAGGACTATATGTAATATATTATATGTAATATATTATATGTAATATATTATATTTAATATATTATATGTAATGTATGTAATGTCATGTATTGTATGTAATGTATGTAATGTATTATATGTAATATATTATATGTAATATATTATATTTAATACATTATATGTAATGTATGTAATGTCATGTATTGTATGTAATGTATGTAATGTATTATATGTAATATATTATATGTAATATATTATATTTAATACATTATATGTAATGTATGTAATGTCATGTATTGTATGTAATGTATGTAATGTATTATATGTAATATATTATATGTAATATATTATATTTAATATATTATATGTAATGTCATGTATTGTATGTAATGTATGTAATGTATTATATGTAATATATTATATGTAATATATTATATTTAATATATTATATGTAATGTCATGTATTGTATGTAATGTATGTAATGTATTATATGTATGTATTGTATTGTGTTTATCTGTCTTTCCTTTTCAGGTGTGTAATTTTTTTATTTTCTGTAGTGGGGGGTGGGGTTGTAATGTATTTTTTTGTTTTCTGTAGTGGGGGGTGGGGTTGTAATTGTTTTTTGTTTTCTGTACTGTAGGTTTTTTTGTTTTTTGTACTGTAGGTTTTTTGTTTTCTGTGCTGTAGGTTTTTTTGTTTTTTGTAATTAGAGTGTTGGGGAGGTTTATTAGGGGGTAGGTAGTGTAGGTAGGTAGTGTAAGTGTTAATAGATTAGTGTAGAGGGGGTTAGTTTAGATTAAATGGTTTATTGGGGGTTATAGTGTAGTGTTTGTAGTTAGTGTCATGATGGTCCTTGAGGACCATCATGGCACTTATGTGGTTAATGTTGGGTTGTAACAGGCCCATAATGGTAATAATATACCCTTATGGGACTGATGGGGTTAAATAGAGCCTTATGGTGGTCTGTATAGACCACCATGAGTTAATGGGTTAATTAGAGCCTTATGGTGGTCTGGATTGACCATCATGAGTTAATGGGTTAATTTAGGCCTTATGGTGGTCTGTATAGACCACCATGAGTTAATGGGTTAATTAGAGCCTTATGGTGGTCTGGATTGACCATCATGAGTTAATGGGTTAATTTAGGCCTTATGGTGGTCTGTATAGACCACCATGAGTTAATGGGTTAATTAGAGCCTTATGGTTGTCTGGATTGACCACCATGAGTTAATGGGTTAAATAGAGCCTTATGGTGGTCTGGATTGACCACCATGAGTTAATGGGGTAATTATAGTTGCCTGGGGTTAATATTTTTAGTGCGAGTCCTTTCAGGACCTTTACGGTCCTTTGAGGACCCGCGAGGCGGGAAATTTAAAATTGAATTGCAGCAGGGTCACGATCGGTGCCGATCGGGGCCCCCCGCTGCAGGGGGTTTATGTGGGGACACTTCGGGGGTCCCGATGGGGACCCCCAGCATAGAGGGGGGTTAATTTTAAGTGCCGCGGCCGGGATTGGGTAATAGTGTGCCGCGGTCCCTTTAAGGAGCCGCGGCGGGGAATTTAAAAGTTTTAAATGCAGCGGGGGGCCTGATCTATGCAGATCGGGCCCCCCCCCTGCAATGGGTTTATGTGGGGACACTTCGGGGGTCCCGATGGGGACCCCCAGCATAGAGGGGGGTTAATTTTAAGTGCCGCGGCCGGGATTGGGTAATAGTGTGCCGCGGTCCCTTTAAGGAGCCGAGGCGGGGAATTTAAAAGTTTTAAATGCAGCGGGGGGCCTGATCTATGCAGATCGGGCCCCCCCCCCTGCAATGGGTTTATGTGGGGACACTTCGGGGGTCCCGATGGGGACCCCCAGCATAGAGGGGGGTTAATTTTAAGTGCCGCGGCCGGGATTGGGTAATAGTGTGCCGCGGTCCCTTTAAGGAGCCGCGGCGGGGAATTTAAAAGTTTTAAATGCAGCGGGGGGCCTGATCTATGCAGATCGGGGACCCCCGCTGCAAGGGGTTAATGTGGGGGTGCTGCAGGGGTCCCGATAGAGACCCCTGCAGCATGGGGATGTGTATAGGGTGCAGGGGGGAGCCTCACACTGCTGTCTCGGGCTGTTCCGAGGCAGCACGTAGAGGCTTTCGGATCCCTTGCGTGGACTTTTTGTCCACGTAGGGATTCTTACGATATGCGAGACTCGTGCATAGATTTAAGGCTACGTAGCTCTCTCGGAGCCTATTCTCGGCCATTTTCTCGCAGTCATATCGTAAAGCAGGCTGCGAGAGATTCGGTCCTCGCAAACAGCAGGAAAACTGCCTTTTGCGAGCACCGAGAGAACTACGAGGGAGAATTTAATAGGGCCCTTAGATCCAATGACATATCCCATCTTTTTCCCACACGGAGAAGCAGGTTGGCAACCAAAATTAACCCTTCCCAGTTACCCAAATGCTAAAGCCAGAATCCGAAATAATGTTTCTATGCTTGAATTTAAAGTTGCTCAATATGCCATTAGAGATGAATTTAATCCAATTTTATGTGGTGGGAAACTAACACAACAATGGATTATTGATTCATATTTGCAAGTTGAGGCAAATAATTTAAACTTTATAAAATATCAACAAGATAAACTACGTGTAGAACAATATTGTGGACTCATGGACTATGTTGCTGACGTGGCTACAAGCAGAGACATGACAGCTGGCAAAGCCATCATTTTACCATCTTCCTTTCAAGGATCTCCTCGAAATATGAGAGAAAGATACAATGATGCTATGGCTATTGTGACAAAATTTGGAAAACCAGATTTATTTGTGACATTTACATGTAATCCACAATGGCCAGAAATTAATCAAAATCTACTTCTTGGACAAAGTGCTTCAGATCGACCAGATTTAGTAGCCAGAGTTTTTAAGATCAAATTAAATGAATTAATACGTGACTTCACTATAAATCAGTTATTTGGCAAATGTCTTGCTTATGTATATACCATTGAATTTCAAAAAAGAGGCCTTCCACATGCACATCTTCTCATAATACTTCAAGAGAAAGATAAATTAGATACTTCGGACAAAGTGGATGCAGTCATAGTTGCTGAACTACCAGATCCAGAACTATATGGTAGACTATATGAGATTGTTACTCATCGCATGATTCATGGACCCTGTGGAGACCTTAATCCACAATCACCATGTATGGAAAATAATCAATGTTCAAAAGATTTTCCAAAAGATTATAGAGACAAAACATATGCAAATTGTGATGGATATCCACTTTATAAAAGAAGAGAAGGAGATAGTGCCATTATTCGTGGAAAAAAAGTGGACAATAGATATGTAGTACCCTACAATCCACATTTACTCATGAAGTACAACGCCCACATCAGCGTAGAAGCCTGCACTTCCATCAAATCCATTAAATATGTCTACAAATATATTTACAAAGGTTACGATGCAGCTACTGTAGTCGTCAAAAGTGCAGACAACCCTGAAAGTAGTGAGTTAGTACATTATGAACTTGCATCTCATGTAGATGCTCGCTATGTTAGTGCGCCAGAAGCTATGTGGCGGCTTTTAAAATTTGAAATGCATGATAGATCACATGCAGTATATAGGTTAGCAGTACATTTGCCACAACGACATTTAGTCTATTTCCATGCTGGAAATGAAATGAATGCATTGGCCCAAAGTGAAGATCGTCACACTACACTAACTGCATGGTTTGCATTAAATTCCACTGATGCTCAAGCAACACAATACTTATATATTGAAATTCCATATCACTATGTTTTTGTGAATGGATTATGGAGAGCAAGAAAAACCAGAGGCAATAAAATAATTCCACGAATTTACACAGTCAGTCCAAGAGATGTTGAACGTTTTTGCTTACGGATATTACTTTTAAATGTTCCTGGAGCACAAAGTTTTGAACACTTAAGAACTGTTATTGACATTGTATATGAATCCTTCCATTTAGCTGCAAGACATAGAAACTTACTCGCTGATGATACAGAGTGGGAAAGATGTTTAGAAGAAGCAGCACAATGTCAAATGCCACGACAGATGAGAGAACAATTTGCTTTTATTTGTATCTTCTCAAATGCTCCAAATGCATTAGCTTTGTGGGAGACTTTTAAAAGTAATATGGCTGAAGACTTTATGCGACGATACAATGAACCCATTGCACACTTAAAAGCCTTAATGGAAATTCAAGAAGTCTTTTTAACTCATGGATTAAGTTGTGCAAGTTTTAATTTGCCTGATCCAGGTCTAATAGATGACATTAACTTTGAAGACTATGACATTCAACTACAAGCAGAAAGAACAGAAGAAAGACAACTTTAAATACACTACAATTGCAAGCATTTCATGCCATTAAAAATGCTATAGATGATGACATGGTGACAGAGCGTTATTTCTATCTTGATGGACCTGGCGGATCAGGGAAAACATATTTGTACAATTTATTAATGAGTTCAGTACGAGCACAAGGACAAATAGCAATGGCGTTTGCCACTACTGGAATTGCTGCACTTTTATTAGAAGGTGGAAGAACTGTTCATAGTGGATTTAAACTGCCAGTGCCTATTTTGGAAAATTCAGTGTCAGATATTCGCATGACATCCTTACAAGCAAAGAAATTGAAGAAATGTAAATTAATTATAATAGATGAGGCCACAATGATGTCATGCTATGCCCTCCAATGTATTGACCGTTTGCTTCGTGAAGTCATGAATAATATTTTTCCATTTGGTGGAAAGGTAATTTTGTTGGGTGGCGATTTTAGACAAACATTACCTGTCGTTGTACATGGAAATCGAACAGACATTATTGAAACATGTATAAAGTCAAGTACAGTATGGAAACATTTTACCCATCATCAACTGCAACAAAATATGAGATCAGAAGGCCAAACTGATTTCAATGATTGGCTTATTAAAATTGGAGAAGGCAGAACAGAAAAAATACTATATTTACCTGACGACACTGTAGAGATCCCACCTAATATGATTTGTCAACAAGATATTATATCGGCTATATTTGAAGGGAGCATAAATAACGAAGAATATTCTGAGCTTGCCAACCAAGTTATACTGACGTGTAAAAATAAAGATGCATTAATACTCAATAATGAAATCTTTAAAAAAATTAATGCACCACAAAGAAATTATCACAGTGCTGATTCTGTACTTGCTGATGACAATGAAAGTCAGGCAAACTTTTCAACTGAATTCATTAACTCTTTAACTCCTTCTGGAATGCCACCACATATTTTGCAGCTAAAGAAAGGTGCAATTATCATGTTACTGCGAAATATGAACCCCAAAAAAGGCCTATGCAATGGCACAAGATTAATTGTTCAACAATTAAAGGACCATTTTATAGATGCTGAAATTTTAACTGGGACCCATAAAGGAGAGAGAGTTTTCATACCAAGAATAGATTTAGCACCAAGTGAAAGTAGTCTCCCTTTTATACTTCAAAGAAGACAATTTCCCATTATTATGGCATTTGCCATGACCATTAATAAATCACAAGGTCAAACTTTCAAATCTGTGGGTATTTACTTGGAAGAACCAGTTTTTGCACATGGTCAATTGTACGTTGCGTTGTCACGCTGCAAAAATCCACAGGCTATTAAAGTTTACATTGAAAACAATGAAAGTCAAGGTGATTTATTAGAAGATGGACGTATTTTTACTAAAAACATTGTCTACTATGAAGTACTATGACTTTGCAGGATACAAAATAAAGCCATGCAAACATTTTGAAAAAACATTCAAAAATACAAAACAATTGGTTGTTTAATTCAGTCATAATTAATGGAAGTCATGTTTATGAATAATTCGCCTCACAAAATACTTGCCTTGCATTTCTATTAAAAATTAGGTTACAATGTTAAGTCACTATGTTAATGTTTCTAATGTTACAAGTTTAAAAACAATATTTTCAAGTTATTTCATTCAACATATTACAAAGTTCATGTTAAGAGCTCAAGCACCTTTTAAGTCACAATGTAAATATTCTATGTTATCTTAAGATTACTACATACATTAATGTTTATCGACAGTTTATGTGCTCTGTAATGAATTACTTTAATTACGTACGGTTTAAGGAGAGTTTTTACTTTATGCCTTCCTCTACATTCAATGTATATTAAACTTAACAATTATTCTGATATAAATTGCATGTTAATACTGATTAATTTAAAGTTAAACTGTTTTTACATTCAAATGTTAATACTTTTAATTCAAAATTATGTTACAAAATGTATTTACTATGTTCCTGTTTATAATGTTCTAAATTAGACAAATGTTTTGCTAAAATCACAAAGTTACATAAAAAATAAAGTTCCATTTTAAAAATATATACTTTCAAGGTTATTGCTTACATATATTTTAAACTTCATGTTAAAATTTGGTACGTTTAAAAAAGTATTTTTACTTTTTACTTTTATATGCATTCTATGTATATTAAAGTGAACAATTCTTCAGATACAAATTTCATTTTAAAAAACCATTACATCAACGTTTTACAAAAATACATCTTCATATCACAATACTTACAAGGGTCAAAAATATATTTAAATAACTAAACAACTTCACAAACATATACATCACATTGCCGTCATTTTTTGACGGGCAAGTCGCTAGTAATAATATAAAAAAAAAAAGAAGGTTAGAACACTTGCAAATAAAAGAAATTCATTCTATGCAGTGAAGTCAATCAAGAATGAATGGAATTGAAGGATTAATAATAAATATATATATGTGCAGCTCTTTCCTATTTAATATATGTCAATAAAAAAGTTTTGAAATGGTTTAATTTATTTCCTTGTAAATAAGTACAAGATTTTAAAATGGTTGATTAGTTCATTCATCAAGTTTAATGTAACAGTAGAAAAAGGAAAAAACAATATGTACATAAAACAAACAACAAACAATAATTACATCTCGATTTACAATTACAGATTAAAATGGCGGATAATGGAGAAGACAAAATGCAATGCAAAAGAAGACTGGCAAGGGAAAGGAAGCAAAGGTGGAGAGATGCTCAGACACCGGAAACTTCACAACGCTTGAGAGAAGAAGATCAACAGAGACTTTTAAATAAATGAAAAATGAGTAAGAAAGCAGCAAGTGAGTGTGTTGGGGCTTCCAAGAAACGAAAAATGATCCAATGATTCTACATTGCCTAATGACTTAAATGTAGACACACATGACACCAATGTACATATAGAAAGTGCTTCTGATATCTATGTTGAAAAAATGCATGACAATGTGTTTACTACTGCAGTACAAGTAGATACTCATTATTGTGGGTTACTTAATGTGGTTTGTCAGTTTTGTGGGGCCTATCATTTTATAAAGGAAAGACCTACTGACGGAAATTTCATTAGTTGCTGTCAGAAAGGAAAGGTGAAACTTCCAGTAAGACACCCATTTCCATATTATTTAGAATGCATTATGAGCGACCCAAAATTTCCAAATTATAATAATTTCAAACAAAACATAAGGTCTTACAACAGTGCAATTTAATTCCCTTCAATGGGTGCAACATTAGCAGAAAATGTACCAGGACATGGTCCTTACTGTTTCAGAGTTCAAGGTCAAATATACCACCGAACTTCACATTTACACCCACAAGAAGGAGAGCAAAGGAAATGTGCACAGTTATATGTCTTAGATACGATGGAAGCTGTGGAACAAAGAATGACACTTCCAGAAAATAGACAGTGTTTGTGCATAGTCTTTGAACAGCTGGATAAAATTATGCAAAAAAAAACATTTAGTAAAGCATACAAACAATTAGCACAGCTTGAAAAAGAACAACAGGAACATGCTGAAAGACATCAATTGCCTACACCAAGAGTCAATATGGTGTTAAAAAGAGATCGCAACACTGTTCAAAGAAGATATAATTTACCTACAGTAAATGAGGTTGCCATGCTGTTTAAAAATGAAGATGGTGAACCACCTTTTCAGCGGGATATTAGAATATATCCACGCAATGAATAACAACCATTTATCAACATAAATATATTAAGCTGTAATTTAGATCCAATGACATATCCCATTTTCTTTCCAAATAGGGAACCAGGATGGGAACCAAAATTACAATTGGAAAGTTATCCCAATACTAAACTTTGTATTAGATCTAATCTATATGTGTGCATGTATGTAATGCATGATATATACAGTATGTGTGTATGTAATACATGTTATATATGTATGTGTGTGTAATGCATGATATGTATGTGTGTATGTGATACATGTTATATATGTATGTGTGTATGTAATGCAAGATATGTATGTGTGTATGTAATGCACGATATATATGTGTGTATGTAATACATGTTATATATGTATGCACGTATGTAATGAATGATATATATGTGTGCATATAATGCATGATATATATGTGTGCATGTAATGCATTAGATATATGTGTGTATGTAATGCATGATATGTATCTCTGTGTGTAATGTATGATATGTATGTGTGTATGTAATACATGTTATATACAGTGCATATAAAAAGTCTACACACCCCTGTTAAAATGTCAGGTTTCTGTGCTGTAAAAAAATGAGACAAAGATAAATCATTTCAGAACTTTTTCCACCTTTAATGCGACCTATAAACTGTACAACTCAATTGATAAACAAACTGAAATCTGTTAGGTAGAGGGAAGAAAAAATATAATAATAAAATAATATGGTTGCATAAGTATGCACACCCTTAAACTAATACTTTGTTGAAGCACCTTGTGATTTTATTACAGCACTCAGTCTTTTTGGGTATGAGTCTATCAGCATGGCACATTTTGACTTGGCAAGATTTGCCCACTCTTCTTCGCAAAAACACTCCAAATATGTCAGATTGCAAGGGCATCTCCTGTGCACAGCCCTCTTCAGATCACAATCGGATTCAGGTCTGGGCTCTGGCTGGGCCATTCCAAAACTTGAATCTTCTTCTGGTGAAGCCATTCCTTTGTTGATTTGGATGTATGTTTTGGGTCGTTGTCATGCTGAAAGATGAAGTTCCTCTTCATGTTCAGCTTTCTAGCAAAAGCCTGAAGGTTTTGTGCCAATATTGACTGGTATTTGGAACTGTTCATAATTCCCTCTATCTTAACTAAGGCCCCAGTTCCACCTGAAGAAAAACAGCCCCAAAGCATGATGCTGCCACCACCATGCTTCACTGTGGGTATGGTGTTCTTTTGGTGATGTGCAGTGTTGTTTTTGCGCCAAACATATCTTTTGGAATTATGGCCAAAAAGTTCAACCTTGGTTTCATCAGACCATAACACCTTTTCCCACATGCTTTTGGGAGACTTCAGATGTGTTTTTGCAAAATGTAGCCTGGCTTGGATGTTTTTCTTTGTATGAAAAGGCTTTCGTCTTGCCACTCTACCCCATAGCCCAGACATATGAAGAATACGGGAGATTGTTGTCACATATACCACACAGCCAGTACTTGCCAGATATTCCGGCAGCTCTTTTAATGTTGCTGTAGGCCTCTTGGTAGCCTCCCAGACCAGTTTTCTTCTCGTCTTCATCAATTTTAGTAGAAAAACTTGTAATGGAGAAAGTCGTCAGAAGTGTGAGATTTCCTCCATATTTGTTCAGCAGTGTGAGAGAACCTTTGGATGTAGCGTGTTTGCCTGTTGTGGGGACAAGTGTGTCAAGGGTGGAGGATCTAGTTGTGTTGTATTGGAAGGCGGCAGTGTCAGGGCAGGTGAGGGGACCAAGAAAGGTGCTGTGGGTCGAGTGCTTGCAGGTATCTATGGTTTTGGATGAAAGGCAGCGCACAAGAGGAGTGGAGAGATTGGAGGTAAAGAAGTGGTGATCAGATAGAGGGAGTGAGGTAACGACAAGGTTGGAGGTCAAGGAAATGTCCATCACGGTGAGTTGGAGATTCTGTCCATTGTGAGAGGCCAATGGAAGAGGTGAGTGACAGTAGTTTTGTGGCTGTGGGAGCCAGGCGGCAAAGTGATCCAGAAATTGAGTGGGTCGTCTAGACGGGTGATAGATCACAACTACTCGCAGAGAGATGTGTGAGAAGAGTCGAATAGCGTGAGCTTCAAAAGAAGAGAATTAGAGGGAGGGGACCGGTGGGATGCAGTGGAAATGAGTATGCCCACATCCCGGACTTGCGTGTTCCCAGGTCTAGGAGTGTGACTGAAGTGAAGGCCAACATATGAGAGTGCAGCAGGGGAGACAGATGGAGTGGGCACAGGAGAAGGGTAAGGAGAAGGGTAAGGTAGATGGTTTGTGATGGGTAATGGGTATTAAATTATAGGTTTCGGGTGTTTACTGCCCTGGGTGCATGTGTGGCTGGCAGCAGGTGGAAAGGAGTGAGGGGCCTGGATTGGGAGATGTATCTCCAGCAGCCAGTAGAAGGAGGAGTGAGTGTAATAAGAGATGCGAGAGGGACTTATAGAAGCATTTCTGCTTTTGAGCCTTAGGATTGGCACTGGGGAGCTACAGATCATTGAGGGAACCATGAATGCCAACATGTATTGTGACATACTGAAGCAGAGCATAATCCCCTCCCTTCAGAGACTTGGCCGTAGGGCAGTATTCCAACATGATAATGACCCCAAACACACCTCCAAGACGACCACTGCCTTGCTAAAGAAGCTGAAGGTGAAGGTGATGGACTGGCCAAGCATGTCTCCAGACCTAAACCCTATTGAGCATCTGTGGGGCATCCTCAAAGGGAGGGTGGGGGAATTCAAGGTCTCTAACATCCACCAGCTCTGTGATGTCATCATGGAGGAGTGGAAGAGGACTCCAGCGGCAACCTGAGAAGTTATGGTGACCTCCATGCCCATGAGGGTTAAGGCAGTGCTGGCAAATAATGGTGGCCACTAGTGATGTCGCAAACATAACATTTTCGGTTACGAACCGCGAACGCGAACCGCCGCAAATGTTAGCGAACCGGCGAACCCGGCGAACCGCCATAGACTTCAATGGGCAGGCGGATTTTAAAACCCACAGGGACTCTTTCTGGCCACAATAGTGATGGAAAAGTTGTTTTAAGGGGACTAACACCTGGACTGTGGCATGCCGGAGGGGGATCCATTTCAAAACTCCCACGGAAGTTGATGCAGAGTCTGGTTTTAATCCATAAAGGGCATAAATAACTTAACATCCCCCTCCATCATCATCCTCCCCTGTATCTCTTTACCCCCTCCCTCATCATCCTCCCCTGTGTCTCTTTCCCCCCTTCCTCATCACCCTCCCCTGTGTCTCATCCCCCCTCCCTCATCATCCTCCCACCTCCCTCATCATCCTCCCCTGTATCTCTTTACCCCCTCCCTCATCATCCTCCCCTGTGTCTCTTCCCCCTTCCATCATCATCCTCCCCTGTGTCTCATCCCCCCTCCCTCATCATACTCCCCTGTGTCTCTTTTCCCCCTCCCTCATCATCTTCCCCTGTGTCTCCTCCCCCTCCCTCGTCATCCTCCACTGTGTCTCTTTCCCCCCTTCCCCATCACCCTCCCCTGTATCTCTTTACCCCCTCCCTCATCATCCTCCCCTGTGTCTGTTTCCCCCATCCCTCATCATCCTCCCCTGTGTCTCTTCCCCCCTCCCTCATCATCCTCCCCCCTCCCTTGATGATAAAGGGGGGAAGAGATACAGGTATAAGTGTGAGGGGTGTTAGGGTAAGGGGTGTTAGGGATAAGGGTGAGGGGGTTAGGTGTTAAGGTGAGGGATGTTAGGGCTAAGTGTGAGGGGTGTTAGGGTGAGGGTGTTAGGGATAAGTGTAAGGGGTGTTAGGGTGAGGCATGTTAGGAATAAGTGTGAGGGGTGTTAGGTCTTAGGGATAAGTGTGAGAATGTTAGCGTTAGGTGTTAGGATAATGGGTGTTATGGATAAGTGTGAGGGGTGTTAGGGCTATGGTAAGGGGTGTTAGGGATAAGTGATGGGTGTTAGGGTAAGGGATGTTAGGGTTAGGTGTTAGGGTAAGGGCTGTTAGGGATAAGTGTAAGGGGGTATTAGGGTTAGGTGTTAGGGTAAGGGGTGTTAGGGATAAGTGTGGGGGGTGTTAGGTTTTAGGGCTAAGTGTGAGAATGTTAGGGTTAGGTTGATGGGTGTTATAGATAAGTGTGAGGGGTGTTAGGGTTAGGGTAAGGGGTGTTAGGGATAAGTGATGGGTATTAGGGTAAGGGATGTTAGGGTTAGGTGTTAAGGTAAGGGCTGTTAGGGATAAGTGTAAGGGGGTATTAAGGTTATGTGTTAGGGTGAGGCATGTTAGGAATAAGTGTGAGGGGTGTTAGGTCTTAGGGATAAGTGTGAGAATGTTAGGGTTAGGTGTTAGGTTGATGGGTGTAATGGATAAGTGTGAGGGGTGTTTGGGTTAGGGTAAGGGGTGTTATGGATAAGTGTGATGGGTGTTAGGTTAAGGGATGTTAGGGTTAGGTGTTAGGGTAAGGGCTGTTAGGGATAAGTGTAAGGGGGTATTAGGGTTAGGTGTTAGGGTGAGGGGTGTTAGGGATAAGTGTGAGGGGTGTTAGTGTAAGGGGTGTTAGGGATAAGTGTGGGGGGTGTTAGGGTGAGGGATGTTAGGGTTAGGTGTTAGGGATAAGTGTGAGGGGTGTTAGGGTTAGGGTAAGAGGTGTTAGGGATAAGTGTGAGGGGTGTTAGGGTTAGGGTGAGGGGTGTTAGGGATAAGTGTGAGGGGTGTTAGGGTTAGGGTAAGGGGTGTTAGGGATAAGTGTGAGGGGTGTTAGGGTTAGGTGTTAGGGTGAGGGGTGTTAGGGATAAGTGTAAGGGGTGTTAGGGTTAGGTGTTAGGGTGAGGGATGTTAGGGTTAGGTGTTAGGGATAAGTGTGAGGGGTGTTAGGGTTAGGGTAAGGCGTGTTAGGGATAAGTGTGAGGGGTGTTAGGGTTAGGGTAAGGGGTGTTAGGGATAAGTGTGAGGGGTGTTAGGGTTAGGTGTTAGGGTGAGGGGTGTTAGGGATAAGTGTAAGGGGTGTTAGGGTTAGGTGTGAGGGGTGTTAGGGTTAGGTGTTAGGGATAAGTTTGAGGGGTGTTAGGGTTAGGGTGAGGGGAGTTAGGGATAAGTGTGAGGGGTGTTAGGGTTAGGGTGAGGGGTGTTAGGGATAAGTGTGAGGGGTGTTAGGGTTAGGTGTTAGGGTGAGGGGTGTTAGGGTTAGGTGTTAGGGTGAGGGATGTTAGGGTTAGGTGTTAGGGATAAGTGTGAGGGGTGTTAGGGTTAGGGTGAAGGGTGTTAGGGATAAGTGTGAGGGGTGTTAGGGTTAGGGAGAGGGGTGTTAGGGATAAGTGTGAGGGGTGTTAGGGTTAGGTGTTAGGGTGAGGGGTGTTAGGGATAAGTGTAAGGGGTGTTAGGGTTAGGTGTTAGGGTGAGGAATGTTAGGGTTAGGTGTTAGGGATAAGTGTTAGGGGTGTTAGGGTTGGGTGCTAAGGTGAGGGGAGGATGATGATAAGGGGGGGAAGAGACACAGGGGTGTCCTTGCAGCAGAGATCAAAAGAGTCCTTCAGGACTGTATTGCACACTGTGTACAGTAGCCTAGCTATGGTTTTCCCTATTGATGCAGTATCACCTACACTCAGCCTCCTCTCAGTAAGACTGCAAGTTAGTTTTGATTCCAAAATGGCTGCTGTCCATGAGGTAGAAGGGTGTGGAAGGCAGGGTATGATGCTGATTGGCTGGAATGTGTCTGCTGACTGTGAGTTGCAGGGTCAAAGTTTGCTCAATGATAAAGTATAGGGGGCGGGTTGAATATTGCATATGTTCGCAGTTCGCCGCGAACGCGAACATGCTATGTTCGCCGGGAAAAGTCCGCCGGCGAACTATTCGCGTCATCTCTAGCGGCCACACAAAATATTGATACTTTGGGCCCAATTTGGACATTTCCACTTAGGGGTGTACTCACTTTTGTTGCCAACGGTTTAGACATTAATGGCTGTGTGTTGCGTTATTTTGCGGGAACAGCACATTTACACTGTTATAAAGCACAGGGGGAGAGCCAGGGAGCCTGGGAGTGACACACACAGCACAGGGGGAGAGCCAGGGAGCCTGGGAGTGACACACAGCACAGGGGGAGAGCCCGGGAGCCTGGCAGTGACACACACACACACTTCATAGGAGGAGAGCCAGGGAGCCTGGGAGTGACTCACACACACAGCACAAGGGGAGAGCCATGGAGCCTGGGAGTGACACAAACACAGCCAGGGGGAGAGCCAGGGAGCCTGTGAGTGACACACACACAGCCAGGGGGAGTGCCAGGCAGCCTGGGAGTGACAAACACACAGCACAGGGGGCGAGGCTGGGGGCCTGGGATTGACACACGCAGCACAGGGGGAAAGCCAGGGAGCCTGGGAGTGACACACACACAGCACAGGGGGAGAGGCAGGGAGCCTGGGAGTGACACACAGCACAGGGGGAGAGCCAGGGAGCCTGGGAGTGACACACACACAGCACAGGGGGAGAGGCAGGGAGCCTGGGAGTGACACACACACACAGCACAAAGGGGGAGCCAGGGAGCCTGGGAGTGACACACACACAGCACAGGGGGAGAGCCAGGGAGTCTGGGAGTGACACACACACAGCACAGGGGGAGAGCCCGGGAGCCTGGGAGTGACACAAACACAGCCAGAGCCAGGGGGCCTGGGAGTGAAACACACAGAGCACAGGGGGAGAGCCAGGGAGTCTGGGAGTGACACACACACAGCACAGGGGGAGAGCCAGGGAGCCTGAGAGTGACATAAACACAGCACAGGGAGAGAGCCAGGGAGCCTGGGAGTGACACACACACAGCACAGGGGGAGAGCCAGGGAGCCTGGGAGTGACACACACACAGCACAGGGGGAGAGCCCGGGAGCCTGGGAGTGACACACACACAGCACAGGGGGAGAGCCAGGGAGTCTAAGAGTGACACACACACAACACAGGGGGAGAGCCAGGGAGACTGGGAGTGAGGTTGCAAGTTAATTTGAGACATATTTGGCTTTTTTTTAAGATCGAAAATCACTTAAGCAAGAAATAAAATGGCTGCCGAAAAAACATAACCTGACGAAAACGGAGGCCGAAGGATGTAAAACACCGAAGGATGTAAAACGCCAGCTAGTAACACTTAATCCAAGCCGGAAGCATTTAATACAAGGCAGTAACACTCATCGCGAGGCCCCTAAACTACACGGGGGGGGGGGGAGGGACAGGCTCGCCATGAACGCCAAAGGTGCTATAAAGTACACAGGGGGAGAGGCTGGCAATGAGCGCCGAAGGTGCTCAGAGTGGCCATAGCCTTGCATTGTGTGTCAAATAACATTGTTGAGGCTTCAAATGTTATTGCCGCCATTTTTGACGGGCAAGTCGCATAATAATTAACATATCATATAAACCATTGTTGACCTCTCTCCACATCATACATGTGAATATCATACAGGATATGAATGAGACACGCAGATTAAATACAATAACAGAGCATGCAGGTGTACGGGTCAGATCCATAGATGATGTATGTACCTTATATACCCGAGGATCTTCTACAGGAATTAATGACATTAATGTGTTTTTGACATCAGAAGATATTATAAAATAGCTTTCCTTAAACTGTAAATCAAGAGGGAAATCTTGTGATATAGATAAGAACAAATAGTTTATTAAGAGTAAATAGTATTCAGCCTATGACAGTCCTAGCGCACATTGCGTGCGTATTTATTTATGTTGTGTGGGACATGTAGTAAGATAAGAATATTTATTAACCCACAAAGGATTGTGTAGAAATGGCTGTCTAACATTTTACCATAAACTATAGAATAAAAGAGGTCTCTGCCCTCACACTGAACTTAATTCTATCTCTATTCAAACTTAACCTCATTTGTGCTCAAATCTGATTGTTAGTTTTTAGATTGAACAATTCCTGTAGACCAATCGGATCTTCTCCTCTGACATGCCATCACTCGTGTGTCGGTCCGGGCGTCTCCTGGTCTTCAGGTGTCTTTAGATCTGTTGTAGTCACTGATGGTCCTGCACTCTCACCTCCAGACATTTCCATCAGTTCTTTGTATTGACGCCTGAAGAATCCCAGCTGGGGAGAGAAAGAGCATGAGATAAGTGAGCATGTAGTGGTCAGCTGGTGGGTATAGGAAGAATATATAGGAAGAAGAGTGGTGAGCAGAAGTACGACAAGAGGACCCAGCAAAGGGAAGTACAAAGTAAGCAAGACATGAATGGGCATCTACAAGGACAGGACACTAAGAGTATGTAAAGGAAATAGAGGTTGAAAGTTCAGCGAGAGTAAACACAGAACAAAGGTACATGGAGGGGAAGGATCATAGATATGTACAAGGAGAGAAACAAGGGAGATCTGTGTACAGGGAGACGAGAAATACAGGGAAGACGGAAAAAGAGAATATGGATACAGGAGATGTAATGGCGAGCCTGGGGAAGGAGTATAGGTAGACAAACGTGCATGTGAGTATTCAGGAAGAAGAGGAAGCTGATCTTGAAGGTAAAGTGCAAGGAAGCTGAGAGTGAAGATACAGAAAGAGGAAGCCCAGCCTGAAACCAGAAGGTGAGAGTGAAGATACATGGAGACTAAACAGGGCCTGAAACCAGAAGCTGAGAGTGAAGATACAGGGAGAGGAAGCCCAGCCTGAATAAGGAAGGTGAGAGTGAAGATACAGGGAGAGGAAGCCCAGCCTGAAACCAGAAGGTGAGAGTGAAGATACATGGAGACTACACAGGGCCTGAAACCGGGAGGTGAGAGGGAAGATACAAGGAGAGGAAGCCCAGCCTGAATCAGGAAGGTGAGAGTGAAGATACAGGGAGAGGAAATAGGGCCTGAAACCGGGAGGTGAGAGTGAAGATACAGGGAGACTACACAGGGCCTGAAACCAGAAGGTGAGAGTGAAGATACAGGGAGACTAAATAGGGTCTGAAACCGGAAGGTGAGAGTGAAGATACAGGGAGACTAAATAGGGTCTGAAACCGGAAGGTGAGAGTGAAGATACAGGGAGACTAAATAGGGCCTGAAACCAGAAGGTGAGACTGAAGATACAGGGAGACTAAATCGGGCCTGAAACTAGAAGGTGAGAGTGAAGATACATGGAGACTACACAGGGCCTGAAACCAGAAGGTGAGAGTGAAGATACAGGGAGACTAAATAGGGTCTGAAACCGGAAGGTGAGAGTGAAGATACAGGGAGACTAAATAGGGCCTGAAACCGGGAGGTGAGAGTGAAGATACAGGGAGACTAAATAGGGCCTGAAACCAGAAGGTGAGAGTGAAGATACAGGGAGACTAAATCGGGCCTGAAACCAGAAGGTGAGACTGAAGATACATGGAGACTAAATAGGGCCTGAAACCAGAAGGTGAGACTGAAGATACAGGGAGAGGAAGCCCAGCCTGAATCAGGAAGGTGAGAGTGAAGATACAGGGAGAGGAAGCCCAGCCTGAAACAGGAAGGTGAGAGTGAAGATACAGGGAGACTAAATAGGGCCTGAAACCGGGAGGTGAGAGTGAAGATACAGGGAGACTAAATAGGGCCTGAAACCAGAAGGTGAGACTGAAGATACAGGGAGACTACACAGGGCCTGAAACCAGAAGGTGAGAGTGAAGATACAGGGAGACTAAATAGGGCCTGAAACCGGGAGGTGAGAGTGAAGATACAGGGAGACTAAATAGGGCCTGAAACAGGAAGGTGAGAGTGAAGATAAAGGGAGACTAAATAGGGCCTGAAACCGGAAGGTGAGACTGAAGATACAGGGAGACTAAATAGGGCCTGAAACCGGGAGGTGAGAGTGAAGATACAGGGAGACTAAATAGGGTCTGAAACAGGAAGGTGAGAGTGAAGATACAGGGAGACTAAATAGGGCCTGAAACCGGGAGGTGAGAGTGAAGATACAGGGAGAGGAAGCTGAGGGTGGCATTGTACAAACACAAACAAAGGAGGCAAATACTATACCTTGTAAAGTCCAGCAATGAGCAAAGTCAGGAGGACCAGCCCCCCTAAACTGCTACCTACAATAACACGCATGTAGTCATACTCTGCATATAGCTCCAGAACAGTCTGTGTCTGGGAGAGAAAAAACAGATTTATAGGAGAGATACAAGAAAATAATGTGGAAGAACAAATTGAGACAGAGGTGGAGAAATCCCAGTGAGGAAGAGAGAACGGAGATAGAGAATGGGAGCCTCAGAAATACAATGGGTGGGGAGAACTAAGGCCAACAGATGTTGTGGAGATGGCGGAGTAGAGGTAACCGAGAGAAAGAACAGAGCTAAACTATTACCTGGGCCTTGACGAAGCGCTCGTTCTGCTCCAGTATGTGATGATAAATGGTGGGGTCATATACAATCTCTGCTGAACTCTGGAGGGACACCTTCTGCTGCTGTATCTGGGACCAGAGACAGCAATCACATACAACACGGCACGTGTGAGACATACTTCATCATAACACATTCATAACATGTCCATTGTTACACACAAAATGACACATATATTGCATAGGTCAACTGTCAAAACAAGAGAGGCCAGAGGAAAAGTCAAGAAAAAGTCCAAAGGTTGGGGACCCCAAATAATATAGCAAAGAATTAGGGAAGTTCCTGAGAAAACTGAGGTTAAAACATAGGCAATTAAGACAAAACACAAGGAACACAAAAAGAGTGGCACAACGGCAGAAGAACTAATCTGTGACATCCAAACAATACTATACAAGGAGACACCAAACTAACGTATTAGGTGCAAAGATGTTCCATCACGGATTTGCGCTACGGAATATGTTGGCGCGTTATAAATAAAGGATAATAATAAATTTTAAAATCATTGAAATAAAGTTTGAGAGGCTACAGCCACAAGCCATTTGCCCCCTCCTAGCAGGGTCAGTTCATGAATATTTAGATCAGAAGAGGCAAGATAATAAAAAGGGAAACAATGGCTCTCTAAATACCCCATACAGGGTAAAGAAAGCAGGAAAGAGAGCAAATGGTTAAACCTCTTAAGACTTTTAGACTCTTAAGCCCCAATAAGTAATTAATAACCCTGACATCCATCATACCAATAAAGCTAGTAATGGAACAGTTAATACACTTGCTGAAGGAAGAGGAATGATGGGGCGGACACAAGCCTGTCCATCAAAACCACCCGATCAGGCCATAGAGCGATATAATTGAATATTGGATTGTTTTAAATATGTGGTGTGTGAAAATAAAGGGAGTCTGTCTCAAGCACTGAACCAGGGCGCGTGCGTATTTCTTGTATCCTAACTAAAGGGATCTGATTTTTCCTGTTTCTCCATGAATGATGTTCTGATCTGAACTGCTGGGTGCTGAGAGATTGAACACCAAACTCACAACCTACAGGGATTCTGTAAAAAAAAAGAAAGTGATTCTTGGAGTGAACGTGTCCCCTCATCTCTGGGTTGACAATTGGTGCAGTAACCTGCAGCAGGATGGTTACCTACAAGGACATGGTGCAGTAGCTAAGGCCAGAGAATGAGCACTGCAGAGGGAAGGATGAACTGGAGGCAGGTGATAATATTGTGCAGGTCACTGGGCCCAGGTTGTTTGCAGCTAAGGAGGACAAGGTGTCCAGGAGGTTTCAGATGTGTAGGGTTGTAATGCTAAATCTAACCACAGATCAGTTGGAGACCCTCTGGACACAAATAGTGCAGGAGATCCAGTGTGAGAAGAAAATGGTACTTAACTGCCCTTCTCCAGCTCCTATGGATGTGGAACTTCTATCTTCAGTGGAGGAAGAAACATTCTGCAAGCTTGGAGGAGACAGAGAGGTGGAGAGTTGGGTAACAGAGGAGGCGGAGGACTGCAGGGGAATGGCCTTTATAAAGCAATGCATGGCATTCCTTGTGGCAGGGCCATGAGCTGTAAGGCTGGCTGAAGGAACTAGTATGGACAGAGATTGCCCTGGAGGATAAATATGTCCAGTGGGCAGATTCTGTTGGTGCCCACAGATGGGAACCCTTTTTTCGGTTGGACCTGATGGACGGGCTCTCGGAAATAGTGTATGGGGATCCTAAATGTGGCCTGGGGACTGTAAAGAGGCAGAATAACAAGTTGGAAGAAGTCATATCAGTCAGACAGGGATGAATATGACCTACCAGGGTTCTAGGAAATGTGGGGAGCCCAGGTTTGGCTGGGCGATTGCTTGTCCTCAGAGAACACTGCTTGGTTGGGAAGTGTGTCTCTGGAGGGGGACCCAAAGGGCTGGTTGCAAGACCCCAGACAAGTAAAATGTGTGGACTTTGATAAATATGCTTACGTGATCTGGGACAAGGATGGTATGGATTGTATTGATAACAATAGCACAGTGGATAAGCAAATGGTCCAGGCCCAATTAAATGTTGCTATGATTAGAACAGATGAGGATGGTACCATTCATTAAAGGTACATACCAGAAGCAGTGGAGTCTGAGTCCCAGATGGTAATAACAGTCCTGGGAGGGAGCCGCCATGCTCCTGGGTATTGGAAGGAACCAGAAAGGGACTGTGAACCAGTAAAAGGGCCCTAATGGATAACCACTGTCAGGGGGCAGCTATAAATCAATAGGAGAGAGAACTGTATGATCCTGCCCAAGAACAACATGACCAGGGATCTAGATGAAGGAGAGCATTGTGCACATGGGGGTCAGAGAAAGGGGAACGGGACCAACTATTTGTGGTATCATCTCAAGAAATGGAGCCTCCTGTTCAGAACAGAGCCAATGTCTGGATCTGGCGGGTATGTTCTTCTTTGGAAATGTTATTTTATTGGGCACACAAGAAATTTATATTCCCTATTGGATGGTGAAGGAGGGGCCATGGGCACTGGCTTTTGGGGGGTGGGTTTGTGATGCTACAGTGGAAACTGCCACCAGGATTTGTTACCACCATGGAAATTGTGGGATTGAGTAAGCAAGAAGAACCAGTGGACAGCCCTGAACTCAGATATTGGTCAGCGGAGGCAGTAGGCCTGGGGAGGAGGACTGGATGACCCACTTGTGGTGCCGTAGGCCCATGGACTGTTTCAGCTAGCCTGAAGGTACCCATCACTGGTAATTGCCAGTCAGGATCCCCCAGGACCCTGTCTCCCTGTTGCCTCAGAACATGGCTACAGATACCATGTTGGGTAAGAAATTGTGGCCCACATTTTGGCCCCTGGGACGTGGCACTGCCTTGGATTCTAAGGGACTATTGCCTGTTCCTTTATCCTGAGTGTAGCGGAACCCATCACTGTTTTAAACTGTTTTATGATTATTATGGTTAAAATATGATCCTACTATATGTATGCTGGTTTATGCTCTGCAGAATATTAGCCAGACTTTTGCAGACCTAGGCTAATAGATAATCCTATTACAGAGATTCAAGAGATAAGAAAGTTGTAAAGGATCCTTGCATTTTCCAAAGTGTTTTCATTCTCAGATAAGAACAAAGAAGTGTAATTGAATCAATGTCTGATTGTATCAAAGTTGCCAGGGAGGTGTGACCCCCCTATTGTTCTCTTTATGTGTATTGTGTGTAGCCAAATATGGGCATGTGTATTGCCTGTGGCCAAAGAGATGTATATATATTTCTGCAATAACAAAATAAAGTCAGTATTCATTTGACTCCCAAATTGTGTGTCGTCCAATATGGGAGGTCGGGAATGGTGAAACTGTAGTGCCTCTTGGGTATTTTATCGTATACCAGCGGAGATTTTGGACTGCGTGTTCCTGCTCCGTTACATTTGTTGGCAAGTGGCGGGATTGTTCCCACGGTCAGAAGGACAGCTACAGGAGACACCATTCCGTGGAGTACAAATTGAGGGCAACGCTAGTATCCGTACAGCGCCCCTGGCTACAGCAGGATGGAACCAACTAGTTTTCAGACAGCGTTCCATCATGAGGAGGAGGAGGCGGCCGCGGACTACAGGGATGCAGACAGAAAGGAACTCATGGTTACAGTACCTCGTATTACCCCACAGAATGAGTTTGGAAGAGAACTCCAAAGCAGACTGGCCTTTTTCCCAGGTACGCTTCCCATGAAAACCTTGGAATGGTTAATGACAGATGTCCACAAATTCATAATGGAAAAGCAGCGGGCACAGGAGCGGTCCATCTTGGGAGCTGCTAACCCACCTCCCACCATTAACCCCCCCCCAGCACTGCGTCCGGGTGGTGGTAACTACCAAACCCCTCCACGGTACATCAGGTGCCACACGTGTAACCAGCAGGGCCACATGCAGAGAGACTGTCCCAGAAACAGAAACCGCTCCACGTGGAATACTCCAACTAATTCCACCCCCCAGCGGCAGTGTGTACACCAGGGAGCCGAAGGTGTCCTTCCTCCCCAGCGGCAGTGTGTACCCCAGGGAGCTGAAGTTGTCATCCTTCCCCCCCAGCAGCAGTGTGTACCCCAGGGGGCCGAAGGTGTCGTCCTTCCCCACCAGCGCCAGTGTGTACCCCAGGGAGCCGAAGGTGTCGTCCTTCCTCCCCAGCGGCAGTGTGTACCCCAGGGAGCTGAAGGTGTCGTCCTTCCTCCCCAGCGGCAGTGTGTTCCCCAGGGAGCCGAAGGTGTCGTCCTTCCTCCCCAGCGGCAGTGTGTACCCCAGGGAGCTGAAGGTGTCGTCCTTCCTCCCCAGCAGCAGTGTGTACCCCAGGGGGCCGAAGGTGTCGTCCTTCCTCCCCAGTGGCAGTGTGTACCCCAGGGAGCCGAAGGTGTCGTCCTTCCTCCCCAGCGACAGTGTGTACCCCAGGGGGCCGAAGGTGTCGTCCTTCCCCCCCAGCGGCAGTGTGTACCCCAGGGAGCAGAAGGGGCCATCCTTCCTCCCCAGCGGCAGTGTGAACCCCAGGGGGCAGAAGGTGTCGTCCTTCCCCCTCAGCGGCAGTGTGAACCCCAGGGGGCAGAAGGTGTTGTCCTTCCCCCCCAGCGGCAGTGTGAACCCCAGGGGGCAGAAGGTGTCGTCCTTCCTTCCCAGCGGCAGTGTAAACCCCAGGGGGCAGAAGGTGTCGTCCTTTCCCCCCAGCGGCAGTGTGAACCCCAGGGGGCAGAAGGTGTCGTCCTTCCCCCTCAGCGGCAGTGTGAACCCCAGGGGGCAGAAGGTGTCGTCCTTCCCCCCAAGCGGCAGTGTGTACCCCAGGGAGCAGAAGGTGTCGACCTTCCTCCACAGCGGCAGTGGGTACCCCAGGGGGCCAAAGGTGTCGTCCTTCCCCCCCAGCGGCAGTGTGAAACACAGGGGGCAGAAGGTGTCGTCCTTCCCCCCCAGCGACAGTTTACCCTAACCAGGGGAGACACCAAACTCCCAGACAGCGCAGATGGGACCGTGGTCTCTGCGCCCACAGCTTGTCCAGATCCCCAACTACCATCACTGGGACAACCGGAGGAGGGGGTAAGTACAAATTCCCCTCCCCAGCTAACTTCTAATGTGGCCCCAGGGTTAACAGAGGAAATGTTAACCCCCACTGACCCCCACGTTTCCCTGGCTACTGAGCCGGAATATGTCCCAAGTACCCCAGCAGAAGAGCTGACAGCGGGGCAGAGTGCAGTCGGCCTCTGCCCTCCCTTTGTCCCTAGTACAGAGCAGGATGTCCTGCAGGTTATACCAGCAGAAGAGCTGGCATCAGGGCAGAGTGCCGCTGGCCTCTGCCCCTCAAGTCCCCTCAGCGTGTTGCCCCATCACCACAGCAAAATATCCAGGTACCTGGTTAGACTTCCCCCCAAAGGAGAGATGTGTGACGAAGTGGCCTTCGCCACTTTGGCTTGGAGAGGACTGTTTGCCAGCCTCCTGCCCTGCGACTATGGCCCTAGTACATATTGCCCTTTGGAACCAGTGTTCGGCCATACCAGAGTGTAAGTCACTCATTCTGGCCCTTTACATACAGGGGGGTCATTCTGTACTTGCCCTGTGTGAACCATGATACCCCAGATAACTGTGCCATGAAGCCCATTCATAGGATGAAAGACTATGGGAAAGACTTTAGCTACATGGCAATTGAACTGTGTGAAGAGGATCTGAGCGCTATTCGGTGGTTTTGTGCGCTAAGATCCCAGCTATCTGTGGATATGGGAAATGTGAGTAAATGTGAATTGCAGTAATGCTGATGGGTTGTCAAACTAGAGAATTGACCAACAAATACTTTTGTCCGGACATCCCCAAGCCGATCCGTTGGGATCAGACCGTGTATGCCGGCTTATGGTCACGGGGGAGGTGTGTAGCGGAACCCATCACTGTTTTAAACTGTTTTATGATTATTATGGTTAAAATATGATCCTACTATATGTATGCTGGTTTATGCTCTGCAGAATATTAGCCAGACTTTTGCAGACCTAGGCTAATAGATAATCCTATTACAGAGATTCAAGAGATAAGAAAGTTGTAAAGGATCCTTGCATTTTCCAAAGTGTTTTCATTCTCAGATACGAACAAAGAAGTGTAATTGAATCAATGTCTGATTGTATCAAAGTTGCCAGGGAGGTGTGACCCCCCTATTGTTCTCTTTATGTGTATTGTGTGTAGCCAAATATGGGCATGTGTATTGCCTGTGGCCAAAGAGATGTATATATATTTCTGCAATAACAAAATAAAGTCAGTATTCATTTGACTCCCAAATTGTGTGTCGTCCAATATGGGAGGTCGGGAATAATGAAACTGTAGTGCCTCTTGGGTATTTTATCGTATACCAGCGGAGATTTTGGACTGCGTGTTCCTGCTCCGTTACACTGAGGAATGGTCATTCCTGGGCTGACTATGCATGCTGCCCACTGAGATTAACCCTAAATCCACAACCTAGAGGGATTCCTGAATTAGACAGAAGGGGGGTGTTTGGGGCGCACGTGGCACCTAATCCCTGGGTCATCACATGAACTAAAAATAAAGCAAATTAAAAACTCAGAATATTTAATTTATAATTATTTTATGCATGTAGTACATTTTATATAGGATGCACTACAAGTTAATTGAGAGAGATGCAAATAAGAGTTTAGATAAGCAAGCAAATGAATAGGTGCAGAAATAAAGAAATAAATGCAATAACAGCACACGTTACATGCCCTGGAAGTAGAGAAGACATAAGAAATAGGTGGTGACACATCACACAAGCTGACCACAGGAATGTCACGTCATCCACAGTGCCCACACCTATGTCACACACTCTCATTTCAGTGATGCAAGTTCTCACCTTCGTTATCCAGTCACCTGGCACAAAGCCAGTAATTGAAAACTCTGCAGATTTCTGAATGTCCAAGACCCCGATACGGCACACAACACTGACGCATGTGGCCACTGTGCAATCCTGAGGAGTAAGAGATATGACTCAGTGACCAAGAAAGAATGGGACACAACTGGTCAAGCCCAGGAAACCGTGAAGCTCAGCTCATACATGTAAAATATAAAGCGGAGATGGCAGAGAAGAAAAGGAGATGGTTAATGGAGGACAGTGAGTTAGAGGGATAAGATGGAGAGAGAGAGAACTCAGGTTTCACAGGAGGGAGAGATCGTTCCTACATGGAAAAGAGAGAAGCTCAGCCAAAAAGGATTCATGAGAAAGAGTTTCATTGATAGGTAGTAGAGACAGATAGCGCTACTGTAAGAGGTAATAGTGATAGATAGCGCTACCGTAAGAGGTAATAATGATAGATAGCGCAACTGTAAGAGGTAATAGTGATAGATAGCTCTACTGTAAGGGGTAATAGTGATAGATAGCTCTACTGTAAGAGGTAATAGTGATAGATAGCTCTACTGTAAGAGGTAATAGTGATAGATAGCGCTACTGTAATAGATAATAGTGATAGGTAGCTCTACTGTAAGAGGTAATAGTGATAGATAGCTCTACTGGAAGAGGTCATAGTGATAGATAGCGATACTGTAAGAGATAACAGTGATAGATAGCGCTACTGTAAGAGGTAATAATGATAGATAGCTCTACTGTAAGAGGTAATAGTGATAGGTAGCTCTACTGTAAGAGGTAATAGTGATAGATAGCGATACTGTTAGAGGTATTAGTGATAGATAGCTCTATTGTAAGAGGTAATAGTGATAGATAGCTCTACTGTAAGAGGTCATAGTGATAGATAGCGCTACTGTAAGAGATAACAGTGATAGATAGCGCTACTGTAAGAGGTAATAGTGATATATAGCTCTACTGTAAGAGGTAATAGTGATAGATAGCGATACTGTAAGAGGTAATAGTGATATATAGCTCTACCGTAAGAGGTAATAGTGATAGATAGCGCTACTGTAAGAGATAATAGTGATAGGTAGCTCTACTGTAAGAGGTCATAGTGATATATAGCTATACTGTAAGAGGTAATAGTGATAGATAGCTCTATTGTGAAAGGTAACAGTGATAGATAGCGCTACTGTAAGAGGTAATAGTGGTATATAGCTCTACTGTAAGAGGTAATAGTGATAGATAGCGATACTCTTAGAGGTAATAGTGATAGATAGCTCTATTGTAAGAGGTAATAGTGATATATAGCTCTACTGTAAGAGGTAACAGAGATAGGTAGCTCTACTGTAAGGGGTAATAGTGATAGATAGCTCTGCTGGCAGGTAATAGTGATATATAGCTCTACTGTAAGAGGTAATAGTGATAGATAGCGCTTCTGTAAGAGGTAATAGTGATAGATAGCGCTACTGTAAGAGGTAATAGTGATAGATAGCTCTACTGTAAGTGGTAATAGTGATAGATAGCTCTACTGTAAGAGGTAATAGTGATAGGTAGCTCAACTGTAAGAGGTAATAGTGATATATAGCTCTACCGTAAGAGGTAATTGTCATGAATCAGCCAGTGGCCATAAGGGTTGGACAAAGTGCATGGCTCTTGCTGTGGAATAAAAATTTTGGGGCCCACTTGTTATGGATATATTGTTATGTTGTGGTCTAGGGGATAAAGTATTATAAGTTTACCCCTTAGCATATCCCCATCCCTTCCATGTTTAGGCTCATTGTAATGGGTGTCATGTGAGGGAGCTGGTGGGATGTGTTGGTTGTATGTGTGTGAAACATTGTGTGTTGTATTTGTAAATATGAATGTATGTTATTATATTAGTATGTCATTATATTGTAGAGGGGAAGACGTTGAATACAGCCAAACCTCCTTTGTTCCCAAAGGCCTGTTAATCCCATTAGCTAAGTGTCCAGCAGGGAACTAACAATGGGAAGCTCACATCTGGAGAGCAGACAGGCAGGCACCCAGAAACAATGGGATGGCCTGAAGGCTTCTCAGCCTTCATAGCATGAGCACAGGAGAGTAAAGATATGCTTTGCCCTGGAGATTCAGACCCCAAATGGATTAGTTGGCCCCGCCTAGTGGGTGGACCTGGGGAGGATTCTCATGGTTCCCACGTAGGGACCCTGCCTGATTGGCCAGAGGCAGTTAGGGGCTGACTAAAGGTAGCCCATTCCTGGTAATGTTGTATGCCTGGTTAAAAGATGTTGTTTTCCAAATAAAGTGGTTCATAATTTTCATCAAGACTTTGTGTGCAGGTGTATTATTGACCCAGGGGCATATGCTGGTAGAGGAGATCGTTCTGACTCCCTTCAAGGTTCTTCCAGGCACACTACCAAAAGCTGGGACTTATGCTCTTGCATCCGTAAAGAAGGTCCATTGGTCTGAGTCACCCAAATCTTAGGTCTAAAACCTACTGGAGATAAGAGGACTAGGATCCTCTATACTCCATCATCATTGTAGGTTGTGACAGTAATAGTGATAGATAGCGCTACTGTAAGAGATAATAGTGATAGGTAGCTCTACTGTAAGAGGTCATAGTGATATATAGCTATACTGTAAGAGGTAATAGTGATAGATAGCTCTATTGTGAAAGGTAACAGTGATAGATAGCGCTACTGTAAGAGGTAATAGTGGTATATAGCTCTACTGTAAGAGGTAATAGTGATAGATAGCAATACTCTTAGAGGTAATAGTGATAGATAGCTCTATTGTAAGAGGTAATAGTGATATATAGCTCTACTGTAAGAGGTAATAGTGATAGATAGCTCTGCTGGCAGGTAATAGTGATATATAGCTCTACTGTAAGAGGTAATAGTGATAGATAGCTCTACTGTAAGAGGTAATAGTGATAGATAGCGCTTCTGTAAGAGGTAATAGTGATAGATAGCGCTACTGTAAGAGGTAATAGTGATAGATAGCTCTACTGTAAGTGGTAATAGTGATAGATAGCTGTACTGTAAGAGGTAATAGTGATATGTAGCTCAACTGTAAGAGGTAATAGTGATATAAAGCTCTACTGTAAGGGGTAATAGTGATAGATAGCTCTACTGTAAGAGATAATAGTGATAGGTAGCTCTACTGTAAGAGGTAATAGTGATATATAGCTCTACTGTAAGAGGTAATAGTGATAGATAGCTCTACTCTAAGAGATAATAGTGATAGGTAGCTCTACTGTAAGAGGTAATAGTGATATATAGCTCTACGGTAAGAGGTAATAGTGATAGATAGCTCTATTGTAAGAGATAATAGTGATAGGTAGCTCTACTGTAAGAGGTAATAGTGATATATAGCTCTACTGTAAGAGGTCATAGTGATATATAGCTATACTGTAAGAGGTAATAGTGATAGATAGCTCTATTGTGAAAGGTAACAGTGATAGATAGCGCTACTGTAAGAGGTAATAGTGGTATATAGCTCTACTGTAAGAGGTAATAGAGATAGGTAGCTCTACTGTAAGGAGTAATAGTGATAGATAGCGCTACTGTAAGAGGTAATAGTGATAGATATCTCTATGCTAAGAGGTAATAGTGATATATAGCTCCACTTTAAGAAGTAATAGAGATAGGTAGCTCTACTGTAAGGAGTAATAGTGATAGATAGCGCTACTTTAAGAGGTAATAGTGATAGATAGCTCTACTGTAAGGGGTAATAGTAATAGATAGCTTTACTGTAAGAGGTAATAGTGATAGATAGCACTACTGTAAGAGGTAATAATGATAGATAGCTCTACTGTAAGAGGTGATAGGGATAGATAGCACTACTGTAAGAGATAATAGTGATAGATAGCGCTACTGTAAGAGGTAATAGTGATATATAGCTCTACTGTAAGAGGTAATAGTGATAGATAGCGCTACTGTAAGAGGTAATAGTGATATATAGCTCTACTGTAAGAGGTCATAGTGATAGATAGCTCTACTGTAAGAGGTAATAATGATAGATAGCTTTATTTTGAAAAATAACAGTGATAGATAGCGCTACTGTAAGAGGTAATAGTGATATATAGCTCTACTGTAAGAGGTAATAGTAATAGATAGCGATACTGTTAGAGGTATTAGTGATAGATAGCTCTATTGTAAGAGGTAATAGTGATAGATAGCTCTACTGTAAGAGATAATAGTGATAGGTAGCTCTACTGTAAGTGGTAATAGTGATATATAGCTCTATTGTAAGAGGTAATAGTGATAGATATCGCTACTGTAAGAGGTAATAGTAATATATAGCTCTACTGTAAGAGGTAATAGTGATAGATAGCGATACTGTTAGAGGTATTAGTGATAGATAGCTCTATTGTAAGAGGTAATAGTGATAGATAGCTCTATTGTAAGAGATAATAGTGATAGGTAGCTCTACTGTAAGAGGTAATAGTGATAGATAGCGCTACTGTAAGAGATAATAGTGATAGGTAGCTCTACTGTAAGAGGTCATAGTGATAGATAGCGATACTCTTAGAGGTAATAGTGATAGATAGCTCTATTGGAAGAGGTAATAGTGATATATAGCTCTACTGTAAGAGGTAATAGAGATAGGTAGCTCTACTGTAAGGGGTAATAGTGATAGATAGCTCTGCTGGCAGGTAATAGTGATAGATAGCTCTACTGTAAGAGGTAATAGTGATAGATAGCGCTACTGTAAGAGGTAATAGTGATAAATAGCTCTACTGCAAGTGGTAATAGTGAAAGATAGCTCTACTGTAAGAGGTAATAGTGATAGTTAGCTCAACTGTAAGAGGTAATAGTGATATATAGCTTTACTGTAAGGGGTAATAGTGATAGATAGCTCTACTGTGAGACATAATAGTGATAGGTAGCTCTACTGTAAGAGGTAATAGTGATATATAGCTCTACTGTAAGAGGTAATAGTGATAGATAGCTCTATTGTAAGAGATAATAGTGATAGTTAGCTCTACTATAAGAGGTAATAGTGAAATATATAGCTCTACTGTAAGAGGTAATAGTGATATATAGCGCTACTGTAAGAGATAATAGTGATAAGTAGCTCTACTGTAAGAGGTCATAGTGATATATAGCGCTACTGTAAGAGGTAATAGTGGTATATAGCTCTACTGTAAGAGGTAATAGTGATAGATAGCGATACTCTTAGAGGTAATAGTGATAGATAGCTCCATTGTAAGAGGTAATAGTGATATATAGCTCTACTGTAAGAGGTAATAGAGATAGGTAGCTCTACTGTAACGGGTAATAGTGATAGATAGCTCTGCTGGCAGGTAATAGTGATAGATAGCTCTACTGTAAGAGGTAATAGTGATAGATAGCTCTACTGTAAGAGGTAATAGTCATAGATAGCTCTACTGTAAGTGGTAATAGTAATAGATAGCTCTACTGGAAGAGGTAATAGAGATTGATAGCTCTACTGTAAGTGGTAATAATAATATTTAGCTCTACTGTAAGAGATAATAGTGATAGGTAGCTCCACTGTAAGAGGTAATAGTGATAGATAGCTCTACTGTAAGAGGTAATAGGGATAGATAGCACTACTGTAAGAGATAATAGTGATAGATAGCTCTACTGTAAGAGGTAATAGTGATATATAGCTCTACTGTAAGAGGTAATAGTGATAGATAGCGCTACTGTAAGAGATAATAATGATAGGTAGCTCTACTGTAAGAGGTAATAGTGATATATAGCTCTACTGTAAGAGGTCATAGTAATAGATAGCTTTACTGTAAGAGGTAATAGTGATAGGTAGCTCTACTGTAAGGGTTAATAGTAATAGATAGCACTACTGTAAGAGGTAATAGTGATAGATAGCGATACTGTTAGAGGTATTAGTGATAGATAGCTCTATTGTAAGACGTAATAGTGAGAGGCAGCTCTACTGTAAGAGGTCATAGTGAGAGGTAGCTCTACTGTAAGAGGTAATAGTGATAGATAGCTCTACTGTAAGAGATAATAGTGATAGATAGCGCTACTATAAGAGATAATAGTGATAGATAGCTCTACTGTAAGAGGTAATAGTGATAGATAGCGCTACTGTAAGTGGTATTAGTAATAGATAGCGCTACTGTAAGAGGTAATAGAGATAGGTAGCTCTACTGTAAGGGGTAATAGTGATAGATAGCTCTGCTGGCAGGTAATAGTGATAGATAGCTCTATTGTAAGAGGTAATAGTGATAGATAGCGCTACTGTAAGTGTTAATAGAGATAGGTAGCGCTACTGTAAGGGGTAATAGTGATAGATAGCTCTGCTGGCAGGTAATAGTAATAGATAGCACTACTGTAAGAGGTAATAGTGACAAATAGCTCTACTGTAAGAGGTAGTAGTGATAGATAGCTCTACTGTCAGTGGTAATAGTGATAGATAGCTCTGCTGGCAGGTAATAGTGAGAGATAGCTCTACTGTAAGAGGTAATAGAGACAGACAGCTCTACTGTAAGTAGTAATAGTGATAGATAGCGCTACTGTAAGAGGTAATAGTGATAGATAGCTCTATTGTAAGAGATAATAGTGATATATAGCTCTACTGTAAGAGGTAATAGTGATAGATAGCGCTACTGTAAGAGGTAATAGTGATAGATAGCTCTACTGTAAGAGATAATAGTGATAGATAGCGCTACTGTAAGAGATAATAGTGATAGATAGCTCTACTGTAAAAGGTAATAGTAATAGATAGCACCACTGTAAGAGGTAATAGTGAAAGATAGCTCTACTGTAAGAGGTAATAGTGATAGATAGCGCTACTGTAAGTGGTAATAGTAATAGATAGCGCTACTGTAAGAGGTTATAGAGATAGGTAGCTCTACTGTAATGGGTAATAGTGATAGATAGCTCTGCTGGCAGGTAATAGTGATAGATAGCTCTATTGTAAGAGGTAATAGTGATAGATAGCGCTACTGTAATTGTTAATAGAGATAGGTAGCGCTACTGTAAGGGGTAATAGTGATAGATAGCTCTGCTGGCAGGTAATAGTAATAGATAGCACTACTGTAAGAGGTAATAGTGACAAATAGCTCTACTGTAAGAGGTAGTAGTGATAGATAGCTCTACTGTCAGTGGTAATAGTGATAGATAGCTCTGCTGGCAGGTAATAGTGAGAGATGGCTCTACTGTAAGAGGTAATAGAGACAGACAGCTCTACTGTAAGTGGTAATAGTGATAGATAGCGCTACTGTAAGAGGTAATAGTGATAGATAGCTCTACTGTAAGTGGTAATAGTGATAGATAGCGCTACTGTAAGAGGTAATAGTGATAGGTAGCTCTACTGTAAGAGGTAATAGTGATAGATAGCGCTACTGTAAGAGGTAATAGAGATAGATAGCGCTACTGTAAGAGGTAATAATGATAGGTAGCTTTATTTTGAAAGGTAACAGTGATAGATAGCGCTACTGTAAGAGGTAATAGTGATATATACCTCTACTGTAAGAGGTAATAGTGATAGATAGCGATACTGTTAGAGTTATTAGTGATAGATAGCTCTATTGTAAGAGGTAATAGTGATAGATAGCGCTACTGTAAGTGTTAATAGAGATAGGTAGCGCTACTGTAAGGGGTAATAGTGATAGATAGCTCTGCTGGCAGGTAATAGTAATAGATAGCACTACTGTAAGAGGTAATAGTGATAGATAGCTCTACTGTAAGAGGTAGTAGTGATAGATAGCTCTACTGTCAGTGGTAATAGTGATAGATAGCTCTGCTGGCAGGTAATAGTGAGAGATAGCTCTACTGTAAGAGGTAATAGAGACAGACAGCTCTACTGTAAGTGGTAATAGTGATAGATAGCGCTACTGTAAGAGGGAATAGTTATAGATAGCTCTACTGTAAGATATAATAGTGATAGGTAGCTCTACTGTAAGAGGTAATAGTGATATATAGCTCTACTGTAAGAGGTCATAGTGATAGATAGCTCTACTGTAAGAGGTAATAATGATAGATAGCTTTATTTTGAAAGGTAACAGTGATAGATAGCGCTACTGTAAGAGGTAATAGTGATATATAGCTTTACTGTAAGAGGTAATAGTGATAGATAGCGATACTGTTAGAGGTATTAGTGATAGATAGCTCTATTGTAAGAGGTAATAGTGATAGATAGCTCTACTGTAAGAGGTAATAGTGATAGATAGCGCTACTGTAAGAGATAATAGTGATAGGTAGCTCTACTGTAAGAGGTAATAGTGATAGATAGCGCTACTGTAAGAGATAACAGTGATAGATATCGCTACTGTAAGAGGTAATAGTAATATATAGCTCTACTGTAAGAGGTAATAGTGATAGATAGCGATACTGTTAGAGGTATTAGTGATAGATAGCTCTACTGTAAGAGGTAATAGTGATAGATAGCTCTATTGTAAGAGATAATAGTGATAGGTAGCTCTACTGTAAGAGGTAATAGTGATATATAGCTCTACTGTAAGAGGTAATAGTGATAGATAGCGCTACCGTAAGAGATAATAGTGATAGGTAGCTCTACTGTAAGAGGTCATAGTGATAGATAGCGATACTCTTAGAGGTAATAGTGATAGATAGCTCTATTGGAAGAGGTAATAGTGATATATAGCTCTACTGTAAGAGGTAATAGAGATAGGTAGCTCTACTGTAAGGGGTAATAGTGATAGATAGCTCTGCTGGCAGGTAATAGTGATAGATAGCTCTACTGTAAGAGGTAATAGTGATAGATAGCGCTACTGTAAGAGGTAATAGTGATAAATAGCTCTACTGCAAGTGGTAATAGTGATAGATAGCTCTACTGTAAGAGGTAATAGTGATAGGTAGCTCAACTGTAAGAGGTAATAGTAATATATAGCTCTACTGTAAGGGGTAATAGTGATAGATAGCTCTACTGTAAGCTGTAAGACATAATAGTGATAGGTAGCTCTACTGTAAGAGGTAATAGTGATATATAGCTCTACTGTAAGAGGTAATAGTGATAGATAGCTCTATTGTAAGAGATAATAGTGATAGTTAGCTCTACTATAATAGGTAATAGTGAAATATATAGCTCTACTGTAAGAGGTAATAGTGATAGATAGCGCTACTGTAAGAGATAATAGTGATAAGTAGCTCTACTGTAAGAGGTCATAGTGATATATAGCGCTACTGTAAGAGGTAATAGTGGTATATAGCTCTACTGTAAGAGGTAATAGTGATAGATAGCGATTCTGTTAGAGGTAATAGTGATAGATAGCTCTATTGTAAAAGGTAATAGTGATATATAGCTCTACTGTAAGACGTAATAGAGATAGGTAGCTCTACTGTAACGGGTAATAGTGATAGATAGCTCTGCTGGCAGGTAATAGTGATAGATAGCTCTACTGTAAGAGGTAATAGTGATAGATAGCTCTACTGTAAGTTTTAATAGTGACAGATAGCTCTACTGGAAGAGGTAATAGAGATTGATAGCTCTACTGTAAGTGGTAATAATAATATATAGCGCTACTGTAAGAGATAATAATGATAGGTAGCTCCACTGTAAGAGGTAATAGTGATAGATAGCTCTACTGTAAGAGGTAATAGGGATAGATAGCACTACTGTAAGAGATAATAGTGATAGATAGCTCTACTGTAAGAGGTAATAGTGATATATTGCTCTACTGTAAGAGGTCATAGTGATATATAGCTCTACTGTAAGAGGTAATAGTGATAGATAGCACTACTGTAAGAGATAATAGTGATAGGTAGCTCTACTGTAAGAGGTAATAGTGATATATAGCTCTACTGTAAGAGGCCATAGTAATAGATAGCTTTACTGTAAGAGGTAATAGTGATAGGTAGCTCTACTGTAAGGGTTAATAGTAATAGATAGCACTACTGTAAGAGGTAATAGTGATAGATAGCGACACTGTTAGAGGTATTAGTGATAGATAGCTCTATTGTAAGACATAATAGGGATAGATAGCTCTACTGTAAGAGGTAATAGTGATATATAGCTCTACTGTAAGAGATAATAGTGATAGATAGCGCTACTGTAAGAGGTAATCGAGACAGACAGCTCTACTGTAAGTGGTAATAGTGATAGATAGTGCTACTGTAAGAGGTAATAGTGATAGGTAGCTCTACTGTAAGAGGTAATAGTGATAGATAGCGCTACTGTAAGAGGTAATAGAGATAGATAGCGCTAATATAAGAGGTAATAGTGATAGATAGCTCTACTGTATGAGGTAATAGTGATAGGTAGCTCTACAGTAAGAGGTAATAGAGATATATAGCTCTACTGTAAGAGGTAATAGTGATAGATAGCACTACTGTAAGAGATAATAGTGATAGGTAGCTCCACTGTAAGAGGTAATAGTGATATATAGCTCTACTGTAAGAGGTAATAGTAATAGATAGCGCTACTGTAAGAGGTAATAGTGATAGATAGCTCTACTGTAAGAGGTAATAATGATAGATAGCTTTATTTTGAAAGGTAACAGTGATAGATAGCGCTACTGTAAGAGGTAATAATGATATATAGCTCTACTGTAAGAGGTAATAGTGATAGATAGCGATACTGTTAGAGGTATTAGTGATAGATAGCTCTATTGTAAGAGGTAATAGTGATAGATAGCTCTACTGTAAGAGGTAATAGTGATAGGTAGTTCTACTGTAAGAGGTAATAGTGATATATAGCTCTACTGTAAGAGGTAATAGTGATAGATAGCGCTACTGTAAGAGATAATAGTGATAGGTAGCTCTACTGTAAGAGGTCATAGTGATAGATAGCGATACTCTTAGAGGTAATAGTGATAGATACTTCTTTTGGAAGAGGTAATAGTGATAGATAGCGATACTGTTAGAGGTATTAGTGATAGATAGCTCTATTGTAAGACGTAATAGGGATAGATAGCTCTACTGTAAGAGGTAATAGTGATATATAGCTCTACTGTAAGAGATAATAGTGATAGATAGCGCTACTGTAAGAGATAATAATGATAGATAGCTCTACTGTAAAAGGTAATAGTAATAGATAGCACTACTGTAAGAGTAATAGTGAAAGATAGCTCTACTGTAAGAGGTAATAGTGATAGATGGCGCTACTGTAAGTGGTAATAGTAATAGATAGCGCTACTGTAAGAGGTAATAGAGATAGGTAGCTCTACTGTAAGGGGTAATAGTGATAGATAGCTCTGCTGGCAGGTAATAGTGATAGATAGCTCTACTGTAAGAGGTAATAGTGATAGATAGTGCTACTGTAAGTGTTAATAGAGATAGGTAGCGCTACTGTAAGGGGTAATAGTGATAGATCGCTCTGCTGGCAGGTAATAGTAATAGATAGCACTACTGTAAGAGGTAATAGTGATAGATAGCTCTACTGTAAGAGGTAGTAGTGATAGATAGCTCTACTGTCAGTGGTAATAGTGATAGATAGCTCTGCTGGCATGTAATAGTGAGAGATAGCTCTACTGTAAGAGGTAATCGAGACAGACAGCTCTACTGTAAGTGGTAATAGTGATAGATAGCGCTACTGTAAGAGGTAATAGTGATAGGTAGCTCTACTGTAAGAGGTAATAGTGATAGATAGCGCTACTGTAAGAGGTAATAGAGATAGATAGCGCTAATATAAGAGGTAATAGTGATAGATAGCTCTACTGTATGAGGTAATAGTGATAGGTAGCTCTACAGTAAGAGGTAATAGAGATATATAGCTCTACTGTAAGAGGTAATAGTGATAGATAGCACTACTGTAAGAGATAATAGTGATAGGTAGCTCCACTGTAAGAGGTATTAGTGATATATAGCTCTACTGTAAGAGGTAATAGTGATAGATAGCGCTACTGTAAGAGGTAATAGTGATAGATAGCTCTACTGTAAGAGGTAATAGTGATATATAGCTCTACTGTAAGAGGTCATAGTGATAGATAGCTCTACTGTAAGAGGTAATAATGATAGATAGCTTTATTTTAAAAGGTAACAGTGATAGATAGCGCTACTGTAAGAGGTAATATTGATAGATAGCTCTACTGTAAGAGGTAATAATGATATATAGCTCTACTGTAAGAGGTAATAGTGATAGATAGCGATACTGTTAGAGGTATTAGTGATAGATAGCTCTATTGTAAGAGGTAATAGTGATTAGATAGCTCTACTGTGAGAGGTAATAGTGATAGGTAGCTCTACTGTAAAAGGTAATAGTGATATATAGCTCTACTGTAAGAGGTAATAGTGATAGATAGCGCTACTGTAAGAGATAATAGTGATAGGTAGCTCTACTGTAAGAGGTCATAGTGATAGATAGCGATACTCTTAGAGGTAATAGTGATAGATACTTCTATTGGAAGAGGTAATAGTGATATATAGCTCTACTGTAAGAGGTAATAGAGATAGGTAGCTCTACTGTAAGGGGTAATAGTGATAGATAGCTCTGCTGGCAGGTAATAGTGATAGATAGCTCTACTGTAAGAGGTAATAGTGATAGATAGCGCTACTGTAAGAGGTAATAGTGATAAATAGCTCTACTGTAAGTGGTAATAGTTATAGATAGCTCTACTGTAAGAGGTAATAGTGATAGGTAGCTCAACTGTAAGAGGTAATAGTGATATATAGCTCTACTGTAAGGGGTAATAGTGATAGATAGATCTACTGTAAGAGATAATAGTGATAGGTAGCTCTACTGTAAGAGGTAATAGTGATAGATAGCTCTACTGTAAGAGATAATAGTGATAGGTAGCTCTACTGTAAGAGGTAATAGTGATATATAGCTCTACTGTAAGAGGTAATAGTGATAGATAGCTCTACTGTAAGAGATAATAGTGATAGGTAGCTCTACTGTAAGAGGTAATAGTGATATATAGCTCTACTGTAAGAGGTAATAGGGATAGATAGCACTACTGTAAGAGATAATAGTGATAGATAGCTCTACTGTAAGAGGCAATAGTGATATATTGCTCTACTGTAAGAGGTCATAGTGATATATAGCTCTACTGTAAGAGGTAATAGTGATAGATAGCGCTACTGTAAGAGATAATAGTGATAGGTAGCTCTACTGTAAGAGGTAACAGTGATATATAGCTCTACTGTAAGAGGTCATAGTAATAGATAGCTTTACTGTAAGAGGTAATAGTGATAGGTAGCTCTACTGTAAGGGTTAATAGTAATAGATAGCACTACTGTAAGAGGTAATAGTGATAGATAGCGATACTGTTAGAGGTATTAGTGATAGATAGCTCAATTGTAAGACGTAATAGGATAGATAGCTCTACTGTAAGAGGTAATAGTGATATATAGCTCTACTGTAAGAGATAATAGTGATAGATAGCTCTACTGCAAAAGGTAATAGTGATAGATAGCTCTACTGTAAAAGGTAATAGTGATAGATAGCGCTTCTGTAAGTGGTAATAGTGATAGATAGCGCTACTTTAGGAGATAATAATGATAGGTAGCTCTACTGTAAGGGTTAATAGTAATAGATAGCACTACTGTAAGAGGTAATAGTGATAGATAGCTCTACTGTAAGAGGTAGTAGTGATAGATAGCTCTACTGTCAGTGGTAATAGTGATAGATAGCTCTGCTGGCAGGTAATAGTGAGAGATAGCTCTACTGTAAGAGGTAATAGAGACAGACAGCTCTACTGTAAGTGGTAATAGTGATAGATAGCGCTACTGTAAGAGGTAATAGTGATAGGTAGCTCTACTGTAAGAGGTAATAGTGATAGATAGCTCTACTGTAAGAGATAATAGTGATAGGTAGCTCCACTGTAAGAGGTAATAGTGATATATAGCTCTACTGTAAGAGGTAATAGTGATAGATAGCGCTACTGTAAGAGGTAATAGTGATAGATAGCTTTAATGTAAGAGGTAATAGTGATAGATAGCGCTACTGTAAGAGGTAATAGTGATAGATAGCTCTACTGTAAGAGGTAATAGTGATAGATAGCTCTACTGTAAGAGGTCATAGTGATAGATAGCTCTACTGTAAAAGGTAATAGTGATAGATAGCGCTACTGTAAGAGATAATAGTGATAGGTAGGTCTACTGTAAGGGTTAATAGGAATTGATAGCACTACTGTAAAAGGTAATAGTGAAAGATAGCTCTACTGTAAGAGGTAGTAGTGATAGATAGCTCTACTGTAAGAGGTAATACTGATAGATAGTATCAGATCCTAAGGAGATGATTCCCTCATAGTGTTTACCACGGATTTAGATATAGGTATAATATGGGTATATTTCCAATTTGGCCAACAAGTATATTATAATTTTTTTTAATCCAAGATAACAACGGCGAATATAAAACAGGAAGGTTAAAAACACTTTAAAAACAATGGAAAAAGATCCTCTTAGAAATAGTGATATAATTCACTTTTAAACAGTATATAGATATATGTACTTTCTCTTTATTCATAGAGGAAAAGTTATAATATTCCACTGAAAATAACTCTATTTGCACATAGCTAAGGTCTATTGCTTTGTCCTTGCAATAGGAAATCCCATATGAACTATCTGTCATGCAATTCTGAGAGATAGTATGGTGTACAAAAGGCACTGTTTAAAATCAATAGGCAGCCAGAGTTTATAGGAGACTTGGTTATAGAAATCTCTCCTATTAATTAACTATGGGATTGTAAAATATCAATCCTAATACATTAGGACATTTACTACCCACATAATGGTCTCTATTAGTTATAGACGATACATTTGTCTTTGTTAATAAAATAGATCCTATTCTGGGTTACTATGTCCTTGCTTATTTTTCTATTTGATTATGAAGGTATCCAGTCGTGGATTACCAATGCTTGAATGTGCTCCCTATTTTCTTGTGGCCTATATATTGTTCCTAAGAACTTCTACAAGACCCATACTATTTAGTATCAGAGTTATCAAACTAGTGCCATGCTTCTTGCTAGGAACGCTAATGCTGCATGGCTTCACTTCCTAGTTGTGCGTGGACAGCGTCGTGCGTGATGACGCACGTATGCGTGTATACGCCTATGCCTGACGCGTTTCAACGTGCTGTGACGTCTTTCTCAAAGGGGATACTGATAGATAACACTACTGTAAGTGGTAATAGTAATAGATAGCGCTACTGTAAGAGGTAATAGAGATAGGTTGCTCTACTGTAAGGGGTAATAGTGATAGATAGCTGTGCTGGCAGGTAATAGTGATAGGTAGCTCTACTGTAAGGGGTAATAGTGATAGATAGCTCTACTGTAAGAGGTAATAGTGATAGATAGCGCTACTGTAAGAGGTAATAGTGAAAGATAGCTCTACTATATTAGGTAGTAGTGATAGATAGCTCTACTGTAAAATGTAATAGTGATAGATAGCGCTACTGTAAGTGGTAATAGTAATAGATAGCGCTATAGTAAGAGGTAATAGAGATAGGTAGCTCTACTGTAAGGGGTAATAGTGATAGATAGCTCTGCTGGCAGGTAATAGTGATAGATAGCTCTACTGTAAGAGGTAATAGTAATAGATAGCGCTACTGTAAGAGGTAATAGTGAAAAGTAGCTCTACTGTAAATGGTAATAGTGATATATAGCTCTACTGTAAGAAGTAATAGTGATAGATAGCTCTACTGTAAAAGGTAATAAAGATAGCGCTACTGTAAGAGGTAATAAAGATAGATAGCACTACTTTAAGAGGTAATAGTGATAGATATCTCTACTGTAAGTGGTAATAGTGATAGATAGCTCTACTGTAAGAAGTAATAGTGATAGATAGCTCTACTGTAAAAGGTAATAAAGATAGCGCTACTGTAAGAGGTAATAGTGATAGATATCTCTACTGTAAGTGGTAATAGTGATAGATAGCGCTACTGTAAGAGATAATAGTGATAGGTAGCTCTACTGTAAGAGGTAATAGTTATATATAGCTCTACTGTAAGAGGTACTGATAGATAGCGCTACTGTAAGAGATAATAGTGATAGGTAGCTCTACTTTAAGAGGTAATAGTGATATATAGCTCTACTGTAAGGGGTAATAGTGATAAGCTCCACTGTAAGTGGTGATAGTAATAGATAGCGCTACTGTAAGAGATAATAGTGATAGATAGCTCTACTGTAAGAGGTAATAGTGATATATAGCTCTACTGTAAGAGGTAATAGTGATAGATAGCTCTACTGTAAGAGGTAATAGTGATAGATAGCGCCACTGTAAGAGATAATAGTTATAGGTAGCTCTACTGTAAGAGGTAATAGTGATATATAGCTCTACTGTAAGAGGTAATAGTGATAGATAGCGATACTGTTAGAGGTATTAGTGATAGATAGCTCTATTGTAAAAGGTAATAGTGATAGATAGCTCTACTGTAAGAGGTAATAGTGATAGATAGAACTACTGTAAGAGGTAATAGTGATAGATAGCGCCACTGTAAGATGTAATAGTGATAGATAGCTCTACTGTAAAAGGTAATAAAGATAGCGCTACTGTAAGAGGTAATAGTGATAGATATCTCTACTGTAAGTGGTAATAGTGATAGATAGCGCTACTGTAAGAGAAAATAGTGATAGGTAGCTCTACTGTAAGAGGTAATAGTGATAGATAGCGCTACTTTAAGAGATAATAGTGATAGGTAGCTCTACTTTAAGAGGTAATAGTGATAGATAGCTCTACTGTAAGATGTAATAGTGATAGATAGTGCTACTGTAAGAGTTAATAGTTATAGGTAGCACTACTGTAAGACGTAATAGTGATATATAGCTCTACTGTAAGAGGTAATAGTGATAGATAGTGATACTGTTAGAGGTATTAGTGATAGATAGCTCTATTGTAAGAGGTAATAGTGATAGATAGCTCTACTGTAAGAGGTAATAGTGATAGATAGAACTACTGTAAGAGGTAATAGTGATAGATTGCACCACTGTAAGAGATAATAGTTATAGGTAGCTCTACTGTAAGAGGTAATAGTGATAGATAGCTCTACTGTAAGATGTAATAGTGATAGATAGTGCTACTGTAAGAGGTAATAGTGATAGATAGCTCTATTGTGAAAGGTAATAGTGATAGATAGCGCTACTGTAAGAGGTAATAGTGATATATAGCACTACTGTAAGGGTTAATAGTGATAGATAGCGATACTGTTAGAGGTAATAGTGATAGATAGCTCTACTGTAAAAGGTAATAAAGATAGCGCTACTGTAGGAGGTAATAGTGATAGATATCTCTACTGTAAGTGGTAATAGTGATAGATAGCGCTACTGTAAGAGATAATAGTGATAGGTAGCTCTACTGTAAGAGGTAATAGTGATATATAGCTCTACTGTAAGAGGTACTGATAGATAGCGCTACTGTAAGAGATAATAGTGATAGGTAGCTCTACTTTAAGAGGTAATAGTGATATATAGCTCTACTGTAAGGGGTAATAGTGATAAGCTCCACTGTAAGTGGTGATAGTAATAGATAGCGCTACTGTAAGAGATAATAGTGATAGATAGCTCTACTGTAAGAGGTAATAGTGATATATAGCTCTACTGTAAGAGGTAATAGTGATAGATAGCTCTACTGTAAGAGGTAATAGTGATAGATAGCGCCACTGTAAGAGATAATATTTATAGGTAGCTCTACTGTAAGAGGTAATAGTGATATATAGCTCTACTGTAAGGGGTAATAGTGATAGATAGCGATACTGTTAGAGGTATTAGTGATAGATAGCTCTATTGTAAGAGGTAATAGTGATAGATAGCTCTACTGTAAGAGGTAATAGTGATAGATAGAACTACTGTAAGAGGTAATAGTGATAGATAGCGCCACTGTAAGATGTAATAGTGATAGATAGCTCTACTGTAAAAGGTAATAAAGATAGCGCTACTGTAAGAGGTAATAGTGATAGATATCTCTACTGTAAGTGGTAATAGTGATAGATAGCGCTACTGTAAGAGATAATAGTGATAGGTAGCTCTACTGTAAGAGGTAATAGTGATAGATAGCGCTACTTTAAGAGATAATAGTGATAGGTAGCTCTACTTTAAGAGGTAATAGTGATAGATTGCACCACTGTAAGAGATAATAGTTATAGGTAGCTCTACTGTAAGAGGTAATAGTGATAGATAGCTCTACTGTAAGATGTAATAGTGATAGATAGTGCTACTGTAAGAGGTAATAGTGATAGATAGCTCTATTGTGAAAGGTAATAGTGATAGATAGCGCTACTGTAAGAGGTAATAGTGATATATAGCACTACTGTAAGGGTTAATAGTGATAGATAGCGATACTGTTAGAGGTAATAGTGATAGATAGCTCTACTGTAAGAGGTAATAGTGATAGATAGCGCTACTGTAAGAGGTAATAGTGATAAATAGTTCTACTGTAAGGGGTAATAGTGATAGGTAGCTCTACTGTAAGAGATAATAGTGATAGGTAGTTCTACTGTAAGAGGTAATAGTGATATATAGCTCTATTGTAAGAGGTAATAGTGATAGATAGCTCTACTGTAAGAGATAATAGTGATAGGTAGCTCTACTGTAAGAGGTAATAGTGATATATAACTCTACTGTAAGAGGTAATAGTGATAGATAGCTCTATTGTAAGAGATAATAGTGATAGGTAGCTCTACTGTAAGAGGTAATAGTGAAATATATAGCTCTACTGTAAGAGGTAATAGTGATAGATAGGTCTACTGTAAGAGGTCATAGTGATATATAGCGCTACTGTAAGAGGTAATAGTGGCATATAGCTCTACTGTAAGAGGTAATAGTGATAGATAGCCATTCTGTTAGAGGTAATAGTGATAGATAGCTCTATTGTAAGAGGTAATAGTGATATATAGCTCTACTGTAAGAGGTAATAGAGATAGGTAGCTCTACTGTAACGGGTAATAGTGATAGATAGCTCTGCGGGCAGGTAATAGTGATAGATGGCTCTACTGTAGGAGGTAATAGTCATAGATAGCTCTACTGTGAGTGGTAATAGTGATAGATAGCTCTACTGGAAGAGGTAATAGAGATTGATAGCTCTACTGTAAGTGGTAATAATAATATATAGCGCTACTGTAAGAGATAATATTGATAGGTAGCTCCACTGTAAGAGGTAATAGTGATAGATAGCTCTACTGTAAGAGGTAATAGGGATAGATAGCACTACTGTAAGAGATAATAGTGATAGATAGCTCTACTGTTAGAGGTAATAGTGATATATAACTCTACTGTAAGAGGTAATAGTGATAGATAGTGCTACTGTAAGAGATAATAGTGATAGGTAGCTCTACTGTAAGAGGTAACAGTGATATATAGCTCTACTGTAAGAGGTCATAGTAATAGATAGCTTTACTGTAAGAGGTAATAGTGATAGGTAGCTCTACTGTAAGGGTTAATAGTAATAGATAGCACTACTGTAAGAGGTAATAGTGATAGATAGCGATACTGTTAGAGGTATTAGTGATAGATAGCTCAATTGTAAGACGTAATAGGATAGATAGCTCTACTGTAAGAGGTAATAGTGATATATAGCTCTACTGTAAGAGATAATAGTGATAGATAGCTCTACTGTAAAAGGTAATAGTGATAGATAGCTCTACTGTAAAAGGTAATAGTGATAGATAGCGCTTCTGTAAGTGGTAATAGTGATAGATAGCGCTACTTTAAGAGATAATAATGATAGGTAGCTCTACTGTAAGGGTTAATAGTAATAGATAGCACTACTGTAAGAGGTTATAGTGATAGATAGCTCTACTGTAAGAGGTAGTAGTGATAGATAGCTCTACTGTCAGTGGTAATAGTGATAGATAGCTCTGCTGGCAGGTAATAGTGAGAGATAGCTCTACTGTAAGAGGTAATAGAGACAGACAGCTTTACTGTAAGTGGTAATAGTGATAGATAGCGCTACTGTAAGAGGTAATAGTGATAGGTAGCTCTACTGTAAGAGGTAATAGTGATAGATAGCTCTACTGTAAGAGATAATAGTGATAGGTAGCTCCACTGTAAGAGGTAATAGTGATATATAGCTCTACTGTAAGAGGTAATAGTGATAGATAGCGCTACTGTAAGAGGTAATAGTGATAGATAGCTCTAATGTAAGAGGTAATAGTGATAGGTAGCGCTACTGTAAGAGGTAATAGTGATAGATAGCTCTACTGTAAGAGGTAACAGTGATATATAGCTCTACTGTAAGAGGTCATAGTAATAGATAGCTTTACTGTAAGAGGTAATAGTGATAGGTAGCTCTACTGTAAGGGTTAATAGTAATAGATAGCACTACTGTAAGAGGTAATAGTGATAGATAGCGATACTGTTAGAGGTATTAGTGATAGATAGCTCAATTGTAAGACGTAATAGGATAGATAGCTCTACTGTAAGAGGTAATAGTGATATATAGCTCTACTGTAAGAGATAATAGTGATAGATAGCTCTACTGCAAAAGGTAATAGTGATAGATAGCTCTACTGTAAAAGGTAATAGTGATAGATAGCGCTTCTGTAAGTGGTAATAGTGATAGATAGCGCTACTTTAAGAGATAATAATGATAGGTAGCTCTACTGTAAGGGTTAATAGTAATAGATAGCACTACTGTAAGAGGTAATAGTGATAGATAGCTCTACTGTAAGAGGTAGTAGTGATAGATAGCTCTACTGTCAGTTGTAATAGTGATAGATAGCTCTGCTGGCAGGTAATAGTGAGAGATAGCTCTACTGTAAGAGGTAATACAGACAGACAGCTCTACTGTAAGTGGTAATAGTGATAGATAGCGCTACTGTAAGAGGTAATAGTGATAGGTAGCTCTACTGTAAGAGGTAATAGTGATAGATAGCTCTACTGTAAGAGATAATAGTGATAGGTAGCTCCACTGTAAGAGGTAATAGTGATATATAGCTCTACTGTAAGAGGTAATAGTGATAGATAGCGCTACTGTAAGAGGTAATAGTGATAGATAGCTTTAATGTAAGAGGTAATAGTGATAGATAGCGCTACTGTAAGAGGTAATAGTGATAGATAGCTCTACTGTAAGAGGTAATAGTGATAGATAGCTCTACTGTAAGAGGTCATAGTGATAGATAGCTCTACTGTAAAAGGTAATAGTGATAGATAGCGCTACTGTAAGAGATAATAGTGATAGGTAGGTCTACTGTAAGGGTTAATAGGAATTGATAGCACTACTGTAAAAGGTAATAGTGAAAGATAGCTCTACTGTAAGAGGTAGTAGTGATAGATAGCTCTACTGTAAGAGGTAATACTGATAGATAGTATCAGATCCTAAGGAGATGATTCCCTTATAGTGTTTACCACGGATTTAGATATAGGTATAATATGGGTATATTTACAATTTGGCCAACAAGTATATTATAATTTTTTTTAATCCAAGATAACAACGGCGAATATAAAACAGGAAGGTTAAAAACACTTTAAAAACAATGGAAAAAGATCCTCTGAGAAATAGTGATATAATTCACTTTTAAACAGTATATAGAGATATGTACTTTCTCTTTATTCATAGAGGAAAAGTTATAATATTCCACTGAAAATAACTCTATTTGCACATAGCTAAGGTCTATTGCTTTGTCCTTGCAATAGGAAATCCCATATGAACTATCTGTCATGCAATTCTGAGAGATAGTATGGTGTACAAAAGGCACTGTTTAAAATCAATAGGCAGCCAGAGTTTATAGGAGACTTGGTTATAGAAATCTCTCCTATTAATTAACTATGGGATTGTAAAATATCAATCCTAATACATTAGGACATTTACTACCCACATAATGGTCTCTATTAGTTATAGACGATACATTTGTCTTTGTTAATAAAATAGATCCTATTCTGGGTTACTATGTCCTTGCTTATTTTTCTATTTGATTATGAAGGTATCCAGTCGTGGATTACCAATGCTTGAATGTGCTCCCTATTTTCTTGTGGCCTATATATTGTTCCTAAGAACTTCTACAAGACCCATACTATTTAGTATCAGAGTTATCAAACTAGTGCCATGCTTCTTGCTAGGAACGCTAATGCTGCATGGCTTCACTTCCTAGTTGTGCGTGGACAGCGTCGTGCGTGATGACGCACGTATGCGTGTATACGCCTATGCCTGACGCGTTTCAACGTGCTGTGACGTCTTTCTCAAAGGGGATACTGATAGATAACACTACTGTAAGTGGTAATAGTAATAGATAGCGCTACTGTAAGAGGTAATAGAGATAGGTTGCTCTACTGTAAGGGGTAATAGTGATAGATAGCTGTGCTGGCAGGTAATAGTGATAGGTAGCTCTACTGTAAGGGGTAATAGTGATAGATAGCTCTACTGTAAGAGGTAATAGTGATAGATAGCGCTACTGTAAGAGGTAATAGTGAAAGATAGCTCTACTATATTAGGTAGTAGTGATAGATAGCTCTACTGTAAAATGTAATAGTGATAGATAGCGCTACTGTAAGTGGTAATAGTAATAGATAGCGCTATAGTAAGAGGTAATAGAGATAGGTAGCTCTACTGTAAGGGGTAATAGTGATAGATAGCTCTGCTGGCAGGTAATAGTGATAGATAGCTCTACTGTAAGAGGTAATAGTAATAGATAGCGCTACTGTAAGAGGTAATAGTGAAAAGTAGCTCTACTGTAAATGGTAATAGTGATATATAGCTCTACTGTAAGAAGTAATAGTGATAGATAGCTCTACTGTAAAAGGTAATAAAGATAGCGCTACTGTAAGAGGTAATAAAGATAGATAGCACTACTTTAAGAGGTAATAGTGATAGATATCTCTACTGTAAGTGGTAATAGTGATAGATAGCTCTAATGTAAGAAGTAATAGTGATAGATAGCTCTACTGTAAAAGGTAATAAAGATAGCGCTACTGTAAGAGGTAATAGTGATAGATATCTCTACTGTAAGTGGTAATAGTGATAGATAGCGCTACTGTAAGAGATAATAGTGATAGGTAGCTCTACTGTAAGAGGTAATAGTTATATATAGCTCTACTGTAAGAGGTACTGATAGATAGCGCTACTGTAAGAGATAATAGTGATAGGTAGCTCTACTTTAAGAGGTAATAGTGATATATAGCTCTACTGTAAGGGGTAATAGTGATAAGCTCCACTGTAAGTGGTGATAGTAATAGATAGCGCTACTGTAAGAGATAATAGTGATAGATAGCTCTACTGTAAGAGGTAATAGTGATATATAGCTCTACTGTAAGAGGTAATAGTGATAGATAGCTCTACTGTAAGAGGTAATAGTGATAGATAGCGCCACTGTAAGAGATAATAGTTATAGGTAGCTCTACTGTAAGAGGTAATAGTGATATATAGCTCTACTGTAAGAGGTAATAGTGATAGATAGCGATACTGTTAGAGGTATTAGTGATAGATAGCTCTATTGTAAAAGGTAATAGTGATAGATAGCTCTACTGTAAGAGGTAATAGTGATAGATAGAACTACTGTAAGAGGTAATAGTGATAGATAGCGCCACTGTAAGATGTAATAGTGATAGATAGCTCTACTGTAAAAGGTAATAAAGATAGCGCTACTGTAAGAGGTAATAGTGATAGATATCTCTACTGTAAGTGGTAATAGTGATAGATAGCGCTACTGTAAGAGAAAATAGTGATAGGTAGCTCTACTGTAAGAGGTAATAGTGATAGATAGCGCTACTTTAAGAGATAATAGTGATAGGTAGCTCTACTTTAAGAGGTAATAGTGATAGATAGCTCTACTGTAAGATGTAATAGTGATAGATAGTGCTACTGTAAGAGTTAATAGTTATAGGTAGCACTACTGTAAGACGTAATAGTGATATATAGCTCTACTGTAAGAGGTAATAGTGATAGATAGCGATACTGTTAGAGGTATTAGTGATAGATAGCTCTATTGTAAGAGGTAATAGTGATAGATAGCTCTACTGTAAGAGGTAATAGTGATAGATAGAACTACTGTAAGAGGTAATAGTGATAGATTGCACCACTGTAAGAGATAATAGTTATAGGTAGCTCTACTGTAAGAGGTAATAGTGATAGATAGCTCTACTGTAAGATGTAATAGTGATAGATAGTGCTACTGTAAGAGGTAATAGTGATAGATAGCTCTATTGTGAAAGGTAATAGTGATAGATAGCGCTACTGTAAGAGGTAATAGTGATATATAGCACTACTGTAAGGGTTAATAGTGATAGATAGCGATACTGTTAGAGGTAATAGTGATAGATAGCTCTACTGTAAAAGGTAATAAAGATAGCGCTACTGTAAGAGGTAATAGTGATAGATATCTCTACTGTAAGTGGTAATAGTGATAGATAGCGCTACTGTAAGAGATAATAGTGATAGGTAGCTCTACTGTAAGAGGTAATAGTGATATATAGCTCTACTGTAAGAGGTACTGATAGATAGCGCTACTGTAAGAGATAATAGTGATAGGTAGCTCTACTTTAAGAGGTAATAGTGATATATAGCTCTACTGTAAGGGGTAATAGTGATAAGCTCCACTGTAAGTGGTGATAGTAATAGATAGCGCTACTGTAAGAGATAATAGTGATAGATAGCTCTACTGTAAGAGGTAATAGTGATATATAGCTCTACTGTAAGAGGTAATAGTGATAGATAGCTCTACTGTAAGAGGTAATAGTGATAGATAGCGCCACTGTAAGAGATAATATTTATAGGTAGCTCTACTGTAAGAGGTAATAGTGATATATAGCTCTACTGTAAGAGGTAATAGTGATAGATAGCGATACTGTTAGAGGTATTAGTGATAGATAGCTCTATTGTAAGAGGTAATAGTGATAGATAGCTCTACTGTAAGAGGTAATAGTGATAGATAGAACTACTGTAAGAGGTAATAGTGATAGATAGCGCCACTGTAAGATGTAATAGTGATAGATAGCTCTACTGTAAAAGGTAATAAAGATAGCGCTACTGTAAGAGGTAATAGTGATAGATATCTCTACTGTAAGTGGTAATAGTGATAGATAGCGCTACTGTAAGAGATAATAGTGATAGGTAGCTCTACTGTAAGAGGTAATAGTGATAGATAGCGCTACTTTAAGAGATAATAGTGATAGGTAGCTCTACTTTAAGAGGTAATAGTGATATATAGCTCTACTGTAAGAGGTAATAGTGATAGATAGCTCTACTGTAAGAGGTAATAGTGATAGATAGCTCTACTGTAAGAGGTAATAGTGATAGATAGCGCCACTGTAAGAGTTAATAGTTATAGGTAGCACTACTGTAAGACGTAATAGTGATATATAGCTCTACTGTAAGAGGTAATAGTGATAGATAGCGATACTGTTAGAGGTATTAGTGATAGATAGCTCTATTGTAAGAGGTAATAGTGATAGATAGCTCTACTGTAAGAGGTAATAGTGATAGATAGAACTACTGTAAGAGGTAATAGTGATAGATTGCACCACTGTAAGAGATAATAGTTATAGGTAGCTCTACTGTAAGAGGTAATAGTGATAGATAGCTCTACTGTAAGATGTAATAGTGATAGATAGTGCTACTGTAAGAGGTAATAGTGATAGATAGCTCTATTGTGAAAGGTAATAGTGATAGATAGCGCTACTGTAAGAGGTAATAGTGATATATAGCACTACTGTAAGGGTTAATAGTGATAGATAGCGATACTGTTAGAGGTAATAGTGATAGATAGCTTTACTGTAAGAGTTAATAGTGATAGATAGCTCTACTGTAAGAGGTAATAGAGATAGATAGCGCTACTGTAAGTGGTAATAGTGATAGATAGTGCTACTGTAAGTGGTAATAGAGATAGGTAGCTCTACTGTAAGGGTTAATAGTGATAGATAGCTCTACTGTAAGAGGTAATAGTGATAGATAGGTAGTAACATGGACTCACCAGCACTGGTCGAGTTTTGAGCCTCTCTTGGTAGTTCTCTGGCCCAACCCTCTCTCCAGTGTTGTTGCAGTTGATGAGTTGTGGCTGCAGAAGGAGCGTATAGATGTGTATGAAGGAGGGGCAGTACATATTGTGTGCAGACACTGTACATAGTTAGTGCATAGGCAATACATCATGGATTACATTGCGTATTGTGTGGAGGCTGTGCATAGTGTGTGACCAAGGACATTTCAACATGCGTACCTCTGAACCTTGGACATCTACTTCCTCCCACACTGGAGTCTCCTTCAGCTTCACAGGGACCATGAAGATGACAGATAGAGGTAAAGAGCGCTGACCCAGATTTATTACCTGCAGGAGTGAGACATATGATTGTCATTACTGACTTTTGGGGCCAGGCTGGGACTTCACTGAACCCCACTAGCAAGGCGCCCTTTTGGAACTGTTTTTGGGACTATTGGGAACATTCACAGGAATAAACTTATGGATCTTGAAAGACTACTCACTGTGATATCACTGCATTGAGGAAGCTGGGGCTTAAGATGCAGCAAATGGTTATTATTAAGTTTAGAGGAACATATGACCATTCAAACTCCCTGTCTCTCTACCTATGCTGAGTGTGATTACCCCCACCAAGAATACAGAGGAGGAAGGGGAGCAAACTGATGACTTACGACAGAGGCTCTACCTGATTGGTTGTTGAGGCACATAAACATGATGTGGTGCTCTGTTTGATTACACATCAAATGTATTTCTTTCTGGTCTATAAATGGAAAGGGCTTTTTATTATTTTTTATCCTGAGACACATGGCATTGGTTGGGCTGAACCTGTAAATCTTGGGTTCTGAACTGCAGGACTAGTGGAGGTGTTCCTGATTAGCATGCTGGGCGCTGAGATAACACAAATTCTGACAGTCCAGGGGTGTTCCATAGCTGAAGGCAGGAGGTTTTCGGGTGAACATGATCCCCTCCCTCTGGGTCATGACATTGACCACCCATCCCCATGTGGCTGAATTACATTGTCATTGTACAACCAGAAGTAAGCCATGACAAAGCCACTAGGAAGCAGTGAAACGGCTATAAGGATAATGAATCCTGTCTTTATAGGAGCTTAAAATTAATTCAAGCATGACATTGATATTGCAGGAAACAAAGTCAATTTTTATGGCATTAACTTGGGTTAAGCCTTCCAGAAATGAGATATCCCTTCGGAGATCATAGAATTGTCCTTTCTACATTTCCTAGACTACGACGCTGTCTTGCTCAGTGTACTGCTGTTCTAGTGGTTTCTCTTTTTTGATACAACTTTGTTACTTATAAATGAATAAATGTTCCAATTTATTTATTTTTTTATATTAGACTAGCGACTTGCCCTTTAAAAAAATGACGGTCAATAAAATTTAAATGTTGTGAAATTTATTTGCAACACAAAATGAGTCTACTACATTTGTCCCTTTTTTGTTTCTAAAAAGAAATACACATTTCTTTTTTTAACTTTTTATTTTTTGTAACTTTCAACTTATATTTCATAATCATTTTTTTTTAAAAAAACAATATAATAATATCTTACTTTTAATGCATACATATTGTACTTTTTAATGCATACATATTGTAAAGTGTAACATTAAATTTTGTAACAGGCAACTTGTATATTATACAATCTTTCAACCTTCTTTTAACAATACTAACACTTTTAAATAGATATTTATCACTTAGTAACTGCAGACTATATTAACTTAGAGTAAGTACATTTTTTTACAAATAACATTTTTTTTTTATTTGTAACATTTTTGTTAAACTCTCGTTAAACTAAATTAGCATTGAATTCAGAGGAAGGCAAACAATAAAAACCCCCATTTAAACTTTTGCAATTGTATCTTAGAGGGAAAAAAATTAATACCTTCCTGACCCCATTAACTGGCGATCGGATTACTCCCTGAATCAATACTTTTCCAAATCTTATGAAATGGTTCAACTATATAGTAACAATACATGTTTGCCTATAACATATCTCTTTAACAAACAGTTTTTAAACTTTTTTTTTGTGGGACCAATCATATGAACATGAAACTTGTAACCCATTTCAATATGTTTAAGGATGTTTAAGTTTTTTTTTTATTTTCTGTTTGTCTTTTATGCAAATATCACATAGAGTTTCCAAAGTGAAATAGTGGTGCCCTATTTAAAGAGTCCCAGAGTACTTACATTTTGTACTGGAAGTCAAACCACTGTTCTCTATGGATTTTTTTGTCCATTGTATATAGTTTGTTCTTGAAATGTTGTTTTTGTGCAATAATATTGAGTACCTTAAAATGTTGTCATAGAAATGAAACTACTCTACTCTATGTTTACAACACCTCATAGTACACAATGTTTTTTGTGTAAACGCATCCATCGTCTAATAAATGACCCTGACTTTCATTTTCGTCAACAGTCACTTTAATTTCGTTTGGATTGGTGCACCTTGAAAAAGCAACATAGAGTTGTCCATGTGCAAAAACTGGTTCCTTTAAAAAAATCCCAACAGACTTAAAAGTTTGGCCTTGTGATTTATTGATGGTCATGGCAAATGCCATGATAACTGGAAACTGTCTCCTTTGAAGGACAAAAGGCAAACCACTCTCACTTGGAGCTAAATCAATTCTTGGTATAAAAACTTGGTCACCTCTATGGGTCCCAGTTATAATTTCTGCATGTATAAAATGATCTTTTAACTCATGCACAATTAATCTGGTGCCATTACAAAGTCCTTTTTTTGGATTCATATTTCGCAATAACATGACAATTGCACCTTTTTTCAATTGTAAAATATGTGGTGGCATTCCAGATGGTGTTAAGGAATTAATAAATTTGATACTAAAATTCGATTCACTCTCTTTATCATCAGCCAGAACTGAATCTGCACTGTAATAATTCTTCTGTGGTGCATTGATGTATTTTAAAATTTCATTATTTACATTCAAGGCATCAATATTTTTTGATGTTAATATCACTTTGTTTGCAATGTCTGAGTAATCCTCGTTATTAAGAGTGTTTAGAAATATGGCTGATATCAGTGATTCGTTGCAAACCATTTCTGATGGAATTTCAATAGTATCATTTGGTAAATGCTGTATTTCTGGATGTTTTCCTTCTCCGATTTTAATAAGCCAATCATTGAATTCATTTTGGCCTTCAGATCTCATATTTAATTCTAATTTGAGATGTGTAAATATTTGCCACAGTTTACTGGTCTTGATACATGTTTCAATGATCTCTGTTCTATTTCCGTGTGGCACAACAGGTAATGTTTGCCGAAAATCTCCTCCTAACAGCATCACCTTTCCACCAAATGGCAACTTATTATCCATCACTTTTTTTAAGAATCTGTCAATACATTGCAGTGCGTGACATGACATCATTGTTGCCTCATCTATGATAATTAGTTTCGTTAGTTTAAATTTTTTTGCTTGTATAGAATTGAGTCGAATATCTGACACTGATGTTTCCAAAATGGGAACTGGCAGCTTAAATCCACTATGAACAGTTCTACCACCATCTAACAAAAGTGCAGCAATTCCAGTTGTTGCAAATGGCATAGCTATCTGACTGTGTGATCGAATATAACTCATCAAACAATTGTAAAGATAAGTTTTTCCAGATCCACCTGGGCCGTCTAGATAGAAATACCGGTCTTTGACCATTTCATCATCTGTTGCATTTGTGATGGCCTGAAATGCTTCTAACTGTTTAGTATTTAATGTTGCCAGTTTTTCTTGTGTTTTTTGTTTTTGTAGCTCAGTGTCATAATCATCAAAATTAATGTCATCTATAAGTCCTGGATCCGGTAAATTAAAACTTGAACAATTTAATCCATGAGCAAACAATATTTCTTGAATTTCCAACAATGTTTTTAACAGAGCGATTGGTTCTCTGTAACGTTTCAAGAAGTCTTCTGACATGTTTAATTTAAATGTTTCCCACAAAGTGAAAGCATCAGGTACATTGCAAAATATGCATATGAATGCAAATTGTTGTCTCATTTGCTTTGGCATTTGACATAGCGCTGCTTCTTCCAGACACCTCTCCCATTCTGTATCATCAGCTATGAAATTTTGCTGTCTTGCAGCTAATAGGAATGTATCATAAACTATGTCATTGACTGTACGTAAATGCTCAAAACTCTGTGCACCGGGAACATGTAGCAGAAGTAATCTTAAGCTGAAACGTTCAATATCCCTTGGACTGACGGTATAAATGCGTGGTATAATTTTTTGTGCATCTCTTCTTCCTTCTTTCCATTGACCATTTACAAATACATAGTAATATGGTATCTCTATGTATAAAAATTGTCTGGCCTGCGTATCCTGACAGTTTAATTTAAACCATGCTATAAGTGTGGTATCTCTGTCTTCACTTTGACATAATGCAAGTCTTTCATTTCCTTGAGTAAAGCAAACCATCTGACTTTGAGGCAAATGTACAGCTAAGCGATAGATAGCATGTGACCGATCATGCATCTCAAATTTCAAAAGGCGCCACATTGCTTCAGGAGCACTAACATAGCGAGCATCTAAATAATTTGATAGTTCATCGTGTACAATTGGATTTTCGGCACCTTGTACAACAACAGTAGCTGCGTCATATCCTTTGTATATATATTTATACACATACTTAATTGATTTAATCGAAGTGCAAGCTTCTACATTGATGTGTGCATTGTACTTGATGAGCAAATGTGGATTGTATGGAACAACAAATCTATTATCAACCTTTTGGCCCCGCATAATAGCTGTTTCTCCTTGTGTTCTTTTATACAAAGGATATCCATCACAATTAGCATAAGTTTGCATTTGAAATTGTTTTGGGAATTCTTTTGTACATTTTTTATTTTTCATACATGGTGAATTAGGATTCATCTCTCCACATGGGCCATGAATCATTCTATGTGTAACAATCTCCCAAAGTTTTGTATATTTTTCTTGGTCTGGCAATTCGGCAGAAATGACTGAATCCACTCTCTCTGCAGTTTTCAACTTATCTTTTTCCTGCAGTATTAAAAGTATGTGAGCATGTGGCAGTCCTCTCTTTTGAAATTCAATAGTGTAAACAAATGCCATACATTGTCCAAATAATTTTGCTTTAGTAATATCATGTATTAATGAATTCAGTTTGATTTTAAATACTCTTGCCACTAAATCTGGTCGGTCAGATGTAGTTTGTCCCAAATACAAATTTTCCTTGATCTCTGGCCATTGTGGATTACATGTGAATGTAATAAATAAATCTGGTTTTCCAAATTTTGTGACAATAGCCATGGCATCATTATACCTTTCTCGCATATTGCGAGGAGATCCTTGGAAAGTTGATGGCAAAATAATTGCTCTTCCAGCTGGAATGTCTCTGTTTGCAGCTATTTCAGCCACATAATCCATTAATCCACAATACTGTTCAACTCGTAATTTATTTTGTTGAAATTTAATGAAATTTAAATTATTGGCTTCAACTTGTAGATATGAATCAATAATCCATTGTTGAGTGAGTTTGCCTCCATGAAAAATTGGATTAAAGCAGTCACAGATAGCAGTTTGTGCAACTTTATATTCCAGCATTGAAATATTAGATCTAATTCGAAGTTTAGTATTGGGATAAGTTTCCAATTTTAATTTTGTTTCCCATCCAGGTTCACCATTTGGAAAGAAAATGGGATATGTCATTGGATCTAAATTACAACTTAATATATTGATGTTGATAAATGGTTGTTCTTCATTGTGTGGATATATTCTAATATCACGCTGAAAAGGTGGTTCACCATCCTCATTTTTAAACACCATAGCAACCTCATTTACTGTCGGTAAATTATATCTTCTTTGATCAGTGTTGCGATCTCTTTTTAACACCATATTTACTCTTGGTATAGGCAATAGATGTCTTTCAGCATGTTCCTGTTGTTCTTTTTCTAGCTGTGCTAATTGTTTGTATGCTTTACTATATGGGTTGTTTTGCATAATTTTATCCAGCTGTTCAAAGACTATGCGCAAACACTGTCTATTTTCTGGTAGTGTCATTCTTTGTTCCACAGCTTCCATCGTATCCAAGACATACAACTGTGCAAATTTCCTTGGCTCTCCTTCTTGTGGGTGTAAATGTGAAGTTCGGTGGTATATTTGACCTTGAACTCTGAAACAATAAGGACCATGTCCTGGTACATTTTCTGCTAAAGTTGCACTCATTGAAGCAAATGAAATTGCACTGTTATAAGACCTGATGTTTTGTTTGAAATTATTATAATTTTGAAATGTTGGATCACTCATAATACATTCTAAATAATATGGAAATGGATGTCTTAGTGGAAGTTTCACCTTTCCTTTCTGACAGCAACTAATGACATTTCCATCAGTAGGTCTTTCCTTTATGAAATGATAGGCCCCACAAAACTGACAAAGCACATTAAGTAACCCACAATAATGAGTATCTACATGTACTGCAGTATTGAACACATTGTCATGCATTTTTTCCACATATATATCAAACCCACTTTCTATATGTACATTGTTGTCATGTGTGTCTACATTTAAGTCATTCTGCACAATAGAATCATTAGACACTGGTTCACATAGATGTTTTTTTTTACTTTTCCTTTTTTTGCAAGGCCCAACAGACTCACTTTTGGCTTTCTTAGCAATCTTTCTTTTATTTAAAAGTCTCTGTCGATCTTCTTCTCTCAAGCGTTGTGAAGTTTCTGGTGTATGAGCATCTCTCCACCTTTGCTTCCTTTCCCTTGCCAATCTTCTTTTGCGTTCCATTTTGTCTTCTCCATTATCTTCCATTTTTTAATCTGTAATAGTCAATATAAATATTAATTAGTGTTTCTTCTTATTTTTGTGTACATATGTCTTTTTACTTTTTGGACTGTTACATTAAAGTTGATGAATAAACGTTATCCTTGTTTCCAATGAAATAAATGAAACCATTTTTCAAAGTATTTTATTGACATATATTAAATTGGTAATAACTGGACATATATATTTATTATATCAATTATTCATCTTTCAATTCATTTTAAATCCTTCTTGATTCACTTCACTGCATACATTTTTTTTTTTTTTTTGGCAAGTGCTTCTTCAGTTTGTTAAATGTTTGTATTGCTTCGTATTGTCTATTCAACTTTCCATAAAATTTGTTAACATATGCTGTTTTGATGTGTCAGGACCAAATTAAATATTTACCTGCAAACACGGTCTTGATGTTGTTCAAAGGCTGCAAACGTCACACTGTGTGTTTATTCACTTTCCTTGATCAATAATCTATAATTTAAATTTTAGAATCTTTGTATTATTTCACTTCACCCATATCATGAAATAAACATCAATCAAGAGACATATATTTTTATTCCTTAAAAACCTGAAAGCAAATTCTTTAATATGTTCCTATAGTAATCTAATACAAAACTGTTTTTGATATTACTCATTATTAATAATTAATTCATTAAATAAAGTGCATTATGAATGTTATTTTTAATTCTTTCACACAGGTAAGCACAATATCTAACGAATTAATTACTAATGTAATATACATTATTAATTAATAATTATATTTAATGTACATTATTAATTAATGCAGAATATATAAGCAATTATTAATTTAATGTACATTATAAATTAAATTTAAACTGAAAACATAAACATGAGTCTATCTGAGAATTAAATTATTAAAATCATGTACATTCTTAATTAATGAATCAATGTGTTTGTTTTCTGCACATTCTTAAACAATTAACATTTTTGATATTACTGTTTAGTAATAATTAATTAATTGTAGAAAGTACATTATAAACGTTATTTACAATTCTTTTACACAGGTAATTACAATATCCAATTAATTAGTAATGTAATCTACAATTAATTAATGCACAATATATAACCAATTAATTTGTAATAGAATGTACATTATTAATTAATAACTAAATTTAATGTACATTATTTATTAATTCATGAATAAATGTGTTTCTTTTTTATGGACATTCTTAAACGCAAACTCACTTTTATATTAATGCTTAATTCATTAATTATTTAATGTACATTATCAATAGTATTGTCAATTGTTTCACACAGTTAAGCTCAATATTATATTTCTGTTAATGAAATAATGTACATTAATTTAATAGTTAATTGGTTTTATTTTATTGATTATTAATTCTTAATTAAATAAAATACATTATGAATATTATTTACAATGTTTCACACATTTAAGCACAATATATAATCAATTAATTATTAATTTAATGTACATTATTAATTAATAATTCAATGTAATGTACATTAATAATTAATGCACAATACATAACCAATTATTAATTTAATGTACATAATTGTCCTTATTAAGTAACTAATAATATAGTAATTAATTAATGATACTTCTTAAAATGTACCTTTTGTAATTCAATGTTCCTGAATCAGTATCCTGAAGAGCTATCAATCTCTTTCGATTTTCCAGCATCCGAAAATGTCCAGTCACACTGTCATCACCTCAGGAAAAGGTGTCAGTAATGTGTCAATTGTGCCCTATATATAGTTTTTTGCGCGAGCCAAATGCATTGTTTTCGGCGGGAAATACGGGTGCGCGAGCGAAATGCATTGTTTTCGGCGGGAAATACGCTGTTGCTCGAGACCAATGTGTTGTTTTCGGCGGGAAATCGGAGTTGGCGCGAGACAAAGGCGGGAAATCGTAGTCGGCGCGAGGCAAAGGCGGGAAATCGTAGACGGCGCGAGGCAAAGGCGGGAAATCGGAGTCTACGCGAGACAAAGGCGAGAACTCCGTGTTAATCCGGAAATGTGTGGTGTGCGTCTTATCGGATTTTCCGTAAGTGTTTTCCGTGGCTATAGTGCTGTAGCCTCGTTTTTGTTTTGTTCGGCCGCCATTTTTTCTCTCGCTTATTTTTTTTAAAGTGTCTAAACTCTTTTATTTTGCTTTAAATGAAGGCGATAGTTTTTGTTTTGAGGTCCAGGATGCTTCCTCTTGCTGTCGGTAACCTTTTTATTTATGTGTTCTGTGTATTTAGTGTGTTTTATCTTTTTTCTTGTCAGCGGGTTGCGTCCGATTTTTGCGATGTCGTAATGTGTCTTATACGCCGTCACGGATTATCCGTAATGTGTCTACGCCTTCAGGGATTAACCGTAAGTCTTTTTCGTGCTCAGAGTGCTGTAGCCTCGTTTTCATTTTTTTCAGCCGCCATTTTTTCTGTCGCTTATTTTTTTTTTTTGTGTTTCCATTTTTGTATTTTAAGGTAAATCAATGTGTAACTCGCTTTCTGCAGGTCGTGGATGCTCCCTCTTGCTATCGGTTAGGTTTTTATGTATGTGGTGTGTGTAGTTATTGTTAATTTTTATTTTTATGATAGGCGGTTTGCGGACGTATTTTTTTACTACGTTTTAACGGCTCGCCTCGCTACGCGAGGCTCGCCTGCAATGAGCGCCTGCGGCGCTCATTGCCAAAGTGCAACGGTTTAACGGCTCGCCTCGCTTCGCAAGGCTCCCCGGGCGATGAGCGCCTGCGGCGCTCATCGCTAATCCCGCGAAATTTCTACGGGTTAACGGCTCGCCTCGCGAGGCTCGTCAGGCGATGAGCGCCTGCGGCGCTCATCGCTAAGCCCGCTATTCGTACGGACCACGCAAACAGCGTGACGACGACTCGTAGCAGGACAATTATAATATGTGATTTCAATGGAGAATTTAATGGAGCAGGATTATAAAATACAGAGGGTATCCACCTATTATTTCAGCAGATGCAACATTGCTTTTGTGTTGTTGCCATGACTGATTTTTGCTATTTGGGACCCTAGCCCATGTGGACTATTACAAAGAACATTTTTCTTTCATTTATGTGTAATGTTCAAAGAATGTATTTGTGTTCAGAATATAAGATATGATACTTAGTCTCTTTAGATAGTAAAGGACAATTACTTGAAGGACTGAATGTGAAAGGGACGCATTTTAAATTACTAGCTGATGGTGTATTCATGTCTCAATATCGCTGCCATCTTGGAATTAAAGAGGTTATGATACTTATCTGGTATTTGTCACTACAAAAATAATGGTTTACTGCGCCAGGCTTATTATCCTGGGCAGCACAGCTAATAAACAAGAGCCATTTATTACTTCAGATAAACAAGAGAGAAACAGGACCCTCCGGGAACGTTTCAGTTCTCTCAGAAGGGATCAGCAGGGGGAAGGCTATGGGTTATATTGAGAAAACGTTCAAAAAGGTCTTAAGGCATATAAGCTGTGCGTTTAGTAATCCTGTGAAGTTATTTTGTGTGATATTCACTGTCTGTGCTGATGAATTATACAATCTGTTCAATATTCTGATGTATATGGTTTACCATGAATCCCCCCGCCCCCTGCAAACCTCCCATGTGTCATCAATGTATCTGGTCATAAAGTTTGATAAGAGAACTAAATAGATTAGCCCCATCAAGCCCGGGGTTCTAGAGTGAGAAACCTGACCCAAGAAGAATAAAGTTGAGTCTCTGTCTGATACACACATCAAATGGTGTGTGCTTCCTCTTGATCCTAATTACACGTGAAAAGGGAGAATGGTAACCTTTGGGATGAGCCTGTAACCTGTGATTTCTTGAGAAATGGTCCTGAAGCAGAGCTGGGCATGGAGATTAATCCAAACATACAATTCAGGAATGCTACTGTAGCAGGAGGCAAGAGAGTTTGGGGGGAAATTGGTCCCCTCACCCCTGGGTCATGACAGTTGTATTATATGTTTTGATTTAATTATTGTTAACAGCAACATTTTAACTTCTTTCCAAGTGATGAGAAATATAAGATGTCTGTCCTTGTGGAAGTTAATGCCAGATCCATAAAAGCAGATTTTATAGTCTTGAATTGTTAATATTACAGTGTCAACCCTGGATCTGCAGACTTCTTGGATATGTGTTATGAACTAACTCTCTGCCTTTGTGTATTTTATTATTATTATCGTCTATTTGTAACGCGCCAACATATTCTGTAGCGCTAATTTCTATATATATATTTCTGTATCCTCACCCTGTACAAATGTTTAACACTGCGAGTCCTGGATGGATCTCTCTCTGTTCCACTGGATGAGAAGTTTCTGTATTTTGTTGACATTTCCAGACTAAAATACAGACACAAAAATAGGAGAAGGTGGAGCATCAATGGTCACGCTCATAAATACACACAGGGACGTTTCATACACCACACTAGGACAGCGTCGAACTGATCAGAACCTCTCATATACCTGCTGACTGTCACATAGATCCCATATAGCACTCTTATATCAGCTCTAGAGGTCATACTGTCTCTGTGGGGCTCTCCATTGTCACTGTGGAGAAAGTGAAAGGTTAACATAGAGGTACAAATCTCTGAGATGCTGGGTCCAAGGATCCAATCTCTGTATCTAATAGAGGAGACATTCATAATCCGTAATGCACAATAGTACAAGAGGTCCTAGGACACAATGGTTGCCTAACAAAGTCCTAGAGGTACTTTCACTGCTTTCCAGAGATGTACAGGCCTAATGGTTTGTCACCTGGTGATGTTGACTGGCATACTCAGGATATCTCCAAGAACAGCCAGTGGAGAGACATGAAAACTGACCACAAACATCACCTGGAAGAGACAGAAGAAAATGTGAGTGAGAGTGTAGGACAGAACATCCTGTGTGGCTGTCTCTGTATGTATTAATGGCATTATGGCTGAACATGCTGCTGTTTCTAGGCCTGAACTCCTGGGAACACGGCTGACTGGAAGTTCTCCACCGAGCTACACAAGTCAAGAAGGTCTACATTACTCTGGATTACTCCTAGAGAAAGAGCTATGACGGGGAGAGCTACGACAATGTCGCCGTCATGGGATTGTGGAGATCTTCGTGTTAAGGGGACTTATTGTACTGTTGGGTTAAGGGAACTTCATTCAAAGAGAAAACACAGGAAAGCAAAGTAGAAATTGGGCCTAGTTTACGGGATAGACCGAGTTAGCCTATAGCATGCCAGAGGTTCTCTGCAGGTAGTAACAATGTGGATTGGGTAGATGTAATGGGAAAATTGCAAGATTGTTGGAATCTCAGAAGTTGTGTGAGAATCTCCAAGGAGCTATGGACCAGACAGTAGGGTGCATTGGTGCTGTCTGTAAAAAGACCCAATCACTCACTTCTTGATTTTCCGGATACCCTAAATAAATCTAAACAGAAGTCAGAAGCTTTCCTTAATGTATTGTTCTAGGTCAGCTGTGTTCCTATAAAATCTGTATGGAACGGGAGGACAGTGAATATGGCGCGGTGGCCTGGGCTTCCTTAAATTGCTTTGTATAGAAGTGAACAATACAAAACCCTTTCACCTTTAGGGCTGCGCCATTCCTTACATGTCCTCCTTTCCTACAGTACAAAGCCGGACTGGGCCGTCTGCAAATCCCAAGCACAAACATGTCTTCTCACTAGGGGCTTCCTGCTCGCCGTCTTCTCCACCCGGAGAACACAGACCCCTTGTGAACACATGGTCAGGCTCTCCACAGATATTATGGAGACACACAGCGTTATGCCTCATCGACAACATAATGGGAGATGCCTGAACACCTTAGTTAGGGCACAGATTACCTACGGTCTCATTATCTCACCATTCAATCCTATAACACTATCTTACCGTTGAGTTAGGTTTCAGGAGCGGTTTATTAACACTACAGATAACTAGTCTCGAACCATCTGAAGATGAACACAAGACTGTCATTGGATGCCTGTTACTCTGCACATAAGAAAGAGACATTACTATAACACAACATTACTCCAGTACACAGTGAGACATCTCGAGATGTTCATGGAATATGAGACTACACCAGAGACAATACCTGCATGAGAGACACCCTGCGATATGATAGGCCAATGGGATATGAGATGACAGCACGAGAGTTGTAAGAATCCTCACCAAGGTTCTGCACAGTGACTGTCACATTAATGTCAAGAGACAGTCCCACCACCAGTTGTGTGTATCTGAAGGACAGAGATCAAATTAACCTCAAGAGACAGTCCCACCACCCGTTGTGTGTATCTGAAGGATAAAGAGATCGAATTAACCTCAAGAGTCAGTCCCACCACCAGTTGTGTGTATCTGAAGGATAAAGAGATCAAACTAACCCCAAGAGTCAGTCCCACCACCAGTTGTGTGTATCTGAAGGATAGAGATCAAATCAACCTCAAGAGTCAGTCCCACCACCAGTTGTGTGTATCTGAAGGATAAAGAGATCAAATCAACCTCAAGAGACATTCCCACCACCCGTTGTGTGTATCTGAAGGATAGAGATCAAACTAACCCCAAGAGACAGTCCCACCACCCGTTGTGTGTATCTGAAGGATAGAGATCAAATTAACCCCAAGCATCAGTCCCACCACCAGTTGGGGTTAATTTGATCTCTTTATCCTTCAGATACACACAAGAGTCCGTCCCACCACCAGTTGTGTGTATCTGAAGGATAAAGAGAGGAATAGAAGAATGTTATTTTCTTTGTTTTTTCTTTTCATCTGACTACATTTTCCTGACAGTCAGTGAGAGTGTCAATGGGCAGTTAGAGATTTGTGAAACATCCAAAAAAGAGATCATGCCTACAATATTTATAAGAAACATTAGAAGACCCTCATGAACTTCTTTTGAACTTCCCCTAAGACATGGCTCACCATATTACTCATGGTGATAATTCAGCGCAGTAATGACAAACACTTAAGACATGGTGGACAAGGTAGCTCATTGCAAAAAATCTCAGCTCTAAATGCACGTTTTCTAAGGACATATTTTGGGCGTCTACAATCCAGAACATACTGGCTCTAGAGGAAAACTAACATGGACGCTATAAACATAAAGGTCAGGAGGAGTGAGGATGGTAATGGTCTTTAGAAACATGTACAATAGACGTTACAATTATAGACTACGTGTAAAGGCTTATTCTGGGATTATACAAACTAAAAAACTGATTGACTTGAGCTTGAAGCTCACTTTGATTGGAAGTCAGCCACTTCTGGAGTATGTTGAGCATCCAATGGAACATGTAATGCCTTGTGTACAGTGTAGGGTATCATGTGCTGGAGTTGAGCTCACAGATATTCCTCAGTGTTTATGTTATTTCTCCCACTATTTATTCTTACTCAGTAGGGGGTTGTTCCTTGTTCGATTCATCATGCCAGATCAGTTTTCATACTACTAATACTACCCAAAATATTTCTACATTTATGTACCTCTGCAGCATAGGCTCATTGTATGTAGAGGTATTTTCTTCTAAACATTATGACCTTTGTTATATATCAATGTGTCTTTATACATCTGTGCGTTGGTATATCCATTTCAATATAAGAAACGCTTCATGTATGTTTGGTACACACGGAGTAATAGACCCACAAAGGATTATTCATCTTTCTTTCTTATAAGTGTGTGTGAGTAATATATGTATACTAGGGAATTGCCTGTCAATGCTGTTTGCCGTACAATGCGAGACTCTCCCCCCTCTAACTTGCGTGCCTCGCGATGAGCGCCTTTGGTGCTCATTGCGAGCCTCTCCCCCATCTACTTTATTGCAGGCCTTGGCCAACCCGCCACTTTTATGCTTTACAATGAGCACCTTTCGGCGCTCATTGGGAGCCTTTTTCTAAGTCGTAAAGGCTTCGTGATGAGTGCCTACGGCATGCGCAAGCCCTATCTTTTAACATTGCGTGACAACAATGCGCAGTTACCACAACTATTATATGTGATTTCAATACTGAGAATTTGATAGTACTTTGATAAAGTAATAAACAAGACCTTGTATTAAAGTCGTTTCTAAGACTGGTATAATTCAGGTGGTCAAACCAGTCTAGCAACTGGTCAGTACAGTATATAAAAACTGTTGGTCAGGCAAGTCAGACAGCTAGCAACAAGTCACCATTTATACAACTGAAACGAGCCAAACAGCAGTTAGCAAAGCAACTTGTATACCGGATTGTATAGGAGGTGGACAGTCCAAAATCTAGAAATCATAACAGCCAAGAGGCTGTTTAAAGGCACTGGAGATTCTGCAAGGAGCTGAGAGGGTCAATGTCTGAATTACTGTACCCAAGAAGTTGAGAATGTCCGAGAGAGCCTTCATAGAGCAGTGGTGCTAAGTCCAAATCAGAGAGCCCAAAAGGAACTAGTGCCCAAATCAGAGAGCCCAAAAGGAAGTAATGCCCAAATCAAAGAGACCAAAAGGAAGGAGTGCCCAAATCAGAGAGCCCAAGGGGAATGAGTGCCCAAATCGGAGAGCCCAAGGGGAACGAGTTCCTGAATCAGAGAACCCAAGGGGACCGAGTGCCCGAATCAGAGAGCCCAAGGGGAACGAGTGCCTAAATCAGAGAGCCTAAGGGGAACGAGTGCCCAAATCGGAGAGACCAAGAGGAACGAGTGCCCAAATCAGAGTGCCCAAGGGGAACGAGTTCCTGAATCAGAAAACCCAAGGGTAACGAGTGCCCGAATCAGAGAGCCCAAGGGGAACGAGTGCCTAAATCAGAGAGCCCAAGGGGAACGAGTGCCTAAATCAGAGAGCCCTAGGAGAACGAGTGCCCAAATCAGAGAGCCCAAAAAGAAAGGTGTGCCAGAATCAGAGAGGCCAAGAGGAACAGGTGCCCAAATCAGAGAGCCCAAGGGGAATGAGTGCCCGAATCAGAGAGCCGAAGGGGAACAAGTTCCTAAATCAGAGAGCCCAAAGGGAACGAGTTCCCAAATCAGAGAGAGCAAAAAGGAAGGCGTGCCATAATCAGAGAGCCCAAGAGGAACAGGTGCCCAAATCAGAGAGCCCAAAAGAAAGGAGTGCCCAAATCAGAGAGCCCAAGGGGAATGAGTGCCCAAATCAGAGAGCCCAAGGGGAACAAGTGCCTAAATCAGAGAGCCCAAGGGGAACGAGTGCCCGAATCAGACAACCCAAGGGGAATGAGTGCCCGAATCAGAGAGCCCAAGGGGAACGAATGCCAAAATCAGAGAGCCCAAAAAGGAAGGCGTGCCCGAATCAGAGAGCCCAAGAGGAACGAGTGCCCAAATCAGAGAGCACAAAAGGAAGGAGTGCCCAAATCAGAGAGCCCGAAGGGGAACGAGTGCCCAAATCAGAGAGCCCAAAAGGAAGAGGTGCCCAAATTAGAGAGCCCAAAAGGAATGAGTGCCCAAATCAGAAAGCCCAAGGGGAACAGGTGCCCAAATCAGAGAGCCCAAGGGGAACAAGTGCCCAAATTAGAGAGCCCAAGAGGAACGAGTGCCCAAATCAGAGAGCCCAAGGAGAACAAGTGCCCAAATCAGAGAGCCCAAGGGTAACGAGTGCCCAAATCAGAGAGCCCAAAAGGAACGAGTGCCCAAATCAGAGAGCCCAAGGGGAACAAGTGCCCAAATTAGAGAGCCCAAGAGGAATGAGTGCCCAAATCAGAGAGCCCAAGAGGAACGAGTGCCCAAATCTGAGAGCCCAAGGGGAACAAGTGCCCAAATCAGAGAGCCCAAGGGGAACAAGTGCCCAAATTAGAGAGCCCAAGAGGAATGAGTGCCCAAATCAGAGAGCCCAAGGGTAACGAGTGCCCAAATCAGAGAGCCCAAGGGGAACAAGTGCCCAAATCAGAGAGCCCAAGGGGAACAAGTGCCCAAATTAGAGAGCCCAAGAGGAATGAGTGCCCAAATCAGAGAGCCCGAGAGGAACGAGTGCCCAAATCTGAGAGCCCAAGTCGAACAAGTGCCCAAATTAGAGAGCCCAAGAGGAAGGAGTGCCCAAATCAGAGAGCCCAAGAGGAACAAGTGCCCATATCAGAGAGCCCAAGGGGAATGAGTGCCCAAATCAGGGAGCCAAAGAGGAACGAGTGCCCAAATCAGAGAGCCCAAGGGGAACAAGTGCCCAATTTAGAGAGCCCAAGAGGAACGAGTGCCCAAATCAGAGAGCCCAAGGGGAACAAGTGCCAAAATTAGAGAGCCCAAGATGAAGGAGTGCTCAAATCAGAGAGCCCAAGAGGAATGAGTGCCCAAATCTTAGAGCCCGAGAGGAACGAGTGCCCAAATCTGAGAGCCCAAGTTGAACAAGTGCCCAAATTAGAGAGCCCAAGAGGAAGGAGTGCCCAAATCAGAGAGCCCAAGAGGAACAAGTGCCCATATCAGAGAGCCCAAGGGGAATGAGTGCCCAAATCAGGGAGCCAAAGAGGAACGAGTGCCCAAATCAGAGAGCCCAAGGGGAACAAGTGCCCAATTTAGAGAGCCCAAGAGGAACGAGTGCCCAAATCAGAGAGCCCAAGGGGAACAAGTGCCAAAATTAGAGAGCCCAAGATGAAGGAGTGCTCAAATCAGAGAGCCCAAGAGGAATGAGTGCCCATATCAGAGAGCCCAAGGGGAATGAGTGCCCAAATCAGAGAGCCCAAGAGGAACGAGTGCCCAAATCAGAGAGCCCAAGAGGAACGAGTGCCCAAATCTTAGAGCCCGAGGGGAACGAGTGCCAAAATCAGAGAGCCCAAAAGGAAGGAGTGCCCAGCTGAGCAGAGCAGAACCCATGGTATAAATTGTGACCAGAGATGGACCTTAAAGATAAGAAAATGTATCTTTATATAGCAATGTAGAACATAGAATAAGTATCCTTTTGTAAATATTGTTTTATCCCTATTGTCTATCTGTTCATCTAAACCAATTGTGTAACCGTATCTTGATTTATTTACAATATATCTTTTTAATTACACCTTATTTGTCTGCTCGTTTACACTCATGTCCAAAAGAACTTAGGATTTATAGAAATAATATATGAATTTCTTACACTGTGAAGCAGTTAGAAGGTCAGTGTTATCACTCATTGTCAGAGTAAGAGAGAGAGTTGTGAGGCCATCATAAAGCGAGAGGGTAATCAAGCAGTTATTTAGATGTCAGTCAGTGAGTGTGTTCTGCTTCATCTTACCCCATGAAGGTGACTTTGATTCTAAGGTCATCCTTGCACACGGCATCACTTCCACAGTTCTTCTGGAATGAAATCTGTAAAGAGACCAACTCGACCACTGAGTATGTGCGGAATAGACCATGAGGCCTAAATCAACCCAGCTCTGTCATCGATCGCCCATGTCATTCAGTACCTGCCCAAGGTGGTTACTTGATGACTCCTTACTCAGGACATAGCTTCCAGTTATGAAGAAATTGATAGAAACATGAAGTGGAGAATGAAAGTCCTCAACACAATCCTGAGAAAAAAAGAGAAACTATAAGAGAGGGCAAGGTCAAAAAGAAGTTTTGAAGAAAGAAAGAATGTCTGTGAGATAGATGGAAATAGAGAATAAGACTGTAAGAAATGATGGGTCGAGAGAACTTGAGGATGGAGATGGATTGGGTGGTAGATTTTGAAAGTCTGTGAGAGAAGGATAATAGAGAGGCCAAGAGAATAAAGAAAGAAGAAGTAGAACGGTGGAGTGGAGGATAGGAAGACACCTTGAGTTGAAAGAGAAAAGTTGAGAGTCCAAATACACTGGGATTTTCCAATGCCCTATTAATTTACCATCTTCCAATTAGATTGAAATCCCATCCCCCACATTTATTAATGTACTATCTTCCCAATAGCCTGAGATCCCCATATGTCCTACTTATGTACTATCTTCCCAATAGACGGAGATCCCCATATGCCGAACTTATGTACTATCTTCCCAATAGACGGAGATCCCCATATGTCCTACTTACGTACTATCTTCCCAATAGACTGAGATCCCCATATATCCTACTTATGTACTATCTTCCCAATAGACTGAGATCCCCATATGTCCTACTTATGTACTATCTTCCCAATAGACTGAGATCCCCATATATTCTATTTATGTACTATCTTCCCAATAGACTGAGATCCCCATATGTCCTACTTATGTACTATCTTCCCTATAGACTGAGATCCTCATATGTCCTACTTATGTACTATCTTCCCAATAGACTGAGATCCCAATATGTCGAACTTATGTACTATCTTCCCAATAGACGGAGATCCCCATATGTCCTACTTACGTACTATCTTCCCAATAGACTGAGATCCCCATATATCCTACTTATGTACTATCTTCCCAATAGACTGAGATCCCCATATGTCCATTAAAACAAAGTCTTCCGTAGAGAATGAGATCTCCCCATCTCCATTAACGTATCATCTTCCATCTAATGGTTTACGTCTCTCTTCTGGCCTCCTTGGGTCACTCTGTATATACAGTATGTGACGGAAATGTAGAAATGAGATAGTGATACTCACTGGCAGTCTAATAGAGTGCTGCACACACACTCTGCTTTCTATCAGTTGCAGGGTTCTGTCCAGTGATTGACCCAAGAGTCCAAAGCTTGCACGGGACTGAGTGCGTCCAGGGTCCAGCCAAAGAGTATAATTTAGTTGAGGAGGGTCCAATCCTTATAATGATAGAGAGATTAGATCAGAGACCTTTAGTATCGCTCTCATCTGTGTGCTCTGCTATGTCAGTGTGTCACTCTATGTCCATCTGTCCCTTTATGTGTGTGTGTCCCTCTATGTCCATCTGTCCCTTTATGTCTGTGTCTCTCTATGAACATCTGTCCCTTTATGTCTGTGTGTCCCTCTATGTCCATCTGTCCCTTTATGTCTGTGTGTCCCTCTATGTCCATCTGTCCCTTTATGTCTGTGTGTCCCTCTATGTCCATCTGTCCCTTTATGTCTGTGTGTCCCTCTATGTCCATCTGTCCCTTTATGTGTGTGTGTCTCTCTATGTCCATCTGTCCCTTTATGTCTGTGTCTCTCTATGAACATCTGTCCCTTTATGTCTGTGTGTCCCTCTATGTCCATCTGTCCCTTTATGTCTGTGTGTCCCTCTATGTCCATCTGTCCCTTTATGTCTGTGTGTCCCTCTATGTCCATCTGTCCCTTTATGTCTGTGTGTCACTCTATGTCCATCTGTCCCTTTATGCGTGTGTGTCACTCTATGTCCATCTGTCCCTTTATGTCTGTGTGTCCCTCTATGTCCATCTGTCCCTTTATGTGTGTGTGTCACTCTATGTCCATCTGTCCCTTTATGTCTGTGTGTCCCTCTATGTCCATCTGTCCCTTTATGTCTGTGTGTCCCTCTATGTCCATCTGTCCCTTTATGTGTGTGTGTCTCTCTATGTCCATCTGTCCCTTTATGTCTGTGTCTCTCTATGAACATCTGTCCCTTTATGTCTGTGTGTCCCTCTATGTCCATCTGTCCCTTTATGTGTGTGTGTCTCTCTATGTCCATCTGTCCCTTTATGTCTGTGTCTCTCTATGAACATCTGTCCCTTTATGTCTGTGTGTCCCTCTATGTCCATCTGTCCCTTTATGTCTGTGTGTCCCTCTATGTCCATCTGTCCCTTTATGTCTGTGTGTCCCTCTATGTCCATCTGTCCCTTTATGTCTGTGTGTCACTCTATGTCCATCTGTCCCTTTATGCGTGTGTGTCACTCTATGTCCATCTGTCCCTTTATGTCTGTGTGTCCCTCTATGTCCATCTGTCCCTTTATGTGTGTGTGTCACTCTATGTCCATCTGTCCCTTTATGTCTGTGTGTCCCTCTATGTCCATCTGTCCCTTTATGTCTGTGTGTCCCTCTATGTCCATCTGTCCCTTTATGTGTGTGTGTCTCTCTATGTCCATCTGTCCCTTTATGTCTGTGTCTCTCTATGAACATCTGTCCCTTTATGTCTGTGTGTCCCTCTATGTCCATCTGTCCCTTTATGTCTGTGTGTCCCTCTATGTTCATCTGTCCCTTTATGTCTGTGTGTCCCTCTATGTCCATCTGTCCCTTTATGTCTGTGTGTCACTCTATGTCCATCTGTCCCTTTATGTGTGTGTGTCCCTCTATGTCCATCTGTCCCTTTATGTCTGTGTCTCTCTATGAACATCTGTCCCTTTATGTCTGTGTGTCCCTCTATGTCCATCTGTCCCTTTATGTCTGTGTGTCCCTCTATGTCCATCTGTCCCTTTATGTCTGTGTGTCACTCTATGTCCATCTGTCCCTTTATGTCTGTGTGTCCCTCTATGTCCATCTGTCCCTTTATGTCTGTGTGTCCCTCTATGTCCATCTGTCCCTTTATGTCTGTGTGTCCCTCTATGTCCATCTGTCCCTTTATGTGTGTGTGTCCCTCTATGTCCATCTGTCCCTTTATGTCTGTGTCTCTCTATGAACATCTGTCCCTTTATGTCTGTGTGTCCCTCTATGTCCATCTGTCCCTTTATGTCTGTGTGTCACTCTATGTCCATCTGTCCCTTTATGTGTGTGTGTCTCTCTATGTCCATCTGTCCCTTTATGTCTGTGTGTCCCTCTATGTCCATCTGTCCCTTTATGTCTATGTGTCACTCTATGTCCATCTGTCACTTTATGTCTGTGTGTCCCTCTATGCCCATCTGTCCCTTTATGTCTGTGTCTCTCTATGAACATCTGTCCCTTTATGTCTGTGTGTCCCTCTATGTCCATCTGTCCCTTTATGTCTGTGTGTCACTCTATGTCCATCTGTCCCTTTATGTCTGTGTGTCCCTCTATGTCCATCTGTCCCTTTATGTCTGTGTGTCCCTCTATGTTCATCTGTCCCTTTATGTCTGTGTGTCCCTCTATGTCCATCTGTCCCTTTATGTCTGTGTGTCACTCTATGTCCATCTGTCCCTTTATGTCTGTGTGTCCCTCTATGTCCATCTGTCACTTTATGTCTGTGTGTCCCTCTATGTCCATCTGTCCCTTTATGTCTGTGTGTCCCTCTATGTCCATCTGTCACTTTATGTCTGTGTGTCACTCTATGTCCATCTGTCCCTTTATGTCTGTGTGTCCCTCTATGTCCATTTGTCCCTTTATGTCTGTGTGTCCCTCTATGTCCATTTGTCACTTTATGTCTGTGTGTCCCTCTATGTCCATCTGTCCCTTTATGTCTGTGTGTCCCTCTATGTCCATCTGTCCCTTTATGTCTGTGTGTCCCTCTATGTCCATCTGTCCCTTTATGTCTGTGTGTCCCTCTATGTCCATCTGTCCCTTTATGTCTATGTGTCACTCTATGTCCATTTGTCACTTTATGTCTATGTGTCACTCTATGTCCATCTGTCCCTTTATGTCTGTGTGTCACTCTATGTCCATCTGTCCCTGTATGTCTGTGTGTCTCTCTATGTCCATCTGTCCCTTTATGTCTGTGTCACTCTATGTCCATCTGTCCATTTATGTCTGTGTGTCCCTCTATGTCCATCTGTCCCTTTATGTCTATGTGTCACTCTATGTCCATCTGTCCCTTTATGTCTATGTGTCCCTCTATGTCCATCTGTCCCTTTATGTCTGTGTCTCTCTATGAACATCTGTCCCTTTATGTCTGTGTGTCCCTCTATGTCCATCTGTCCCTTTATGTCTATGTGTCACTCTATGTCCATCTGTCCCTTTATGTCTATGTGTCCCTCTATGTCCATCTGTCCCTTTATGTCTGTGTGTCGCTCTATGTCCATCTGTCCCTTTATGTCTGTGTGTCCCTCTATGTCCATCTGTCCCTTTATGTCTGTGTGTCCCTCTATGTCCATTTGTCACTTTATGTCTATGTGTCACTCTATGTCCATCTGTCCCTTTATGTCTGTGTGTCACTCTATGTCCATCTGTCCCTGTATGTCTGTGTGTCTCTCTATGTCCATCTGTCCCTTTATGTCTGTGTCACTCTATGTCCATCTGTCCATTTATGTCTGTGTGTCCCTCTATGTCCATCTGTCCCTTTATGTCTGTGTCACTCTATGTCCATCTGTCACTTTATGTCTGTGTGTCCCTCTATGTCCATCTGTCCCTTTATGTCTGTGTGTCCCTCTATGTCCATCTGTCCCTTTATGTCTGTGTGTCCCTCTATGTCCATCTGTCACTTTATGTCTGTGTGTCCCTCTATGTCCATCTGTCCCTTTATGTCTGTGTGTCTCTCTATGTCCATCTGTCCCTTTATGTCTGTGTGTCCCTCTATGTCCATCTGTCACTTTATGTCTGTGTGTCCCTCTATGTCCATTTGTCACTTTATGTCTATGTGTCACTCTATGTCCATCTGTCCCTTTATGTCTGTGTGTCCCTCTATGTCCATCTGTCCCTTTATGTCTGTGTGTCCCTCTATGTCCATCTGTCCATTTATGTCTGTGTGTCCCTCTATGTCCATCTGTCACTTTATGTCTGTGTGTCACTCTATGTCCATCTGTCACTTTATGTCTGTGTGTCACTCTATGTCCATCTGTCCATTTATGTCTGTGTGTCACTCTATGTCCATCTGTCACTTTATGTCTGTGTGTCACTCTATGTCCATCTGTCACTTTATGTCTGTGTGTCCCTCTATGTCCATCTGTGTGCTCTGCTATGTCAGTGTGTCACTCTATGTCCATCTGTCCCTTTATGTGTGTGTGTCCCTCTATGTCCATCTGTCACTTTATGTCTGTGTGTCCCTCTATGTCCATCTGTCCCTTTATGTCTGTGTGTCCCTCTATGTCCATCTGTCCCTTTATGTCTGTGTGTCCCTCTATGTCCATCTGTCCCTTTATGTCTGTGTGTCCCTCTATGTCCATCTGTCCCTTTATGTCTGTGTCTCTCTATGAACATCTGTCCCTTTATGTCTGTGTGTCCCTCTATGTCCATCTGTCCCTTTATGTCTGTGTGTCCCTCTATGTCCATCTGTCCCTTTATGTCTGTGTGTCCCTCTATGTCCATCTGTCCCTTTATGTCTGTGTGTCCCTCTATGTCCATCTGTCCATTTATGTCTGTGTGTCCCTCTATGTCCATCTGTCCCTTTATGTCTGTGTGTCTCTCTATGTCCATCTGTCCCTTTATGTCTGTGTGTCCCTCTATGTCCATCTGTCACTTTATGTCTGTGTGTCCCTCTATGTCCATTTGTCACTTTATGTCTATGTGTCACTCTATGTCCATCTGTCCCTTTATGTCTGTGTGTCCCTCTATGTCCATCTGTCCCTTTATGTCTGTGTGTCCCTCTATGTCCATCTGTCCATTTATGTCTGTGTGTCCCTCTATGTCCATCTGTCACTTTATGTCTGTGTGTCACTCTATGTCCATCTGTCACTTTATGTCTGTGTGTCCCTCTATGTCCATCTGTCCCTTTATGTGTGTGTGTCTCTCTATGTCCATCTGTCCCTTTATGTCTATGTGTCACTCTATGTCCATCTGTCCATTTTTGTCTGTGTGTCCCTCTATGTCCATCTGTCCCTTTATGTCTGTGTGTCCCTCTATGTCCATCTGTCCCTTTATGTCTGTGTGTCCCTCTATGTCCATCTGTACATTTATGTCTGTGTGTCCCTCTATGTCCATTTGTCACTTTATGTCTATGTGTCACTCTATGTCCATCTGTCCCTTTATGTCTGTGTGTCCCTCTATGTCCATCTGTCCCTTTATGTCTGTGTGTCCCTCTATGTCCATCTGTCACTTTATGTCTGTGTGTCCCTCTATGTCCATCTGTCACTTTATGTCTGTGTGTCACTCTATGTCCATCTGTCCCTTTATGTCTGTGTGTCCCTCTATGTCCATCTGTCCCTTTATGTCTGTGTGTCCCTCTATGTCCATCTGTCCATTTATGTCTGTGTGTCCCTCTATGTCCATCTGTCACTTTATGTCTATGTGTCACTCTATGTCCATCTGTCCCTTTATGTCTATGTGTCCCTCTATGCCCATCTGTCCATTTATGTCTGTGTGTCCCTCTATGTCCATCTGTCCATTTATGTCTGTGTGTCCCTCTATGTCCATCTGTCCCTTTATGTCTGTGTGTCTCTCTATGTCCATCTGTCACTTTATGTCTATGTGTCCCTCTATGCCCATCTGTCCATTTATGTCTGTGTGTCCCTCTATGTCCATCTGTCCCTTTATGTCTGTGTGTCACTCTATGTCCATTTGTCACTTTATGTCTATGTGTCACTCTATGTCCATCTGTCCCTTTATGTCTATGTGTCCCTCTATGCCCATCTGTCCATTTATGTCTGTGTGTCCCTCTATGTCCATCTGTCCATTTATGTCTGTGTGTCCCTCTATGTCCATCTGTCCCTTTATGTCTGTGTGTCTCTCTATGTCCATCTGTCACTTTATGTCTATGTGTCCCTCTATGCCCATCTGTCCATTTATGTCTGTGTGTCCCTCTATGTCCATCTGTCCCTTTATGTCTGTGTGTCACTCTATGTCCATCTGTCACTTTATGTCTATGTGTCACTCTATGTCCATCTGTCACTTTATGTCTATGTGTCACTCTATGTCCATCTGTCCCTTTATGTCTATGTGTCACTCTATGTCCATCTGTCACTTTATGTCTGTGTGTCCCTCTATGTCCATCTGTCCATTTATGTCTGTGTGTCCCTCTATGTCCATCTGTCCATTTATGTCTGTGTGTCCCTCTATGTCCATCTGTCCCTTTATGTCTGTGTGTCTCTCTATGTCCATCTGTCACTTTATGTGTGTGTGTCACTCTATGTCCATTTGTCCCTTTATGTCTGTGTGTCCCTCTATGTCCATTTGTCACTTTATGTCTGTGTGTCACTCTATGTCCATCTGTCACTTTATGTCTATGTGTCACTCTATGTCCATCTGTCCCTTTATGTCTGTGTGTCCCTCTATGTCCATTTGTCACTTTATGTCTATGTGTCCCTCTATGTCCATCTGTCCTTATGTCAGTCTTTATGTCCCTCTATATGTGTATACATGTATATGTGTCCATTCTGCCTTATGTCAGTCTTTATGTCCCTATGTGTGTGTATACATTTATATGTGTCCATTCTGCCTTATGTTAGTATTATGTTTAACTATAAGGGGTAAGAGAGGTATACAGGGGGTATACAGGGTATACAGGGGGTATACAGGGTATACAGGGGGTATACAGGTTATAGGGGGGGATACAGTGTACACAGGGGGTATATATTGTACACAGGGGGTATACAGGGGGTATACAGGGTACACAGGTGGTACAAAGGGGGTATATATATTTACACAGGGGTTATACAGGGGGTATACAGGGGGTATAGAATGGTATATATTTTACACAGGGGGTATACAGGGGGTATACAGGGTATACAGGGGGTATAAACTCCCCACATCCATTTTTATTATTGCTCAACCCTTTGTCTGCCATGTGAGGAGTTTACATACAGATAGACATACATAAGGACATACATACATAGAGATAGACAGACATAAGGACATACATACATAGAGATAGACAGACATAAGGACATACATACATAGAGATAGACAGGCATACAGACATACAGACATACATACATAGAGATAGACAGGCATACATACAGACAGACATACATACATAGAGATAGACAGACAGGCATACATACATAGAGATAGACAGACATACAGACATACAGACATACAGACATACATACATAGAGATAGACAGGCATACAGACATACAGACATACATACATAGAGATAGACAGACAGGCATACATACATAGAGATAGACAGACATACAGACATACAGACATACAGACATACATACATAGAGAAAGACAGATAGACAGGCATATAGACATACATACATAGAGATAGACAGGCATACAGACATACAGACATACATAAATAGAGATAGACAGGCATACAGACATACAGACATAGAGATAGACAGGCATACAGACAGACATACAGACATAGAGATAGACAGGCATACAGACATACAGACATACATAAATAGAGATAGACAGACATACATACATACATACATACAGATAGACAGGCATACAGACAGACATACAGACATAGAGATAGACAGGCATACAGACATACAGACATACATACATAGAGATAGACAGGCATACAGACATACAGACATACATACATAGAGATAGACAGGCATACAGACATACATACATACATACATACAGATAGACAGGCATACAGACATACAGACATAGAGATAGACAGGCATACAGACATACAGACATACAGACATAGAGATAGACAGGCATACAGACACTCAGACATACAGACATACATACATAGAGATAGACAGATAGACAGGCATACAGACATACTGACATAGAGATAGACAGGCATACAGACATACAGACATACATACATAGAGATAGACAGGCAAACAGACATACATACATACATAAAGATAGACAGGCATACAGACATACAGACATAGAGATAGACAGGCATACAGGCATACAGACATACAGACAGACATACAGACATACAGACATACAGACATACAGATAGACAGGCATACAGACATACAGACATACAGACATACAGACATACAGACATACATACATACATACATACAGATAGACAGGCATACAGACATACAGACATAGAGATAGACAGGCATACAGACATACAGACATACATACATACAGATAGACAGGCATACAGACATACAGACATAGAGATAGACAGGCATACAGACATACAGACATACATACATACATACATACATACATACAGATAGACAGGCATACAGACATACAGACATAGAGATAGACAGGCATACAGACATACAGACTTACAGACATACAGACATAAGGACATACATACATACAGATAGACAGGCATACAGACATACAGACATAGAGATAGACAGGCATACAGACATACAGACATACATACATAGAGATAGACAGGCATACAGACATACAGACATAGAGATAGACAGGCATACAGACAAACAGACATACATACATAGAGATAGACAGACATACAGACATACAGACAGACATACAGACATACAGACATACAGACATACAGACAAGCATACATACAGATAGACAGGCATACAGACATACAGACATAGAGATAGACAGGCATACAGACTTACAGACATACATACATAGAGATAGACAGACATACAGACAGACATACAGACATACAGACATACAGACATACAGACAAGCATACATACAGATAGACAGGCATACAGACATACAGACATAGAGATAGACAGGCATACAGACATACATACATACAGACATACATACATAGAGATAGACAGACAGACATACATACATACATACAGACATACAGACATAGAGATAGAGAGGCATACAGACATACAGACATAGAGACATAGAGATAGACAGGCATACAGACATACAGACATACATACATACAGACAGACATACAGACATAGAGATAGAGAGGCATACAGACATACAGACATAGAGACATAGAGATAGACAGGCATACAGACATACAGACATACATACATAGAGATAGACAGGCATACAGACATACATACATACATACATACATACAGATAGACAGGCATACAGACAGACATACAGACATAGAGATAGACAGGCATACAGACTTACAGACATACATACATAGAGATAGACAGACATACAGATAGACAGGCATACAGACATACAGACATAGAGATAGACAGGCATACAGACATACATACATACAGACATACATACATAGAGATAGACAGACAGACATACATACATACATACAGACATACAGACATAGAGATAGAGAGGCATACAGACATACAGACATAGAGACATAGAGATAGACAGGCATACAGACATACAGACATACATACATACAGACAGACATACAGACATAGAGATAGAGAGGCATACAGACATACAGACATAGAGACATAGAGATAGACAGGCATACAGACATACAGACATACATACATAGAGATAGACAGGCATACAGACATACATACATACATACATACATACAGATAGACAGGCATACAGACAGACATACATACATAGAGATAGACAGACAGACATACATACATACATACAGACATACAGACATAGAGATAGAGAGGCATACAGACATACAGACATAGAGACATAGAGATAGACAGGCATACAGACATACAGACATACATACATACAGACAGACATACAGACATAGAGATAGAGAGGCATACAGACATACAGACATAGAGACATAGAGATAGACAGGCATACAGACATACAGACATACATACATAGAGATAGACAGGCATACAGACATACAGACATACATACATACATACATACAGATAGACAGGCATACAGACAGACATACAGACATAGAGATAGAAAAGCATACAGACATACAGACATAGAGATAGACAGACATACAGACATAGAGATAGACAGGCATACAGACATAGAGATAGACAGGCATACAGACATACAGACATACATACATACAGATAGACAGGCATACAGACATACAGACATAGAGATAGACAGGCATACAGACATACAGACATACAGACATACATACATACAGATAGACAGGCATACAGACATACAGACATAGAGATAGACAGGCATACAGACATACAGACATACAGACATACATACATACAGATAGACAGGCATACAGACATACAGACATAGAGATAGACAGGCATACAGACATACAGACATAGAGATAGACAGGCATACAGACATACAGACATACAGACATACATACATACAGACAGACATACATACATAGAGATAGACCGACATACAGACAGACATACAGACATACATACAGATAGATAGACAGGTAGGTAGACAGACATACAGACATACAGACATAGAGATAGACAGGCATAGAGACATACAGACATACAGACATACAGACATACATACATAGAGATAGACAGGCATACAGACATACAGACATACAGACATACATACATAGAGATAGACAGGCATACAGACATACAGACATACATACATAGAGATAGACAGGCATACAGACATACAGACATACATAAATAGAGATAGACAGGCATACAGACATACATACATACATACATACATACAGATAGACAGGCATACAGACAGACATACAGACATAGAGATAGACAGGCATACAGACATACAGACATACATACATAGAGATAGACAGGCATACAGACATACAGACATACAGACATACAGACATACATACAGACATACATACATAGAGATAGACAGGCATACAGACATACAGACATACAGACATACAGACATACATACATACATACATACATACAGATAGACAGGCATACAGACATAGAGATAGAAAAGCATACAGACATACAGACATACATACATACAGATAGACAGGCATACAGACATACAGACATACATACATACAGATAGACAGGCATACATACATACAGACATAGAGATAGACAGGCATACAGATATACAGACATAAATACATACAGATAGACAGGCATACAGACATACAGACATACATACATACAGATAGACAGGCATACAGACATACAGACATAGAGATAGACAGGCATACAGACATACAGACATACATACATACAGATAGACAGGCATACAGACAGACAGACATACAGATAGACAGGCATACAGACATACAGACATACATACATACAGATAGACAGGCATACAGACATACAGACATACAGACATACATACATACAGACATAGAGATAGACAGGCATACAGACATACAGACATACATACATACAGATAGACAGGCATACAGACATACAGACATACATACATACAGATAGACAGGCATACAGACATACAGACATAGAGATAGACAGGCATACAAACATACAGACATAGATACATAGAGATAGACAGGCATACAGACATACAGACATACATTCACACATACATACATACAGACAGACATACATACATACATACATACAGACAGGCATACAGACATAGAGATAGACAGGCATACAGACATACAGACATACAGACATACATACATACAGACAGACATACATACATACAGATAGACAGATAGACAGGCATACAGACATACAGACATAGAGATAGACAGGCATACAGACATACAGACATACAGATAGACAGGCATACAGATAGACAGGCATACAGACATACAGACATACAGACATACAGACATAGAGATAGACAGGCATACAGACATACAGACAGACATACATACAGATAGACAGACATACAGACATAGAGATAGACAGGCATACAGACATACAGACAGACATACAGATAGACAGACATACAGACAGACATACAGACATACAGACATAGAGATAGACAGGCATAGAGACATACATGCATACAGACATACTGACATACATACATAGAGATAGACAGGCATACAGACATACAGACATACATACATAGAGATAGACAGACATACAGACATACATACATACATACAGACATAGAGATAGACAGGCATACAGACATACAGACATACATACATAGAGATAGACAGGCATACAGACATACAGACATACATACATAGAGATAGACAGGCATACAGACATACAGACATACATACATAGAGATAGACAGGCATACAGACATACAGACATACATACATAGAGATAGACAGGCATACAGGCATACATACATACAGATAGACAGGCATACTGACATACAGACATACAGACATACAGACATACAGACATACAGACATACAGATAGACAGGCATACAGACATACAGACATAGAGATAGACAGGCATACAGACATACAGACATACATACATAGAGATAGACAGGCATACATTCACACATACATACATACAGACAGACATACATACATAGAGATAGACAGACATACATACATAGAGATAGACAGGCATACATTCACACATACATACATACAGACAGACATACATACATAGAGATAGACAGGCAAACAGACATACAGACATAGAGATAGACAGGCATACAGACATACAGACATACATACATAGAGATAGACAGGCATACATTCACACATACATACATACAGACAGACATACATACATAGAGATAGACATACAGACATACAGACATACATACATACAGATAGACAGGCATACAGACATACAGACATAGATATAGACATTCATACAGACATACAGACATACATACATACAGATAGACAGGCATACAGACATACAGACATAGAGCTAGACAGACATACAGACATAGAGATAGACAGGCATACAGACATAGAGATAGACAGGCATACAGACATACAGACATACATACATAGAGATAGACAGGCATACATTCACACATACATACATACAGACAGACATACATACATAGAGATAGACATACAGACATACAGACATACATACATACAGATAGACAGGCATACAGACATACATATATACATACATACAGATAGACAGGCATACAGACAGACATACAGACATAGATATAGACATTCATACAGACATACAGACATAAATACATAGAGATAGACAGGCATACAGACATACAGACATACATACATACAGATAGACAGGCATACAGACAGACAGACATACAGATAGACAGGCATACAGACATACAGACATACATACATACAGATAGACAGGCATACAGACAGACAGACATACAGATAGACAGGCATACAGACATACAGACATACATACATACAGATAGACAGGCATACAGACATACAGACATACAGACATACATACATACAGACATAGAGATAGACAGGCATACAGACATACAGACATAGAGATAGACAGGCATACAGACATACAGACATACATACATACAGATAGACAGGCATACAGACAGACAGACATACAGATAGACAGGCATACAGACATACAGACATACATACATACAGATAGACAGGCATACAGACAGACAGACATACAGATAGACAGGCATACAGACATACAGACATACATACATACAGATAGACAGGCATACAGACATACAGACATACAGACATACATACATACAGACATAGAGATAGACAGGCATACAGACATACAGACATACATACATACAGATAGACAGGCATACAGACATACAGACATACATACATACAGATAGACAGGCATACAGACATACAGACATAGAGATAGACAGGCATACAAACATACAGACATAGATACATAGAGATAGACAGGCATACAGACATACAGACATACATTCACACATACATACATACAGACAGACATACATACATACATACATACAGACAGGCATACAGACATAGAGATAGACAGGCATACAGACATACAGACATACAGACATACATACATACAGACAGACATACATACATACAGATAGACAGATAGACAGGCATACAGACATACAGACATAGAGATAGACAGGCATACAGACATACAGACATACAGATAGACAGGCATACAGATAGACAGGCATACAGACATACAGACATACAGACATACAGACATAGAGATAGACAGGCATACAGACATACAGACAGACATACATACAGATAGACAGACATACAGACATAGAGATAGACAGGCATACAGACATACAGACATACAGACAGACATACAGATAGACAGACATACAGACAGACATACAGACATACAGACATAGAGATAGACAGGCATAGAGACATACATGCATACAGACATACTGACATACATACATAGAGATAGACAGGCATACAGACATACAGACATACATACATAGAGATAGACAGACATACAGACATACATACATACATACAGACATAGAGATAGACAGGCATACAGACATACAGACATACATACATAGAGATAGACAGGCATACAGACATACAGACATACATACATAGAGATAGACAGGCATACAGACATACAGACATACATACATAGAGATAGACAGGCATACAGACATACAGACATACATACATACAGATAGACAGGCATACTGACATACAGACATACAGACATACAGACATACAGACATACAGATAGACAGGCATACAGACATACAGACATACAGATAGACAGGCATACAGACATACAGACATACATACATAGAGATAGACAGGCATACATTCACACATACATACATACAGACAGACATACATACATAGAGATAGACAGACATACATACATAGAGATAGACAGGCATACATTCACACATACATACATACAGACAGACATACATACATAGAGATAGACAGGCAAACAGACATACAGACATAGAGATAGACAGGCATACAGACATACAGACATACATACATAGAGATAGACAGGCATACATTCACACATACATACATACAGACAGACATACATACATAGAGATAGACATACAGACATACAGACATACATACATACAGATAGACAGGCATACAGACAGACATACAGACATAGAGATAGACAGGCATACAGACAGACATACAGACATAGATATAGACATTCATACAGACATACAGACATACATACATAGAGATAGACAGGCATACAGACATACAGACATACATACATAGAGATAGACAGGCATACAGACATACAGACATACATACATAGAGATAGACAGACATACAGACATACAGACATACAGACATAGAGATAGACAGGCATAGAGACATACAGACATACAGACATACAGATAGACAGACATACAGACATACAGACATAGAGATAGACAGGCATACAGACATACAGACATACAGATAGACAGGCATACAGACATACAGACATACAGACATAGAGATAGACAGGCATACAGACATACATACATACATACATACATACAGATAGACAGGCATACAGACAGACATACAGACATAGAGATAGACAGGCATACAGACATACAGACAGACATACATACAGATAGACAGGCATACAGACATACAGACATACAGACATACAGACATACAGATAGACAGGCATACAGACATACAGACATACAAACATAAAGATAGACAGGCATACAGACATACAGACATACATACATAGAGATAGACAGGCATACAGACATACATACATACATACATACATACAGATAGACAGGCATACAGACAGACATACAGACATAGAGATAGAAAAGCATACAGACATACAGACATACATACATACAGACATACAGACATACAGACATACAGATAGACAGGCATACAGACATACAGACATAGAGATAGACAGGCATACAGACATACAGACATACATACATAGAGATAGACAGGCATACATTCACACATACATACATACAGACAGACATACATACATAGAGATAGACAGGCAAACAGACATACAGACATACATACATAGAGATAGACAGGCATACAGACATACAGACAGACATACAGACATACAGACATACAGACATACAGATAGACAGGCATACAGACATACAGACAGACATACAGACATACAGACATACAGACATACAGATAGACAGGCATACAGACATACAGACAGACATACAGACATACAGACATACAGACATACAGACATACAGATAGACAGGCATACAGACATACAGACATAGCGATAGACAGGCATACAGACATACAGACATACAGACAGACATACATAGAGATAGACAGGCATACAGACATACAGACATACAGACATAGAGATAGACAGACATACAGACATAGAGATAGACAGATAGACAGGCATACAGACATACATACATAGAGATAGACAGATAGACAGGCATACAGACATACAGACATACATACATAGAGATAGACAGGCATACAGACATACAGACATAGAGATCGACAGGCATACAGACATACATACAAACATACAGACATAGAGATAGACAGGCATACAGACATACATACATACATACAGACATAGAGATCGACAGGCATACAGACATACAGACAGACATACATACATAGAGATCGACAGGCATACAGACAGACATACAGACATAGAGATAGAAAAGCATACAGACATACAGACATACATACATACAGATAGACAGGCATACAGACATACAGACATAGAGATAGACAGGCATACAGACATACAGACATACATACATACAGATAGACAGGCATACAGACATACAGACATACATACATAGAGATAGACAGGCATACATACATACATACATACAGATAGACAGACATAGAGATAGACAGGCATACAGACATACAGACATAGAGATAGACAGACATACATACATACAGATAGACAGGCATACAGACATACAGACATAGAGATAGACAGGCATACAGACATACAGACATACATACATAGAGATAGACAGGCATACATTCACACATACATACAGACAGACAGACATACATACATAGAGATAGACAGACATACATACATAGAGATAGACAGGCATACATTCACACATACATACATACAGACAGACATACATACATAGAGATAGACAGGCAAACAGACATACATACATAGAGATAGACAGGCATACAGACATACATACATAGAGATAGACAGACATACAGACATACATACATACAGATAGACAGGCATACAGACATACAGACATAGAGATAGACAGGCATACAGACATACAGACATACATACATAGACATAGACAGGCATACAGACATACAGACATAGAGATAGACAGGCATACATTCACACATACATACATACAGACAGACATACATACATAGAGATAGACAGGCATACAGACAGACATACAGACATAGAGATAGAAAAGCATACAGACATACAGACATACAGACATAGAGATAGACAGGCATACAGACATACAGACAGGCATACAGACATACAGACATACAGACATACAGATAGACAGACATACAGACATACAGATAGACAGACATACAGACAGACATACATACATACAGACAGACATACATACATAGAGATAGAAAGGCATACAGACATACAGACATACAGACATACAGACATACAGACATACAGACATAGAGATAGACAGGCATACAGACATACAGACATAGAGATAGACAGGCATAGAGACATACAGACATACAGACATACAGACATACAGACATACAGACATAGAGATAGACAGGCATACAGACATACAGACATAGAGATAGACAGGCATACAGACATACAGACATACATAAATAGAGATAGACAGGCATACAGACATACAGACATAGAGATAGACAGGCATACAGACAGACATACAGACATAGAGATAGACAGGCATACAGACATACAGACATACATAAATAGAGATAGACAGACATACATACATACATACATACATACAGATAGACAGGCATACAGACAGACATACAGACATAGAGATAGACAGGCATACAGACATACAGACATACATACATAGAGATAGACAGGCATACAGACATACAGACATACATACATAGAGATAGACAGGCATACAGACATACATACATACATACATACAGATAGACAGGCATACAGACATACAGACATAGAGATAGACAGGCATACAGACATACAGACATACAGACATAGAGATAGACAGGCATACAGACACTCAGACATACAGACATACATACATAGAGATAGACAGATAGACAGGCATACAGACATACTGACATAGAGATAGACAGGCATACAGACATACAGACATACATACATAGAGATAGACAGGCAAACAGACATACATACATACATAAAGATAGACAGGCATACAGACATACAGACATAGAGATAGACAGGCATACAGGCATACAGACATACAGACAGACATACAGACATACAGACATACAGACATACAGATAGACAGGCATACAGACATACAGACATACAGACATACAGACATACAGACATACAGATAGACAGGCATACAGACATACAGACATAGAGATAGACAGGCATACAGACATACAGACATACATACATAGAGATAGACAGGCATACAGACATACATACATACATACATACATACAGATAGACAGGCATACAGACAGACATACAGACATAGAGATAGAAAAGCATACAGACATACAGACATACATACATACAGATAGACAGGCATACAGACATATAGACATACATACATACAGATAGACAGGCATACAGACATACAGACATAGAGATAGACAGGCATACAGACATACAGACATAGAGATAGACAGGCATACAGGCATACAGACATACAGACAGGCATACAGACATACAGACATACATACATACAGATAGACAGGCATACAGACAGACATACATACAGATAGACAGGCATACAGACATACAGACATACATACAGACAGACATACATACATAGAGATAGACAGACATACAGACATACATACATACATACATACATACATACATACAGATAGACAGGCATACAGACAGACATACAGACATAGAGATAGACAGGCATACAGACATACAGACAGGCATACAGACATACAGACATACAGACATACAGACATACAGATAGACAGGCATACATACATACAGACATAGAGATAGACAGGCATACATTCATACATACATACATACATACATACATACAGATAGACAGGCATACAGACAGACATACAGACATAGAGATAGACAGGCATACAGACATACAGACAGACATACATACATACATACATACATACATACATACATACATATAGACAGACATACATAGAGATAGACAGACATACAGACATACAGACAGACATACAGACATACAGACATACATACATACAGATAGACAGGCATAGAGACATACAGACATACAGACATACAGACATACAGACATAGAGATAGACAGGCATACATTCACACATACATACATACATACAGACATACATACATAAAGACATAGAGATAGACAGACATAGAGATAGACAGGCATACAGACATACATACGGACATACAGATAGACAGGCATACAGACAGACATACATACATACAGATAGACAGAGATACAAAGAGATAGACAGACATACAGACATACATACATAGAGATAGACAGGCATACATACATACAGACATACATACAGACAGACATACAGATAGACAGACATAAAGATAGACAGGCATACAGACATACATACATACAGACATACATACAGACATAGAGATAGACAGGCATACAGACATACAGACAGGCATACAGACATACAGATAGACAGACATACAGACATACAGATAGACAGACATACAGACAGACATACATACATACAGACAGACATACATACATAGAGATAGAAAGGCATACAGACATACAGACATACAGACATACAGACATACAGACATACAGACATACAGATAGACAGACATAAAGACAGACATACAGACATACAGACATACAGACATAGAGATAGACAGGCATAGAGACATACAGACATACAGACATACAGACATACAGACATAGAGATAGACAGGCATACAGACATACAGACATAGAGATAGACAGGCATACAGACATACAGACATACATAAATAGAGATAGACAGGCATACAGACATACATACATACATACATACATACAGATAGACAGGCATACAGACAGACATACAGACATAGAGATAGACAGGCATACAGACATACAGACATACATACATAGAGATAGACAGGCATACAGACATACAGACATACATACATAGAGATAGACAGGCATACAGACATACATACATACATACATACAGATAGACAGGCATACAGACATACAGACATAGAGATAGACAGGCATACAGACATACAGACATACAGACATAGAGATAGACAGGCATACAGACACTCAGACATACAGACATACATACATAGAGATAGACAGATAGACAGGCATACAGACATACTGACATAGAGATAGACAGGCATACAGACATACAGACATACATACATAGAGATAGACAGGCAAACAGACATACATACATACATAAAGATAGACAGGCATACAGACATACAGACATAGAGATAGACAGGCATACAGGCATACAGACATACAGACAGACATACAGACATACAGACATACAGACATACAGACATACAGATAGACAGGCATACAGACATACAGACATACAGACATACAGACATACAGATAGACAGGCATACAGACATACAGACATAGAGATAGACAGGCATACAGACATACAGACATACATACATAGAGATAGACAGGCATACAGACATACATACATACATACATACATACAGATAGACAGGCATACAGACAGACATACAGACATAGAGATAGAAAAGCATACAGACATACAGACATACATACATACAGATAGACAGGCATACAGACATATAGACATACATACATACAGATAGACAGGCATACAGACATACAGACATAGAGATAGACAGGCATACAGACATACAGACATAGAGATCGACAGGCATACAGGCATACAGACATACAGACAGGCATACAGACATACAGACATACATACATACAGATAGACAGGCATACAGACAGACATACATACAGATAGACAGGCATACAGACATACATACAGACAGACATACATACATAGAGATAGACAGACATACAGACATACATACATACATACATACAGATAGACAGGCATACAGACAGACATACAGACATAGAGATAGACAGGCATACAGACATACAGACAGGCATACAGACATACAGACATACAGACATACAGACATACAGACATACAGATAGACAGGCATACATACATACAGACATAGAGATAGACAGGCATACATTCATACATACATACATACATACATACATACAGATAGACAGGCATACATACAGACAGACATACAGACATAGAGATAGACAGGCATACAGACATACATACATACATACATACATACAGATAGACAGACATACATAGAGATAGACAGACATACAGACATACAGACAGACATACAGACATACAGACATACATACATACAGATAGACAGGCATACAGACATACAGACATACAGACATACAGACATAGAGATAGACAGGCATACATTCACACATACATACATACATACAGACATACATACATACAGACATAGAGATAGACAGACATAGAGATAGACAGGCATACAGACATACATACGGACATACAGATAGACAGGCATACAGACAGACATACATACATACAGATAGACAGGCAAACAGACAGACATACATACATACAGATAGACAGAGATACAAAGAGATAGACAGACATACAGACATACATACATAGAGATAGACAGGCATACATACATACAGACATACATACAGACAGACATACAGATAGACAGACATAAAGATAGACAGGCATACAGACATACATACATACAGACATACATACAGACAGACAGACATACATAAAGACAGACATACAGATAGACAGGCATACAGATAGACATACATACAGATAGACAGACATACAGACAGACATACATACATAGAGATAGACAGGCATACAGACATACATACATAGAGATAGACAGGCATACAGACATACAGACATACATACATAGAGATAGACAGGCATACAGACATACATACATAGAGATAGAAAGGCATACATACATACATACATACATACAGACATACAGATAGACAGATATACAGAAAGACAGGCATACAGACATAGAGATAGACAGGCATACAGACATACAGACATACAGATAGACAGACATACATACATACATACAGATAGACAGACATACATACATACATATAGATAGACAGGCATACATACATACATACATACATACAGAAAGACAGGCATACAGATAGACATACATACAGACATACAGACATACATACATAGAGATATACAGACATACATACATACATACATAGAGATAGACAGGCATACAGACATACATACATAGAGATAGACAGGCATACAAACATACATACATAGACATAGACAGGCATACAGACATACAGACATACATACATAGAGATAGACAGACATACAGACATACAGATAGACAGGCATACAGACATACATACATACATACATAGAGGTAGACAGGCATACAGACATACAGACATACATACAGACATACAGACATACATACATACAGATAGACAGGCATACAGACATACATACATACATACATAGAGGTAGACAGGCATACAGACATACAGACATACATACATAGAGATAGACAGGCATACAGACATACATACATAGAGATAGACAGGCATACAGACATACATACATAGAGATAGACAGGCATACAGACATACAGACATACATACATAGAGATAGACAGACATACAGACATACATACATACAGACATACATACATAGAGATAGACAGATAGACAGATAGACAGACATACAGACAGACATACATAGAGATAGACAGGCATAGAGACATACAGACATACATACATAGAGTTAGACAGACATACAGACATACATACTGTAACGGAACCCATCACTGTTTTACCCTGTTTTATGATTATTATGGTTAAAATATGATCCTACTATTATACTGCATGTATGTTGGTTTATGCTCTGCAGAATATTGGCCCAGACTAGTGCAGACCTTGGCATGGGAGATAATCCTGTTACAGATAAGGAAGTCTATTGTATAAACTGTTTTCATTCTCAGATAAGAACAAAGAAGGATGATCTAATCCATGTCTGATTGTATCAAAGTTGCCAGGTAGCTTCAGGGAGGTGTGACCTACCTATTGTCCCTCTATGTGTATTGTGTGGCCAACTATGGGGGATATGTGAAATGTCTGTGTGTTATGTGTAAAAGATACTTTTACTAACTTTTGAACCCCTGGTCTGATTCATGCCATTTTTTAATATGTTGTTCCCCTGGGTGAGAGCTATTGAACGGTGCTGGACTTAAAGGTGTATCCCCCTGTTTTTGGGGTACATCCAGAATGTGGTTAAAATTGTGTCTGTTTTAATTGTGTTACCTGTTATCTGAGGGGAGGAGACGTGGGGGTTGAACCATGTATATAATTGGCTGTTGTGATAATTATGTGGGTGTAGCCCTTCAGAGGGCACCATTGCATAAAAGGAGATCCCCTGTCATTAAAGGACTACTTGACCCTTCAAAACGTAGCCTCGTCTCGTTATTGGAGGGGATCGCTATATCATACTGGGGATTGCTATGCGCTGCATACTCCCTGGGAGCTTTGAGCTACGGCGGTTGTGGAGTCTATGGTGGTTGTGGTGTCCGGTGCGGTGCTTGTAGGCCTCGACGCAAACTAGGACGCGTCCATCAACGGAGGTACCCGGTCGGGGTGCCAGTAGATCCGTTACATTGGCTGGCAGTGGTGGGATGGCGTCCAAGTAAGAGGAAAAGCAGCACGGAGACACCGGTAATGTTTGGAGTTACAAATTGAGGGCAACGCTAGTATCCGTACAGCGCCCCTGGCTACAGCAGGATGGAACCGGATAGTTTTCAGGCAGCGTTCCATGATGAGGAGGAGGAGGCGGCCGCGGACTACAGGGATGCAGACAGAAAGGAACTCTGGTATGATGCCCTGGAAGATGCCCAATGGCGGCGAGGTGAGAGTCTCCCCAGTGATGAGCAGCGGCTACAGAAGCGTGTGGCGATACGGATGTATCTATTGGGAGAGCAGCGCCTGGATGAGTGGGTGACAAGACTAGAGACCCTGGTATAGCGAGAGATCTGGCTAGACAACGCATACCAGGCCCTCTGGTGGCATACCTTTCAACTTACCCCCTGGACGTCCGAACACGACTTACCGGAGGGGAATGATTATGATGGCCCGGGTTTATTATGGGATGCCTTGGAGGACGACATTGATCTTGGCAGCACGGAGGGGTCTAGGTTTTGGGACATCTATGACTACCGGATGGGCATGTATGTCTGGGATGACGAAGGCGATGTAAGCAAAGACATGACCCACCTGGTAACGAGAGAGTGGGAGCTGGAGCAGGACTACCAACACCTGCTCAACTTTGTGCATACTCGACAAGCAGAACCAGACTTTATTGACTGGTCCTGGGATGACCTCCAGATGGCAGGTAGAGATGGGACCGAGGTCTCTCTTCCGGCCCTACAGGGGGCAGAAGGTGTCGTCCTTCCCACCCAGCGGCAGTGTGAACCCCAGGGGGCAGAAGGTGTCGCCCTTCCCCCCTTAGCGGCAGTGTGAACTCCAGGGGGCAGAAGGTGTCGTCCTTCCCCTCCAGCGGCAGTGTGAACCACAGTGGTCAGAAGGTGTCGTCCTTCCCCCCCAGCGGCAGTGTGAACCACAGGGGGCAGAAGGTGTCGTCCCCCCCCCCCAGCAGCAGTGTTAACCCCAGGGCGCAGAAGGTGTCATCCTTCCCTCCCAGCGGCAGTGTGAATCCTAGGGGGCAGAAGGTGTCGTCCTTACCCCCCAGCGGCAGTGTGAACCCCAGGGGGCAGAAGGTGTCGTCCTTCCCCCACAGCGGCAGTGTGAACCCCAGGGGGCAGAAGGTGTCGTCCTTCCCCCCCAGCGGCAGTGTGAACCACAGGGGGCAGAAGGTGTCGTCCTTCCCCCCCAGCGGCAGTGTGAACCCCAGGGGGCAGAAGGTGTCGTTTTTTCCCCCCCAGCGGCAGTTTGAACCCCAGGGGGCAGAAGGTGTCGTCCTTCCCCCCCTGCGGCAGTGTGAACCCCAGGGGGCAGAAGGTGTCGTCCTTCCCCCCCAGCGGCAGTGTGAACCCCAGGGGGCAGTAGGTGTCGTCCTTCCCCCCCAGCGGCAGTGTGAACCCCAGGGGGCAGAAGGTGTCGTCCTTCTCCCCCAGCAGCAGTGTGAACCCCAGGGGGCAGAAGGTGTCGTCCTTCCCCCCCAGCGGCAGTGTGAACCACAGGGGGCAGAAGGTGTCGTCCTTCCGCCCCAGCGACAGTTTACCCTGACAAGGGGAGACACCAATCTCCCAGACGGCGCAGATGGGACAGTGGTCTCTGCACCCACAGCCTGTCCAGATCCCCGACTACCCTCACTGAGACAACCGGAGGAGGGGGTAAGTACAAATTCCCTTCCCCAGCTAACTTCTAATGTGGCCCCAGGGTTAACAGAGGAAATGTTAACCCCCACTGACCCCCACGTTTCCCTGGCTACTGAGCCGGAATATGTCCCAAGTACCCCAGCAGAAGAGCTGACAGCGGGGCAGAGTGCAGTCGGCCTCTGCCCTCCCTTTGTCCCTTGTACAGAGCAGGATGTCCTGCAGGTTATACCAGCAGAAGAGCTGGCATCAGGGCAGAGTGCCGCTGGCCTCTGCCCCTCAAGTCCCCTCAGCGTGTTGCCCCATCACCTCAGCGAAATATCCAGGTGCAGTAACTGTTTGTTGTGGGTGGGGTGGGCTGCTCTTGCACTTTGTTGTTGTGGGGGGACTGCTCTAGCACTGGTTTATTGTGAGTTGGTAGATCGTCTAATGGAGGCACTGACCGGCAGAAGGTCAGGTGCCTGGTTAGACTTCCCCCCAAAGGGGAGATGTGTGACGAAGTGCCCTTTGCCACTTTGTCTTGGAGAGGACTGTTTGCCAGCCTCCTGCCCTGCGACTATGGCCCTGGGACATATTGCCCTTTAAACACAGTATTCGGCCATACCAGAGTGTATGTCACTCATTCTGGCCTTTTACATACAGGGGGGTCATTCGGTACTTGCCCTGTGGGAGCGGTGATACCACAGATAGCTATGCCATGGAGCCCATTCATATAATGAAAGACTATGGGAAAGACTTTAGCTACATGGCAATTGAACTGTGTGAAGAGGATCTGAGCGCTATTCGGTAGTTTTGTGCGCTCAGATCCCAGCTATCTGGGGATATGTGAAATGTGAGTAAAGGTGAATTGCAGTAATGCTGATGGTTTGTCAAACTAGAGAATTGACCAACAAATACTTTTGTCCGGACATCCCCAGGCCGATCCATTGGGATCAGACCGTGTATGCCGGCTTATGGTCACGGGGGAGGTGTGTAACGGAACCTATCACTGTTTTACCCTGTTTTATGATTATTATGGTTAAAATATGATCCTACTATTATACTGCATGTATGTTGGTTTATGCTCTGCAGAATATAGGCCCAGACTAGTGCAGACCTTGGCATGGGTGATAATCCTGTTACAGATAAGGAAGTCTATTGTATAAACTGTTTTCATTCTCAGATAAGAACAAAGAAGGATGATCTAATCCATGTCTGATTGTATCAAAGTTGCCAGTTAGCCTCAGGGAGGTGTGACCTGTGACAGATCCATCTATATGGACTGATATTGCTGGTTCGTCTGTTTTGCCTCCGTCCATGGAATAATATATATGGATGTATATAATAGTATGGGGTAGTCATGTTGTACACATTGCAACATACATATTGCAATATGAGAAGGGCACCAAGCTGGCCACAAAGGCTAATCACTTAAATACACACACTTAAGTGATAGCAGCCAGGAACAATAAGGTCCTAACAGACAGAGAGACGCCTTAACTCTGTCTGATGGGCCAGAGGTAATCAGGGGTTGACGAAAGGTTGTCACTGCCCCTATTGTGTATGTGAAGGGTTTAAAAATGTGTGTTGTTTCAATAAAAGAGAGCTCACTTTTTGACCCTCAACATGGAGCGTGGTCTCGTTATTGGGGGTGTCGTAATAACTGGTGGCAAGTGACGGAATGAACCTCATCGCCCAGAGAGACAACTATATCTAAGATTAATGGAAATACAATACCAAGGGCTGAAAAGGGCTACCCTTAAAGACCTACTGGAAGAAAGAGGCAGACAAGCCAGCAATCTCAGGAAAAGTGAGATTATTGCAATGCTAAACGAAATGGATGAAGGAACCAACGGGCCCAGCACAGCTGACAGAACCCCCGAAGAGGCAAGCTTTGACCGGGCTGTAAGAATCAGACTGGCTCATTATGGTCCCAACCCGTCTCCAGAGATCATCAGCCGGGTCATGGACGCTGTAGATGCCAACCTGCGACGCCAAAGCTTTGCTGCAGCAGCTCCAATTCTAGCATCCCCGGTGGAGAAAAGGAAGGTACCGTTTGCAGCTTTTAAATCCTTCATTGAAACAGAAGGGGAGATTGATGGGTACCTTGCTGATTTTGAGCGGCAATGTGCGCTACACAAGGTACCCGCAGAAGACTGGGTTACTATATTGTCCGGAAAGCTATTCGGCCGGGCTAGTGACGCTTTTCGGGCCATTCCTGATGAGTAGATCGGAGATTATGTGGCTGTAAAGGAAGCTTTGCTCTCCCGGTATGCCGTTACACCGGAGGCATACCGGAGGCGGTTCAGAGACACTGCCAAACTAACTGGGGATTCTTACGTCGAATGGGCATGTAAAATACACCGCACAGCCGTTCACTGGATGGCGGGGTGTCAAGCCGTATCTGGGGAAGAGGTGCTGCAGATGTTCCTGCTGGAACATTGTTTTGAGAATTTATCCCCAGGCGTCAGAGAGTGGGTAAGGGACCGTAAACCCTCCACCCTGCATGAAGCAGCCCGCCTGGCAGATGAGTACACAGATGCCCGTAAACTGGACAGTGCTATTGTTAAGACTCCTGCCAGAATGGAGTACCGACCAGCAGCATCCCCTCCAGCTAATAACTACCCTCAGCCGCCCCGGCCTAATTCACGGGACTACTCAACGCCCATCCGGTGTTTTGGGTGCAAGCAGCTGGGGCACAAACGACCGGAGTGCCCGCTGAATACCGCTAACCAGGCCCAGTCTTGGAGGAGACCCACCAGCGGAAACCAGCGCAACCCTCCGCCTGCTGCCCACTGCGTAGAGGAGGAGGAATGTTGGGGCGTCCTGCACGAGGCAGACCCCGTCCAAGCTGCCCACCGGGATACCCCAGAGAGATACAGGAGGGAACCGGACCGAGGAGGGTGGAGCTCGTGGACGGGAGGGGGAGGAGCCAAAGAGGCTGATACAGCAGGAGCGACCATACCAACAAGAACACGAAGGGCCGACCGAGCGCGAGACCGCAGGATGAGCACCAAGCAGGTGACCTGCAGGTATTTTATGCATGGAGTTTGCAGAGAAGGAAGTAGATGTATGTTCTCACATGACTTGGCGACAAGTAAACCATCAACAATCTGTCGGTTTTATCAGAAAGGACAGTGTGCTTATGGCACCCGTTGCAGGTATGACCATGTGAAACCCTGCGGTGGTGGGGCTGTCTACTACTCTCAAGAACCTCCATCACCATCCGAGAGAAGGTTCAGGATCTTATCCAACTGCAATCACACATACTGTTCAATGTGCACCCAACAATGGTAGACTGCTGCGGTGGAGTTTAGCCCTACAACCTTATACCTTCACCATCAGCTACCGACCCAGTAAGCAGAACGGGAATGCTGATGGATTGTCCCGGCAAACTGACATCCCTACCACCTCCTAGTCCGGTCATCCCCAAGTTGACCCGCCAAAGGGTCAAGCCAGGTCTGCCGGAGTGTCCCACATGGAGGGAGCCGTGTGACAGATCCATCTATATGGACTGATATTGCTGGTTCGTCTGTTTTGCCTCCGTCCATGGAATAATATATATGGATGTATATAATAGTATGGGGTAGTCATGTTGTACACATTGCAACATACATATTGCAATATGAGAAGGGCACCAAGCTGGCCACAAAGTCTAATCAATTAAATACACACACTTAAGTGATAGCAGCCAGGAACAATAAGGTCCTAACAGACAGAGAGACGCCTTAACTCTGTCTGATGGGCCAGAGGTAATCAGGGGTTGACGAAAGGTTGTCACTGCCCCTATTGTGTATGTGAAGGGTTTAAAAATGTGTGTTGTTTCAATAAAAGAGAGCTCACTTTTTGACCCTCAACATGGAGCGTGGTCTCGTTATTGGGGGTGTCGTAATATGACCCACCTATTGTCCCTCTATGTGTATTGTGTGGCCAACTATGGGGGATATGTGAAATGTCTGTGTGTTATGTGTAAAAGATACTTTTACTAACTTTTGAACCCCTGCTCTGATTCATGCCATTTTTTTAATATGTTGTTCCCCTGGGTGAGAGCTATTGAATGGTGCTGGACTTAAAGGTGTACCCCCTGTTTTTGGGGTACATCCAGAATGTGGTTAAAATTGTGTCTGATTTAATTGTGTTACCTGTTATCTGAGGGGAGGAGACGTGGGGGTTGAACCATGTATATAATTGGCTGTTGTGATAATTATGTGGGTGTAGCCCTTCAGAGGGCACCATTGCATAAAAGGAGATCCCCTGTCATTAAAGGACTACTTGACCCTTCAAAACGTAGCCTCGTCTCGTTATTGGAGGGGTTCGCTATATCATACTGGGGATTGCTATGCGCTGCATACTCCCTGGGAGCTTTAAGCTACGGCGGTTGTGGAGTCTGGGGTGGTGGTGGTGTGCAGTGCGGTGCTTGTAGGCCTCGACGCAAACTAGGACGCGTCCATCAACGGAGGTACCCGGTCGGGGTGCCAGTAGATCCGTTACACATACATGGAGATAGACAGTCATACAGACATACAGACATACATACATAGAGATAGACAGGCATACAGACATACAGACATACAGACATAGAGATAGACAGGCATACAGACATACAGACATACAGACATACATACATAGAGATAGACAGATAGACAGGCATACAGACATACAGACATACAGACATACATACAGAGAGATAGACAGATAGACAGGCATACAGACATACAGACATAGAGATAGACAGGCATACAGACATACAGGCATACATACATAGAGATAGACAGACATACAGACATACATACATAGAGATAGACAGGCATACAGACATACAGACATACAGACATACATACAGACATACAGACATACATACATAGAGATAGACAGACATACAGACATACAGATAGACAGGCATACAGACATACATACATACATACATACATACATAGAGATAGACAGGCATACAGACATACAGATAGACAGGCATACAGGCATACATACATACATACATAGAGATAGACAGACATACAGACATACAGACATACATACAGACATACAGACATACAGATAGACAGGCATACAGACATAGAGACATACATACATAGAGATAGACAGACATACAGACATACAGATAGACAGGCATACAGACATACATACATACATACATAGAGATAGACAGGCATACAGACATACAGACATAGAGATAGACAGACATACAGACATACATACAAACAGACAGACATACAGATAGACAGGCATACAGACATACAGATAGACAGACATACAGACATACAGATAGACAGACATACAGACATACAGATAGACAGGCATACATACATAGAGATAGACAGGCATACAGACATACAGACATACATACAGATAGACAGGCATACAGACAGACATACATAGAGATAGACAGGCATACAGACATACAGACATACAGATAGACAGGCATACAGACATAGAGACATACATACATAGAGATAGACAGACATACAGACATACAGATAGACAGGCATACAGACATACATACATACATACATAGAGATAGACAGGCATACAGACATACAGACATAGAGATAGACAGACATACAGACATACATACAAACAGACAGACATACAGATAGACAGGCATACAGACATACAGATAGACAGACATACAGACATACAGATAGACAGACATACAGACATACAGATAGACAGGCATACATACATAGAGATAGACAGGCATACAGACATACAGACATACATACAGATAGACAGGCATACAGACAGACATACATAGAGATAGACAGGCATACAGACATACAGACATACATACATAGAGATAGACAGGCATACAGACATACAGACATACAGACATACATACAGACATACAGATAGACAGGCATACATACAGATAGACAGACATACAGATAGACAGGCATACATACATAGAGATAGACAGACATACAGACAGACAGACAGACATACAGATAGACAGGCATACAGACATACAGATAGACAGGCATACAGACATACAGATAGACAGACATACAGACAGACAGACACACATACATACAGACAGACAGAGATACAGACATACCGATAGAGATACAGACATACAGACATACATACATACATACAGACAGACAGGCATACAGACATACATACATAGAGATAGACAGACATACATACATAGAGATAGACAGGCATACAGACACACATACATACATAGAGATAGACAGGCATACAGACATACATACATACAGATAGACAGACAGATAGACATACAGACAGACAGATAGAGAGACAGATAGAGACAGACAGACATACAGATTGACATACAGAGAGACATACAGATAGACAGACATACAGATAGACAAACAGATAGAGAGACAGACAGAGACAGACAGACAGACAGACAGACAGATAGACATACAGATGGACATACAGAGAGACATACAGATAGACATACAGATAGACAGACAGATAGACATACAGATAGACATACAGACAGACATCATGTGTGTGTAAGTATGTTAGGGCTGGTGTGGCTGAGTTTCTGAATCATCGTCTTCTACAGAGCTACAGTATATAGTTGCTGCCAATACCCCCCAGTGTGGTAGTGCATTTTTGTTACAGGTGAGTAGTGTTTTAAACAAGGTCCCTCTGTGTCCGTACCCCACTTTTTCTTGCCCTATTTCTCCTTTATTCCATTTCTTTCTTCATATTTTCTAGCTCTTTTTCTCATCTCTCTGTTCTTCTCTATTCTTCCTTTTTCTTTCTTGCTTTCCTTTTCATGCTTATTCTCTCTCTCTCTCGTCTGGATCTTCCTCCTCCTCTCAGTATTTCTTCTTTCACTCTCTTCCTTTCTCTTGTCTCTCTCTCATTTGTCTCTATATGTTTCCTTTTCTTTCCCCCTCCACCCCATCTCCCTTTGTATTTCCCGGCACCCTCACCTCGAGCTCCGAGGTTCCTCATGGTGTGGTTGACACACATCGATATCACTGTTGCATCTGTTCGATGGCTGGGCTCCGGGCATTCAAAGTATCTGAGATAGATCTCAGGTGGGGAGAAAGTCAATGACACAGAGACATCCAGAACCGGCAGAGACCTGCAGAGTCAGAGCATGATACCAGTCACAAAGAGAAGCAGGACCAGGCCAAGGTAGACCTCCCACTTACCTCAGTATGAGACTCCTGGCCGAGGGAACACAGAGGGGCCGAGGTCGCCCTCCCACTTACCTCAGTATGAGACTCCTGGCCGAGGGAACACAGAGGGGCCAAGGTCGCCCTCCCACTTACCTCAGTATGAGACTCCTGGCCGAGGGAACACAGAGGGGCCGAGGTCTCCCTCCCACTTACCTCAGTATGAGACTCCTGACTGAGGGAACACAGAGGGGCCAAGGTCGCCCTCCCACTTACCTCAGTATGAGACTCCTGGCCGAGGGAACACAGAGGGGCCGAGGTCGCCCTCCCACTTACCTCAGTATGAGACTCCTGGCCGAGGGAACACAGAGGGGCCAAGGTCGCCCTCCCACTTACCTCAGTATGAGACTCCTGGCCGAGGGAACACAGAGGGGCCGAGGCCGCCCTCCCACTTACCTCAGTATGAGACTCCTGACTGAGGGAACACAGAGGGGCCAAGGTCGCCCTCCCACTTACCTCAGTATGAGACTCCTGGCCGAGGGAACACAGAGGGGCCGAGGTCGCCCTCCCACTTACCTCAGTATGAGACTCCTGGCCGAGGGAACACAGAGGGGCCGAGGTCGCCCTCCCACTTACCTCAGTATGAGACTCCTGGCCGAGGGAACACAGAGGGGCCGAGGTCGCCCTCCCACTTACCTCAGTATGAGACTCCTGGCCGAGGGAACACAGAGGGGCCGAGGTCGCCCTCCCACTTACCTCAGTATGAGACTCCTGGCTGAGGAAACACAAAGGGGCCGAGGCAGACCTCCCACTTACCTCAGTATGAGATTACTGACTGAGGGAACACAGACGAGGCGAGGTAGACCTCCCACTTACCTCAGTATGAGACTCCTGGCTGAGGAAACACAGAGGGGCAGAGGTAGACCTCCCACTTACCTCGGTATGAGACTCCTGGCCGAGGGAACACAGAGGGGTCGAGGTATACCTCCCACTTACCTCATTATGAGACTCCTGACTGAGGGAACACAGACAGGCCGAGGTAGACCTCCCACTTACCTCGGTATGAGACTCCTGGCTGAGGGAACACAGAGGGGCCGAGGTCGCCCTCCCACTTACCTCGGTATGAGACTCCTGGCTGAGGGAACACAGAGGGGCCGAGGTAGACCTCCGACTTACCTCAGTATGAGACTCCTGACTGAGGGAACACAGACGGGACGAGGTCCCCCTCCCACTTACCTCAGTATGAGACTCCTGACTGAGGGAACACAGAGGGGACAAGGTCCCCCTCCCACTTACCTCATTATGAGACTCCTGGCCGAGGGAACACAGAGGGGCCGAGGTAGACCTCCCACTTACCTCAGTATGAGACTCCTGGCTGAGGGAACACAGAGGGGCCGAGGTAGACCTCCCACTTACCCCAGTATGAGACTCCTGACTGAGGGAACACAAGGGGCTGAGGTCGCCCTCTCACTTACCTCAGTATGAGACGCCTGACTGAGGGAACTCAGAGGGGCCGAGGTCGCCCTCCCACTTACCTGAGTATGAGACTCCTGACTGAGGGAACTCAGAGGGGCCGAGGTCGCCCTCCCACTTACCTCAGTATGAGACTCCTGACTGAGGGAACACAGACGGGCCGAGGTCGACCTCCCACTTACCTCAGTATGAGACTCCTGACTGAGGGAACACAGAGGGGCCGAGGTCGCCCTCCCACTTACCTCAGTATGAGACTCCTGACTGAGGGAACAAAGACGGGCCGAGGTCGCCCTCCCACTTACCTCATTATGAGACTCCTGACTGAGGGAACACAGAGGGGCCGAGGTAGACCTCCCACTTACCTCAGTATGAGACTCCTGACTGAGGGAACACAGACGGGACCAGGTCCCCCTCCCACTTACCTCAGTATGAGACTCCTGACTGAGGGAACACAGAGGGGACAAGGTCCCCCTCCCACTTACCTCATTATGAGACTCCTGGCCGAGGGAACACAGAGGGGCCGAGGTAGACCTCCCACTTACCTCAGTATGAGACTCCTGGCTGAGGGAACACAGAGGGGCCGAGGTAGACCTCCCACTTGCCCCAGTATGAGACTCCTGACTGAGGGAACACAAAGGGGCTGAGGTCGCCCTTTCACTTACCTCAGTATGAGACGCCTGACTGAGGGAACTCAGAGGGGCCGAGGTCGCCCTCCCACTTACCTCAGTATGAGACTCCTGACTGAGGGAACTCAGAGGGGCCGAGGTCGCCCTCCCACTTACCTCAGTATGAGACTCCTGACTGAGGGAACACAGACGGGCCGAGGTCGACCTCCCACTTACCTCAGTATGAGACTCCTGACTGAGGGAACACAGAGGGGCCGAGGTCGCCCTCCCACTTACCTCAGTATGAGACTCCTGACTGAGGGAACAAAGACGGGCCGAGGTCGCCCTCCCACTTACCTCATTATGAGACTCCTGACTGAGGGAACACAGAGGGGCCGAGGTAGACATCCCACTTACCTCAGTATGAGACTCCTGGCTTGGGGAACACAGAGAGGCCGAGGTCGCCCTCCCACTTACCTCAGTATGAGACTCCGGGCTGAGGGAACACAGAGGGGCCGAGGTCGCCCTCCCACTTACCTCAGTATGAGACTCAGTATGAGACTCCTGGCCGAGGGAACACAGATGGGCCGAGGGGGACCTCCCACTTACCTCAGTATGAGACTCCTGGCCGAGGGAACACAGAGAGGCCGAGGTCGCCCTCCCACTTACCTCAGTATGAGACTCCTGACTGAGGGAACTCAGAGGGGCCGAGGTCGCCCTCCCACTTACCTCAGTATGAGACTCCTGACTGAGGGAACACAGACGGGCCGAGGTCGACCTCCCACTTACCTCAGTATGAGACTCCTGACTGAGGGAACACAGAGGGGCCGAGGCAGACCTCCCACTTACCTCAGTATGAGACTCCTGACTGAGGGAACACAGAGGGGCCGAGGTCGCCCTCCCACTTACCTCAGTATGAGATTACTGACTGAGGGAACACAGACGGGCCGAGGTCGCCCTCCCACTTACCTCATTATTAGACTCCTGACTGAGGGAACACAGAGGGGCCGAGGTAGACATCCCACTTACCTCAGTATTAGACTCCTGACTGAGGGAACACAGAAGGGCCGAGGTAGACCTCCCACTTACCTCAGTATGAGACTCCTGGCCGAGGGAACACAGAGGGGCCGAGGTCGCCCTCCCACTTACCTCAGTATGAGACTCCTGGCCGAGGGAACACAGAGAGGCCGAGGTCGCCCTCCCACTTACCTCAGTATGAGACTCCTGACTGAGGGAACACAGAGGGGCCGAGGTAGACCTCCCACTTAACTCAGTATGAGACTCCTGGCTGAGGGAACACAGAGAGGCCGAGGTCGCCCTCCCACTTACCTCAGTATGAGACTCCTGGCTGAGGAAACACAGAGGGGCCGAGGTCGCCCTCCCACTTACCTCAGTATAACCGCTTTTCCTTCACTCCCCACAGCCAGATCTGGGACTCCATCCTCGGTCATGTCAAGATTCCCCATAACTGAACGTCCAAAGAATCTGAGGCCTGTAGAGACCCGCCTGCCCGCAATGCGCTGGGTGGAGAAAAGACAAGACATACGGGAAAAGGATGTGACCAACCTGGGTGTTATTGATGGTGTAGGTTTAATAGGCTTTATCAAATAGGCTTTGTTAACCATTTAAGCGCCAATGACATTTAAAAAATTTTTTTTTCCAAAAGACAATAAACACAGCAAATGATTCATTAATTAGTTCTACGATAAACATATTTTAACATTTGAACAGTTTTCAACAAATGAATAAAAAAGCTCCTCCTGAGGAGTCACCTTTGTGATCTTATATAGGGCTGAAGATTAGTAACAAAGGTTTACTGTGCATTTAAAAAATGAATTGCTATTTGGAATCAAGCCTGGTCAGTATGCGCTCCACTCACTGAATTATGTAATGTTCCTGGAGTGGGAGCCGCCCAGGGGGACTGCTATCTGAGCAGACATGCTGTACACTCAGTATGATAGTGGGAGCCATCCAGAGGGGAATGCTGTCCAAGCAGACATACCGTACACGCAATATGATAGTAGGAGCCACACAGGGGGGCCTGCTATCTGAGCAGACATGCTGTACAATCAGTATGATAGTGGGAACCATCCAGAGGGAACTGCTTTCCAAGCAGACATACCATACATGCAGTTTGATAGTGGGAGCCATCCAGAGGGGACTGCTCTGTAAGCAGACATACATTACACACAGTATTATAGTGGGAGCCACCGAGAGGGGAATGCTCTACAAGCAGATATACCGTACACGCAGTATGATAGTGGGAGCCACCCAGAGGGGAATGCTCTACAAGCAGACATACCGTACACGCAGATTGATAGTGGGAGACGACTAGAGTACTTGTGTACTGTATATTTTTAGCAGCTCATCTTACACTACTGCCTGTTTTACAGTGTGGTCTCAAAAGGTTTGCAGTTTGGTACTTCCCCCTGAGTGGTTCCACCCTAGAAACAATCCATTATTCAGAGAGTGGTGAGATCTGGAGCTTATACAGTTTGGGGATTGATTTAAAAAAAGTAATTAATTGTTTAAGTGAACAGCAAAAGTTTAATAAAGATTTATCAATACCCAACTATTCTTTAGAGAGTTCATTGTATGCTAAGAGGGTTAGGGGGGTCATGCGACTCAACATAAAATAAGTGATGAATGGGTTAAACAGATGATGACACCTTGTAATGAGATCATAGAAAGTGCCAGGGGAGCTTGTAGATAACCGTGCCCAGTTAGACATTACATGGTATCATATCTTCTCAGAGGAGAGAAAGAGAGGAGCCTAAAAAGAACAAGGAAAAGTATCATAGCTGAGAAGAATGGAAATGTGCTTTCTAAGAGGCTTCATGAAAAGCTTGGGGGTGTTGCTTTCTTGGACTTGTGTCTGCTTTTGGATTGCATACAAGCAGTTTTCAGCTTCTGAATTAGACTGATGGATTGCATCTGAGATCTAGTGGAGCTGAGATCCAGTGGAGCTGAGATCCAGTGGAGCTGAGAACAAGTGGAGACGCCCAGAGAAAAAAGTGTTTTGGTGAAAAGACAGAGAGACTGTAGTGTGGAGCTGATAAGCATGCCACAGAGGAAAAGTGAACGTCTGGACTTATGAAGAATACAGGCCAGTGCCTATAAACACATTTGAACTGCTTGTTTTGCTTGCTCCAACCAGGGTAGCTGGGTGCGTACCTGGTTAGTAAGGGAACTGAGTCTAGGAAAAGGAAGCTAGGCCTGTTATTTTCCCATTGTTTTATTTTGTTTATTCTTTCTTGTAAAACTGGCTGAAGATTCAGTAAAATCTGAGCATGTAATGAAACCTCCTGTGTAGTTGTATTCTGCTATAAAAGTGCCAGAAACATGGCCGCAAATAGAGAGGAGAAAAGGAATTTGAGATATGTAGATGTGACACTAATGGTAGGTGAAGATCGCTTTTAATGGTTATAGGGCATGGACTCTGTCTTTACTCATTTGCTGTATAATGATTGGTCAGCTATGGGGCATGGACTCTGTCTTTACTCATATGCTGTATTATGATTGGTAAGCTATAGGGCATGGACTCTGTCTTTACTCATTTGCTGTATTATGATTGGTAAGCTATAGGGCATGGACTCTGTCTTTCCTCATTTGCTGTATTATGATTGGTAAGCTATGGGGCATGGACTCTGTCTTTACTCATTTGCTGTATTATGATTGGTAAGCTATAGGGCATGGACTCTGTCTTTACTCATTTGCTGTATTATTATTGGTCAGCTATGCGGCATGGACTCTGTCTTTACTCATTTGCTGTATAAAGATTGGTCAGCTATGGGGCATGGACTCTGTCTTTACTCATTTGCTGTATTATTATTGGTCAGCTATGGGGTATGGAATCTGTCTTTACTCATTTGCTGTAATACTCTTGGTCAGCTAAGTGGCATGGACTCTGTCTTTACTCATTTGCTGTATTATTATTGGTCAGCTATGGGGCATGGACTCTGTCTTTACTTATTTGCTGTATTATTATTGGTCAGCTATGGGGCATGGACTCTGTCTTTACTCATTTGCTGTATAATGATTGGTCAGCTATGGGGCATGGACTCTGTCTTTACTCATTTGCTGTATTATGATTGGTCAGCAATGGGGCATGGACTCTGTCTTTACTCATTTGCTGTATTATGATTGGTCAGCTATGGGGCATGGACTCTGTCTTTACTCATTTGCTGTATTATTATGGGTCAGCTATTGGGCATGGACTCTGTCTTTACTCATTTGCTGTATAATGATTGGTCAGCTATGGGGCATGGACTCTGTCTTTACTCATATGCTGTATTATGATTGGTAAGCTATAGGGCATGGACTCTGTCTTTACTCATTTGCTGTATTATGATTGGTAAGCTATAGGGCATGGACTCTGTCTTTCCTCATTTGCTGTATTATGATTGGTAAGCTATGGGGCATGGACTCTGTCTTTACTCATTTGCTGTATTATGACTGGTAAGCTATAGGGCATGGACTCTGTCTTTACTCATTTGCTGTATTATTATTGGTCAGCTATGCGGCATGGACTCTGTCTTTACTCATTTGCTGTATAAAGATTGGTCAGCTATGGGGCATGGACTCTGTCTTTACTCATTTGCTGTATTATTATTGGTCAGCTATGGGGTATGGAATCTGTCTTTACTCATTTGCTGTAATACTCTTGGTCAGCTAAGTGGCATGGACTCTGTCTTTACTCATTTGCTGTATTATTATTGGTCAGCTATGGGGCATGGACTCTGTCTTTACTTATTTGCTGTATTATTATTGGTCAGCTATGGGGCATGGACTCTGTCTTTACTCATTTGCTGTATAATGATTGGTCAGCTATGGGGCATGGACTCTGTCTTTACTCATTTGCTGTATTATGATTGGTCAGCAATGGGGCATGGACTCTGTCTTTACTCATTTGCTGTATTATGATTGGTCAGCTATGGGGCATGGACTCTGTCTTTACTCATTTGCTGTATTATTATGGGTCAGCTATTGGGCATGGACTCTGTCTTTACTCATTTGCTGTATAATGATTGGTCAGCTATGGGGCATGGACTCTGTCTTTACTCATTTGCTGTATTATGATTGGTCAGCTATGGGGCATGGACTCTGTCTTTACTCATTTGCTGTATTATTATTGGTCAGCTATGGGGCATGGACTCTGTCTTTACTCATTTGCTGTATTATTATTGGTCAGCTATGGGGCATGGACTCTGTCTTTACTCATTTGCTGTATTATTATTGGTCAGCTATGGGGCATGGACTCTGTCTTTTCTCATTTGCTGTATTATGATTGGTCAGCTATGGGGCATGGACTCTGTCTTTACTCATTTGCTGTATTATTATTGGTCAGCTATGGGGCATGGACTCTGTCTTTACTCATTTGCTGTATTATGATTGGTCAGCTATGGGGCATGGACTCTGTCTTTACTCATTTGATTTATTATTATTGGTCAGCAATGGGGCATGGACTCTGTCTTTACTCATTTGCTGTATTATGATTGGTCAGCTATGGGCTGGACTCTCCGGAATGGAATATTTGAGGTTTATCCTCAAGAACAGTAATAATGATCCCCATCACATCTACTCACCTGGATGTAGGAAGTTCTGAAGCCTTTTGGTTGACCAGGAAATATATAGAGGGCCCCCTGATGCTGATCCTCACATGGGGCACCCACAGCAAGGTCTTGGAGCTGGTCTCCAGTCAAATCTGGTAGGACGAAGATGGCAGAGCCAAAATGTCCAAGGGGCTGAGTACTATCACCTTGCAGGGTGGTTGGACACAAGAGGTTGACTGCTAATGATCTTCTAGATGAGGAATTCAATAGCTGTGGACCACACACCAGATAATTAGCCTTCATCCCTATTGGGTTATTGGGTTATTATTTACATTGCCAGACAACAGATATCATCATTGTGATCAGTTATTTTCTATTTGATATTTTAAATAACTAAACATGATAATGAGTAAATTTCTTTAGAAATCAAAAGCAAATAAAAAATATTTTGTAATTCTTATAAGGAGCATCTTTTTTTTTTGTTATTCTTTATTGCAGACTTACATTTTCTATTCATTCTCAGGTGTGTCCTGCCTACTGGGAGCACTGGTAGTTGTAACTGTCAAATTGTCATATTGCAAATCGGCGTTTCTTGTGCAATCAAAGAGACCTATTAAATTCCAAGCCCGCAGTGCGCGTTGTACAGCCAGTAGGTCAACAGGTGTTACGGAGCGATTCAATTAGAAAAGGCATCAACGACATGGCGGAATCCAAATCCGTAAACCATGCTTCAGCGCGTAGCATTTCCGGGCGTGAACACGATAAATTGTTCAAACCCGTAGTTTCGGTAGTAGAAGAGCCAGTAGTAAAAGAGGCCGTCATCATTACTCACTAAAATAATGCAATATGATAAAATCAGTAAATATGATATTAATAAATAAATAAAAAATCAGATTTGCAAGCTTGAGAACGTTGTGCTATCACTTTATATATATATAAAATACTTTCATCACTTTCCCTGTAATTAAAAACATACAGTAGTGTGGTTATATTTGCTTTTACAGTGCTACTGACAGAACTTTAACCCCTTGTGGGTCCTCTCTAGTACTCGTAGGATTTTTGACTCTATTTGACATTTAAAGACTTAGCTGGGTCGGAGTTCAGATTTTGACAGCCCGTAGGGTTTTTCCTCCTGTAGCCCGCAGATCGTTTGTGGGTGACTAAAAGAGGACAATTTAATAGCCGGAACATTTGCGGGCTCCATTATGGGCTTCAGGAACTACAACTAGGAAAATTTACAGCCTTATTAAATTGTGATTCGGCCAATTGAATAGGTCTCTATATAAGTACATACAGCCTTATTACATTGCGATTCGGCCTATTGAATAGGGCTCTATATAAGTACATACAGCCTTATTAAATTGCGATTTGGCCAATTGAATAGGGCTCTATATAACTACATACAGCTTTATTAAATTGCGATTTGGCCAATTGAATAGGGCTCTATATAACTACATACAGCCTTATTAAATTGCGATTCGGCCAATTGAATAGGGCTCTATATAAGTACATACAGCCTTATTACATTGCGATTCGGCCTATTGAATAGGGCTCTATATAAGTACATATAGCCTTATTAAATTGCGATTTGGCCAATTGAATAGGGCTCTATATAAGCACAGAGCGTATTATTTTACATATGTTTTTAGTTAGAGAAGACCTCGCTTTTGGATAGAAGATCACTAACTAAACACTTCTGTAATATAATATGCTCTGTTCTTATATAGAGCCCTATTCAATTAGATGAATCACAATTTAATAAACACTGCTAATGTGGCTTAAAGTCTCCTCCAACCTCAAGAACTTTAAGCCCTATTAAATTCCCCCAACAGGAAAACCCGTAGTCCGTAACGGAGCGCGCAAGACATTCAGCTATTACATTGACCTTGTACAGCTATCCGCCAACGACCTGCGGGTTACATGTGGAAAAACCCTATGGGATGTAGAAATCAGAACTCTGTTGCCGCAAATCCTTTGATCTCTGAAGCCCGTAAATGATACGTTCGCAAATTATTAAATTGCTACAAATCCACTGGCGTTCAAACCCGTAAACCACAAAATGGATTCAAAAAGCCTATGTTTGTTAGAGAGGACCCGCAAGTGGGGTAAAGTCCTATCCGTAGCCCTGTAAGTGCAAATACTCAAACTACTGTACTGATGATAGAGGGAAACTTAATACTAATAGCACAACCTTCTCAAGCCCGCAAATCTGCAATATAAAATACTTTTTTTATTGTGAAATTTCCATGTTCTATCGATCCCGGCAATCAATGTGTTAATACATATAATGGAACTCGCATGGACTAGAATATCATATTTACGACTTTATCAATATTGCATTATTTCCGGATTGCGAGTCTGATCGAAACTCGTAATCTAACCTCGTAATGATGACGATCTCTCTTGCCATTGGCTCCATCTAAACCCGTAACTACAGGTTTGACTAATTGATCATGTTCACGGCCGCACATGCAACCAGCGCAAGAATGGTTTATGGGTTTGCGTCTCGAATCCGTAGGGCGTGGCATGGTTCAATTTAATAGCTCTGTAACTCTGGCAAATTTCAAGCCTGCATACGTTGAGGGCATGCCGATGCCGGTACGGGCTTGGAATTTAATATCGCCTTTTATCTGTTGAAACCAAAATAGCAGGCTTCACCGCAGCATAATGCCATCCAAAAACTACACACGACCACCTGGGACTGTCTCACCTTGTCATAGAGGGGGCACATGTACACTGGACCACCTGGGACTGTCTCACCTTGTCATAGAGGGGGCACATGTACACTCGACCACCCGGGACTGTCTCACCTTGTCATAGAGGGGGCACATGTACACTGGACCACCTGGGACTGTCTCACCTTGTCATAGAGGGGGCACATGTACACTGGACCACCTGGGACTGTCTCACCTTGTCATAGAGGGGGCACATGTACACTCGACCACCTGGGACTGTCTCACCTTGTCATAGAGGGGGCACATGTACACTGGACCACCTGGGACTGTCTCACCTTGTCATAGAGGGGGCACATGTACACTGGACCACCTGGGACTGTCTCACCTTGTCATAGAGGGGGCACATGTACACTGGACCACCTGGGACTGTCTCGCCTTGTCATAGAACGGGCACATGTACACTGGACCACCTGGGACTGTCTCACCTTGTCATAGAGGGGGCACATGTACACTCGACCACCAGGGACTGTCTCGCCTTGTCATAGAGGGGGCACATGTACACTGGACCACCTGGGACTGTCTCACCTTGTCATAGAGGGGGCACATGTACACTCGACCACCAGGGACTGTCTCACCTTGTCATAGAGGGGGCACATGTACACTGGACCACCTGGGACTGTCTCACCTTGTCATAGAGGGGGCACATGTACACTCGACCACCTGGGACTGTCTCACCTTGTCATAGAGGGGGCACATGTAAACTCGACCACCTGGGACTGTCTCACCTTGTCATAGATGGGGCACATGTACACTCGACCACCAGGGACTGTCTCACCTTGTCATAGAGGGGGCACATGTACACTGGACCACCTGGGACTGTCTCACCTTGTCATAGAGGGGGCACATGTACACTGGACCACCTGGGACTGTCTCACCTTGTCATAGAGGGGGCACATGTACACTGGACCACCTGGGACTGTCTCACCTTGTCATAGAGGGGGCACATGTACACTGGACCACCTGGGACGGTCTCGCCTTGTCATAGAACGGGCACATGTACACTGGACCACCTGGGACTGTCTCACCTTGTCATAGAGGGGTACATCTACACTGGACCACCTGGGACTGTCTCACCTTGTCATAGAGGGGGCACATGTACACTGGACCACCTGGGACTGTCTCACCTTGTCATAGAGGGGGCACATGTACACTGGACCACCTGGGACTGTCTCACCTTGTCATAGAGGGGGCACATGTACACTGGACCACCTGGTACGGTCTCACCTTGTCATAGAGGGGGCACATGTACACTCGACCACCTGGGACTGTCTCACCTTGTCATAGAGGGGCACATGTACACTGGACCACCTGGGACTGTCTCACCTTGTCATAGAGGGGGCACATGTACACTGGACCACCTGGGACTGTCTCACCTTGTCATAGAGGGGGCACATGTACACTGGACCACCTGGGACTGTCTCACCTTGTCATAGAGGGGGCACATGTACACTCGACCACCTGGGACTGTCTCACCTTGTCATAGAGGGGGCACATGTACACTCGACCACCCGGGACTGTCTCACCTTGTCATAGAGGGGCACATGTACACTGGACCACCTGGGACTGTCTCACCTTGTCATAGAGGGGGCACATGTACACTGGACCACCTGGGACTGTCTCACCTTGTCATAGAGGGGGCACATGTACACTCGACCACCCGGGACTGTCTCACCTTGTCATAGAGGGGGCACATGTACACTGGACCACCTGGGACTATCTCACCTTGTCATAGAACGGGCACATGTACACTGGACAACCTGGGACTGTCTCACCTTGTCATAGAGGGGTCATGTGTACACTGGACCACCTGGGACTTTCTCACCTTGTCATAGAGGGGGCACATGTACACTGGAACACCTGGGACTGTCTCACCTTGTCATAGAGGGGGCACATGTACACTGGACCACCTGGGACTGTCTCACCTTGTCATAGAGGGGGCACATGTACACTGGACCACCTGGGACTGTCTCACCTTGTCATAGAACGGGCACATGTACACTGGACCACCTGGGACTGTCTCACCTTGTCATAGAACGGGCACATGTACACTGGACCACCGGGGACTGTCTCACCTTGTCATAGAGGGGGCACATGTACACTCGACCACCCGGGACTGTCTCACCTTGTCATAGAGGGGGCACATGTACACTGGACCACCTGGGACTGTCTCACCTTGTCATAGAGGGGGCACATATACACTGGACCACCTGGGACTGTCTCACCTTGTCATAGAGGAGGCACATGTACACTGGACCACCTGGGACTGTCTCATCTTGTCATAGAGGGGGCACATGTACACTGGACCACCTGGGACTGTCTCACCTTGTCATAGAGGGGGCACATGTACACTGGACCACCTGGGACTGTCTCACCTTGTCATAGAGGGGGCACATGTACACTGGACCACCTGGGACTGTCTCACCTTGTCATAGAGGGGGCACATGTACACTGGACCACCTTGGACTGTCTCACCTTGTCATAGAGGGGGCACGTATACACTCGACCACCAGGGACTGTCTCACCTTGTCATAGAGGGGGCACATGTACACTCGACCACCCGGGACTGTCTCACCTTGTCATAGAGGGGCACATGTACACTGGACCACCTGGGACTGTCTCACCTTGTCATAGAGGGGGCACATGTACACTGGACCACCTGGGACTGTCTCACCTTGTCATAGAGGGGGCGCATATACACTGGACCACCTGGGACTGTCTCACCTTGTCATAGAACGGGCACATGTACACTGGACCACCGGGGACTGTCTCACCTTGTCATAGAGGGGGCACATGTACACTCGACCACCCGGGACTGTCTCACCTTGTCATAGAGGGGGCACATGTACACTGGACCACCTGGGACTGTCTCACCTTGTCATAGAGGGGACACATGTACACTGGACCACCTGGGACTGTCTCACCTTGTCATAGAGGGGGCACATGTACACTGGACCACCTGGGACTGTCTCACCTTGTCATAGAGGGGCCATGTGTACACTGGACCACCTGGGACTGTCTCGCCTTGTCATAGAACGGGCACATGTACACTGGACCACCGGGGACTGTCTCACCTTGTCATAGAGGGGGCACATGTACACTCGACCACCGGGGACTGTCTCACCTTGTCATAGAGGGGGCACATGTACACTCGACCACCCGGGACTGTCTCACCTTGTCATAGAGGGGGCACATGTACACTGGACCACCTGGGACTGTCTCACCTTGTCATAGAGGAGGCACATGTACACTGGACCACCTGGGACTGTCTCACCTTGTCATAGGGGGGCCATATGTACACTGGACCACCTGGGACTATCTCACCTTGTCATAGAGGGGCCATATGTACACTGACCACCTGGGACTGTCTCACCTTGTCATAGAGGGGACATATGTACACTCGACCACCCAGGACTGTCTCACCTTGTCATAGAGGGGGCACATGTACACTGGACCACCTGGGACTGTCTCACCTTGTCATAGAGGGGGCACATGTACACTCGACCACCGGGGACTTCTGGGGAGTAATAGGTGGGGGCACCAACCAAGAGGAGAACACCTGAGAAACCAGAGTCCATGTGGACAACACTCAACACTGACCCAAAGTAGGATCCAATCTGAAAATACAAGAAATGAACTTTGTCAAAATGTAAGACTCACATAACCTCAAACGCCCCTAAATAGGACTGTGACCATTACATTTATCCTCTGAGTGACATCTCACTTTTATTACATTAAGACTCGCTTCCCAGCCTTACTTAGACATTTTTGTAACCAAAGTTGTAACCAAATAAGCTGTGATATTGGGGACTTTCTTAGGATCATCTCCGCATCCTACAGGCACAGTTAGAACCTTTATCCTGGTCCTGTCTCAGCTCCAAGGACCCCACTTGGTTTCAGTTTAAGCTCTCGTTGTCGTCCTCTCTCTGTCCTCCCTTCATCAGAGTTCGGAAACAAATAAATCTCCATAAAGACCTAGGTCGTATATAAATCCTTTCCTTGGTTTCTACCAAATAATTGGGGATACTTTATTTAAATCATTTAATAGCCCTCTGACATTGGGATCACTTCTGCATAACTCAAATAAAATCTTAAATACAGGCAATAAAATAAAGTCATGAATAAAATAATCTATAATATCCGGCCCACATAAGGTATCTCCTTCGGTGGCACATTTGGCGAGGAGGCATGGACCCAACATTTTGTGTGGGATTTGGTCCAGGTCCGCAAACATTTTGCAGAATTTTCTAAAGTTTTCCCTTAAATAATAATAATAATAATAATAATAATAATAATAATAATAATAGAGTACCATGCAAGCAATCAGTAAAAAACAAGCAAATCAGTAACATACAAGCAAATCAGTAACATGCAAGCAAATCAGTAACATACAAGCAATCCGTAACATACAAGTGAATCAGTAACATACAAGCAAATCAGTAACATACAAGCAAATCAGTAACATGGAAGCAATCAGTAACATACAAGCAATCAGTAACATACAAGCCAATCAGTAACATACAAGCCAATCAATAACAACCAAGCAAATCAGTAACATACAAGCAATCAGTAAAAAACAAGCAAATCGGTAAAAAACAAGCAAATCAGTAACATACAAGCAAAGTTAAATACAAGCAAATCAGTAACATACAAGCAAATCAGTAACATACAAGCAACCAGTAACAACCAAGCAATCAGTAACATACAAGCAAATCAGTAACATACAAGCCATCAGTAACAACCAAGCAATCAGTAACATACAAGCAAATCAGTAACATACAAGCAAATCAGTAACATACAAGCCATCAGTAACAACCAAACAATCAGTAACATACAAGCAAATCAGTAACATACAAGCAAAAAAGTAACATACAAGCAATCAGTAACATACAAGCAAATCAGTAACATACAAGCAATCAGTAACAACCAAGCAATCAGTAACATACAAGCAATCAGTAACATACAAGCAAATCAGTAACAACCAAGCAAATCAGTAACAACCAAGCAAATCAGTAACATACAAGCAAATCAGTAACATACAAGCAATCAGTAACAACCAAGCAAATCAGTAACAACCAAGCAAATCAGTAACATACAAGCAAATCAGTAACAACCAAGCAAATCAGTAACAACCAAGCAATCAGTAACATACAAGCAATCAGTAACAACCAAGCAAATCAGTAACAACCAAGCAAATCAGTAACAACCAAGCAATCAGTAACATACAAGCAATCAGTAACAACCAAGCAATCAGTAACAACCAAGCAATCAGTAACATACAAGCAATCAGTAACTTACAAGCAAATCAGTAACATACAAGCAATCAGTAACTTACAAGCAAATCAGTAACAACCAAGCAAATCAGTAACAACCAAGCAATCAGTAACATACAAGCAATCAGTAACAACCAAGCAATCAGTAACATACAAGCAAATCAGTAACAACCAAGCAAATCAGTAACATACAAGCAATCAGTAACATACAAGCAAATCAGTAACAACCAAGCAAATCAGTAACATACAAGCCAATCAGTAACATACAAGCAAATCAGTAACATACAAGCAAATCAGTAACATACAAGCAAATCAGTAACAACCAAGCAATCCGTAACATACAAGCAAATCAGTAACATACAAGCAAATCAGTAACAACCAAGCAAATCAGTAACATACAAGCAAATCAGTAACAACCAAGCAAATCAGTAACAACCAAGCAATCAGTAACATACAAGCAAATCAGTAACATACAAGCAAATCAGTAACAACCAAGCAAATCAGTAACAACCAAGCAAATCAGTAACATACAAGCAATCAGTAACATACAAGCACTCAGTAACATACAAGCAAATCAGTAACAACCAAGCAAATCAGTAACAACCAAGCAATCCGTAACATACAAGCAAATCAGTAACATACAAGCAAATCAGTAACATACAAGCAAATCAGTAACAACCAAGCAATCCGTAACATACAAGCAAATCAGTAACAACCAAGCAAATCAGTAACATACAAGCAATCAGTAACAACCAAGCAAATCAGTAACATACAAGCAAATCAGTAACAACCAAGCAAATCAGTAACATACAAGCAAATCAGTAACAACCAAGCAAATCAGTAACAACCAAGCAATCAGTAACATACAAGCAATCAGTAACAACCAAGCAAATCAGTAACAACCAAGCAAATCAGTAACATACAAGCAATCAGTAACTTACAAGCAAATCAGTAACAACCAAGCAAATCAGTAACAACCAAGCAATCAGTAACATACAAGGAATCAGTAACAACCAAGCAATCAGTAACATACAAGCAATCAGTAACATACAAGCAATCAGTAACATACAAGCAAATCAGTAACAACCAAGCAAATCAGTAACATACAAGCCAATCAGTAACATACAAGCAAATCAGTAACATACAAGCAAATCAGTAACAACCAAGCAATCCGTAACATACAAGCAAATCAGTAACATACAAGCAAATCAGTAACAACCAAGCAAATCAGTAACATACAAGCAAATCAGTAACAACCAAGCAAATCAGTAACAACCAAGCAATCAGTAACATACAAGCAATTAGTAACAACCAAGCAAATCAGTAACAACCAAGCAAATCAGTAACATACAAGCAATCAGTAACTTACAAGCAAATCAGTAACAACCAAGAAAATCAGTAACAACCAAGCAATCAGTAACATACAAGCAATCAGTAACAACCAAGCAATCAGTAACAACCAAGCAAATCAGTAACATACAAGCAATCAGTAACATACAAGCAATCAGTAACATACAAGCAATCAGTAACAACCAAGCAATCAGTAACATACAAGCAATCAGTAACATACAAGCAAATCAGTAACAACCAAGCAAATCAGTAACATACAAGCAAATCAGTAAAATACAAGCAAATCAGTAACAACCAAGCAAATCAGTAACATACAAGCAATCAGTAACATACAAGCAAATCAGTAACATACAAGCAAATCAGTAACAACCAAGCAAATCAGTAACAACCAAGCAAATCAGTAACATACAAGCAAATCAGTAACATACAAGCAAATCAGTAACAACCAAGCAAATCAGTAACAACCAAGCAAATCAGTAACATACAAGCAATCAGTAACATACAAGCAAATCAGTAACAACCAAGCAAATCAGTAACATACAAGCCAATCAGTAACATACAAGCAAATCAGTAACATAAAAGCAAATCAGTAACATACAAGCAAATCAGTAACAACCAAGCAATCCGTAACATACAAGCAATCAGTAACATACAAGCACTCAGTAACATACAAGCAAATCAGTAACAACCAAGCAAATCAGTAACAACCAAGCAATCCGTAACATACAAGCAAATCAGTAACATACAAGCAAATCAGTAACATACAAGCAAATCAGTAACAACCAAGCAATCCGTAACATACAAGCAAATCAGTAACATACAAGCAAATCAGTAACATACAAGCAATCAGTAACAACCAAGCAAATCAGTAACATACAAGCAAATCAGTAACAACCAAGCAAATCAGTAACATACAAGCAAATCAGTAACAACCAAGCAAATCAGTAACAACCAAGCAATCAGTAACATACAAGCAATCAGTAACAACCAAGCAAATCAGTAACAACCAAGCAAATCAGTAACATACAAGCAATCAGTAACTTACAAGCAAATCAGTAACAACCAAGCAAATCAGTAACAACCAAGCAATCAGTAACATACAAGCAATCAGTAACAACCAAGCAATCAGTAACATACAAGCAAATCAGTAACAACCAAGCAAATCAGTAACATACAAGCAATCAGTAACATACAAGCAAATCAGTAACAACCAAGCAAATCAGTAACATACAAGCCAATCAGTAACATACAAGCAAATCAGTAACATACAAGCAAATCAGTAACATACAAGCAAATCAGTAACAACCAAGCAATCCGTAACATACAAGCAAATCAGTAACATACAAGCAAATCAGTAACAACCAAGCAAATCAGTAACATACAAGCAAATCAGTAACAACCAAGCAAATCAGTAACAACCAAGCAATCAGTAACATACAAGCAAATCAGTAACATACAAGCAAATCAGTAACAACCAAGCAAATCAGTAACATACAAGCAAATCAGTAACAACCAAGCAAATCAGTAACAACCAAGCAATCAGTAACATACAAGCAATTAGTAACAACCAAGCAAATCAGTAACAACCAAGCAAATCAGTAACATACAAGCAATCAGTAACTTACAAGCAAATCAGTAACAACCAAGCAATCAGTAACATACAAGCAATCAGTAACATACATGCAATCAGTAACATACAAGCAATCAGTAACAACCAAGCAATCAGTAACATACAAGCAATCAGTAACATACAAGCAAATCAGTAACAACCAAGCAAATCAGTAACATACAAGCAATCAGTAACAACCAAGCAAATCAGTAACAACCAAGCAATCAGTAACATACAAGCAATCAGTAACAACCAAGCAATCAGTAACATACAAGCAAATCAGTAACAACCAAGCAATCAGTAACAACCAAGCAATCAGTAACATACAAGCAAATCAGTAACATACAAGCAAATCAGTAACATACAAGCCAATCAGTAACATACAAGCAAATCAGTAACATACAAGCAAATCAGTAACATACAAGCAAATCAGTAACAACCAAGCAAATCAGTAACAACCAAGCAAATCAGTAACAACCAAGCAATCAGTAACAACCAAGCAATCAGTAACATACAAGCAATCAGTAACATACAAGCGAATCAGTAACATACAAGCGAATCAGTAACATACAAGCAATCAGTAACACACAAGCAAATCAGTAACATACAAGCGAATCAGTAACATACAAGCAATCAGTAACAACCAAGCAATCAGTAACATACAAGCAATCAGTAACAACCAAGCAATCAGTAACATACAAGCAAATCAGTAACATACAAGCAAATCAGTAACATACAAGCAATCAGTAACAACCAAGCAATCAGTAACAACCGAGCAAATCAGTAACATACAAGCAAATCAGTAACATACAAGCAAATCAGTAACATACAAGCAATCAGTAACATACAAGCAAATCAGTAACATACAAGCAAATCAGTAACATACAAGCAAATCAGTAACATACAAGCAATCAGTAACATACAAGCAAATCAGTAACATACAAGCAATCAGTAACATACAAGCAATCAGTGTCCAGAGGTAACCCATGTAGTAGGCCCTATCATAGAGTCCCATTTTGCACGCATGTCCCAGTGATACCTAGATGCATAGTGTAGTCACCATTTGCACACCCCGTGCCCCAGTGTCACCTTGTCACCCTTTGCAGTAGCCTTCTGGTACCAATGGGAGGTGGTTGAGTTTCTACTGAAGAGAAGGATGCTCCCCATGTGCTGATATCTCGGGGCTCCAACTGCAATGAGATCTTCATTCACCTGCTGCAGAGAGTACCCTGGAGAAATGCCATAAGGTGTTAGGCTCATCTAAAGGGTTAGGTGTTAGGCTCCATCTAAGGGTTAGGTGTTGGGCTCCATCTAAGGGTTAGGTGTTGGGCTCCATCTAAGGGTTAGGTGTTGGGCTCCATCTAAGGGTTAGGTGTTGGGCTCCATCTAAGGGTTAGGTGTTAGGCTCCATCTAAGGGTTAGGTGTTAGGCTCCATCTTAGGGTTGGGTGTTGGGCTCCATCTAAGGGCTAGGTGTTAGGCTCCATCTAAGGGTTAGGTGTTGGGCTCCATCTAAGGGTTAGGTGTTGGGCTCCTTCTAAGGGTTAGGTGTTTGGCTCCATCTAAGAGTTAGGTGTTTGGCTCCATCTAAGGGTTAGGTGTTGGGCTCCTTCTAAGGGTTAGGTGTTGGGCTCCATCTAAGGGCTAGGTGTTAGGCTCCATCTAAGGGTTAGGTGTTTGGCTCCATCTAAGGGTTAGGTGTTAGGCTCCATCTAAGGGTTAGGTGTTAGGCTCCATCTATACAGCCTTATTAAATTGCGATTCGGCCAATTGAATAGGGCTCTATATAAGTACATACAGCCTTATTGAATTGCGATTCGTCAAATTGAATAGGGCTCTATATAAGTACATACAGCCTTATTAAATTGCGATTCGGCCAATTGAATAGGGCTCTATATAAGTACCTACAGCTTTATTAATTTGCAATTCGATTTAGCCGCAGAAAAAAAGTGAAAACGAGACTACACGACCCCAGACCGCGCAAAACACTGCAAGCCACGTAGCACTTTACACATCACACTACGACCTACAAAATACACTATTACAAAAACTCGGAAAATGCTTACGAGACGCGTAATGCCGACTATACAATGCCGCTTTACACAATAAACCAATGGCTTTACCTCGCGCACGCAGCCTATTTACAATGCACACTTGGAACATTCATTACACTCACAATGTATATTGTATGCAGACGCAAAATACAGATTGTTAGCTCTTCAGCCTATTGCTCGCTGCATATATTAATTATAAATAATTAAAGTATATTTATTTATTGCAGAAATAATTAATTATTACTTAACTACATATACATAGAAATATATATCTCTCTCAGACAACCAAAAGTACATGACAGGAGAGGCTCGCAATGAGTGCCGAAGGTCCTCACAGTATAAAACGGTTTCAATTATGTCTCAAACAGCATTCCCATGTCTTCACGTTTTATTGCCGTAATTTTTCGCTAGTTGTTTATAATTCGCACACTCCTGATGTTATGCTGTATTATTAATGCTTCTGTCCATTAGTTTAAGAGGAGGTCGTGTCATCCTTTCCCTTCCGTTTTTTGCTTTTGTTTTGCTTTCACTCCTTTTTTCTTTTTCTTGCTTTTCTATTTTCTTGTTCTTATATATTACGTTACGTCACAATCTCCCTTGAAGTCATCAGTAAGCGCGATCACAGCGCAGACCACGCCAACATAGCGTGGCCCATGATAGACATAGCTCTATAGCTCCAGGACCACCACTAACTAAGAAAGATAGGAAGACATCACTGTCACCACAAGTAATATATAAGGACAAGAAAATAGCAAAGCAAGAAAAAGAAAAAAGGAGTGAAAACATTGAATTTTTAAAATCGTTACATTTTTAACAATATTTTAAATGTACAAATAAAGATTGAATTTAAAAAAATGAGTATGTGGCCATAATAATTAAAATACAAGCGACATAAAAGGCGTCTCTGTCCAGCCGCGGCGGCTTCTCAAGGCTCCTAATCAGGCTCCATAGGACAATTTCTTTGGTATGCATTGAAATCTCATTGCTCAAGCCCGTAACCAAATGGAGCCAAGACGCCGACAAATGCTAGAGAGGACCCGCAAGGTACTGATAATACAGGGAACGTGATGTTAGGTGTTAAATTTCCGTGTTATATCAATCCCGGCAATCAATGTGTTAATACGTATAATGCTATTCGCATGTCATAGAATAGAAAAACTGATTTATTAATATTGCGTAAAGCTTTGAAATCCCACCTCTATTTCTCAGTGACGTAATGATGATGATCTCTGTTGCCATTGGCTCCGTCCAAACCCGTAACTAGAGGTTTTGGATCACGTTCATGGCCGCGCATTTAATGTTCGGCAGATAGTTTACGGGTTTGCCTCTCTGTCCCGTAGCTCGCGCCCTGCTCTAATTTAATAGCTCCATAACTCAGCAAAATATCAAGCCTGCAGCCGTTGCGTGTCTCAGTGTAAAGAGATACACAGTATCTCACAAAGTGCATACACCCCTCACATGTATGTAAATATGTCTTGTCATGTGACAACACTGAAGACATGCCCCTCTGCTTCAATGTGAAGTAGTAAGTGTTCGGCCCGTATAACAGTGTAAATGTGCTGACCGCTCAAAATAACTCAGCACACAGCCATTAATGTCTAAACCATTGGCAACTAAAGTCAGTACACCCCTAAGTGGCAATGTCCAAATTGGGCCCAATAAGCCATTTTCCCTCCCCGGTGTCATGTGACTTGTTAGTGTTACAAGGTCGCAGGTGTGAATGGGGAGAAGGTGTGTTAAACTTGGTGTTATCGCTCTCACACTCTCTCATACTGGTCACTGCAAGTTCAACATGGCACCTCATGGCAAAGAAGGATCGGAGGATCTGAAAAAAATGATTGTTGCTCCACATAAAGATGGCTGAGCTATAAGAAGATTGCCAAGACTCTGACTGAGCTGCAGCACTGTGGGTAAGACCATACAGCGGTGTCACAGGACAGGTTCCTCTCAGAACAGCCCTCGCCATGGTCGACCAAATAAGTTGCGTGCACATGCTCAGAGTCATATCCAGAGGTTGTCTTTGGGAAATAGACATATGAGTGATGCCAGCATTTCTGCAGAGGTTGGAGGGGTGGGGGGTCAGCCTGTCAGCGCTCAGACCATACGCCGCACACTGCATCAAATTGGTCTGCATGGCTGTCATCCCAGAAGGAAGCCTATCCTAAAGATGATGCAGAAGGAAGCCAGCAAAGACAAGCAGACAAAGGACATGGATTACTAGAACCATGTCCTGTGGTCCAATGAGACCAAGATAAACTTATTTGGTTGAGATGGTGTCAAGCATGTGTGGCGGCAACCAGGTGAGGAGTACAAAGACAAGTGTGTCTTGCCTACAGACAAGCATGGTGGTGGGAGTGTCATGGTCTGGGCCTACATGAGTGCTGCCGGCACTGGGGAGCTACAGTTCATTGAGGAAACCATAAATGCCAACATGTACTGAAGCAGGGCATGACCCCCTTGCTTCAGAGACTTGGCCGCAGGGCAGTATTCCAACATGATAACGACCCCAAACACACCTCCAAGACGAAGCTGAAGGTAAAGGTGATGGACTGGCCAAGCATGTCACCAGACCTAAACCCTATTGAGCATCTGTGGGGCATCCTCAAACGGAAGGTGGGGGAGTGTAAGCTCTCTAACATCCACCAGCTCTGTGATGTCATCATGGAGGAGTGGAAGAGGACTCCAGTGGCAACCTGTGAAGCTCTGGTGAACTCCATGCCCATGAGGGTTAATGTAGTGCTGGAAAATAATGGCGGCACACAAAAGATTGACACTTTGGGCCCAATTTGGACATTTCCACTTAGGGGTGCACTCACTTTTCTTGCCAATGTTTTAGACATGTCTGGGCCTGCATGAGTGCTACCGGCACTGGGGAGCTAAAGTTCATTAAAGGAACGTTACACCTGTCCCTGGTGTCATTACACGATCCTGATAATAATATATCCTGGGTATGGCCCCTTTATGTATAGTGCACTATAAATATTACGGACCTTGGACCTTGGACCTGATAATGACAATATTTCCAATGTATAAACAGGACTCTGGGTATTTGCCTCTATCACTGCCCTTATTAGCATTGTATAATCCTTAAGGTTTTACTCACCCAAGTACGAGTCCTTCATGTCTGTTTGATCCTGGGTGGCGTTTATCCAGAAACTGTCTTGGTTTCCCATCTTGAACATGGATACTCCCCCCGACCAATCATATGCGCCTACCATCCCAAGCATGGCTCCTTTCTGTGGATTTAAAATTATTAAAGGATCCTCTCTGACAGTGTGAAGCAGCTGGCGCTGGATATTTTGTGAGAAAATGGAAAAGGTACACAATTAGGAGCAATTTATATTTGCATTTGATAAATCTAAAATGGTTGAACTTCGACTTTTTTTTCAGACTAATAGCCCAATTTGCTATTTTATTCCCCTCTAAAACCGTCACGAAGCAGACTTGCGTTTGAAAAACGCAGGCTGGCCGAGAAATGCCTAAGAGACAAGCAACGTGTAACATTGCAGCCCGAAAACCCATTGATCTGTCATCCACGTAGCCCTTACGAGACAATCTTGCTATTAAATTGCTAAGATGTCACACATGACTTAGCCCCACGTGTGCGCCAGAGAACCCGCAAAGGCTAGTAAAGCCCTTACGTGCGATTGAGGCAGCACAAAAGACGCCAATTCTGGCCCCCGAACCTCCCCCCTGCTCCCCAAGTACATCCCCATGCTGCAGGGGTCTCGATTGGGACCCCCGCAGCATCCCCATATTAACCCTTGCTGTGAGGGTCCCGATTGGGACCCCCGCGGCAGTGCACTGGTTAACCCCTGTCATGGGGGTACTCCTTGAGGACGCTCATAACACTAAGTCTAAGCACTACCCTACACTATTAGCCACCCCAATAAACCAGTAAATCTAAATTAACACCATCTAAGTAATAAACCCTATTTAACCCTCACCATACCTAATTAACCCAAACAATAACCACTTAACCCTATCTAGTCCTATTTCTCCCCACCTGGGCCTATGTAACCCCAAATGTACTCAGTAAACCCCATCCCATAAATCCCCTCCTACCCTACTAACCCCTACAATACCTACCCAACTCCTACCCTACACTATTACCCCCCTCTACCCCATCAACACCTCCTCTACCCTATTAACCCCCCACTACCCTATTAACCCCATACACTACCCACTTAACACCCTAATAAAATCCCTATTACCCCACTAATAACACAAAATATAAAAATAGAATTACAGAAAATAAAAAACCCACCTAATTACACAAAATAAAAAAGAACATCACTGAAAATAAAAAAAACTAAGTTACATAAAAATAAAAAAACTACTTAACATGAACTAAAAAAAACCTTAAAAAAACATACATTACATCCAATTTAACCCCTCAATACATATAATAAAACCCCTCAATACATACAGTTAACCCCTAATGATATACAATTTAACCCCTAACTACATACAGTTAACTCCTAACTACATACTAATTACCACCTAACTACATACATTAATACCCCTAACTACATACATTAATACCCCTATCTACATACAATAAAAAAAAACGAAATCTCACCTAAAAGAACCCCCCTAACTAAACCATGAAAAGAGTAAATAAGACCACTTACCTTGCCCAAATGCTCCAGTGATGATGGTTTTCTTGCCTTCGTCCCTAGCATAAGGGCCCTTACTAGATGTCCACAGGTCCGGCACTCCTAGGAAAAAAGAAACATTACATTTAATAAAAACATAAACACAACATATAATCATAAACATTCTAGATAGTACACTTACTTTTCCGCTATGCCCCCGTCCTCCTGGTAGTCTTCACTGGCAGGGCCCCTCCAAAAACATCCGCTGGTCTACACAAATGAAGCTTCTCGCGCATGCTCCGGTAAAAAATTGGAAAAGGCGCCTTCTGATTGGCTGAAAACACGGTCAATCATATTTCAGCCAATCCGAATGGGATACACCCTTTAGTGTGTATCCCATTCTGATTGTCTGAAGGCAATAGAGCCTTCTGATTGATTTAAAAATGATTGACAGGTTCATCAGCCAATCAGAATGGGTTATAGGGGTGTATCCAATTCTGTTTGGCTGAGAACACTGTCAATCATATTTCAGCCAATCAGAAGGCGCCTTTTCCAATTTTTTACAGGAGCACGCGTGAAGAGCCTAATTTGCAGGGTCAAGCTCCTCCATGGAGGAGCTCCGCTATTCTTTTACATTTTTAATAGACCAGCTGACTTTATCGGAGGGGCTCTGCCGGCTAAGACTACCTGAAGGATGGGTGCATCGCGGAAAGGTAAGTGTACTATTTACAATGTTTAGGATTATAAGCTGTATTTTTTTTTGTATTAGTTGTAATGTTTATTTTTTTCCTAGGGGTGCCGGACCTGTGGATATCTACGAAGGGCTCTTATGCTAGGGACGAAGGCAAGAAAAACATTGTCGCTGGAGGGGCCTTTGGGCAAGGTAATTAAATTAGCCCTATTTTAGGTTTAGTTTGGGGTTGTTTTAGGTGAGAATTAGGGACTTGTATTGTATGTAGTTAGGGGTTTATTTGTATGTATTGAGGGGTTATATTGGATGTAATGTAGATTTTATTTTATGTAATGTATGTTTTTTTGGGGGGGGGTAATTTAGGTTTTTTTAATTCATGTAAAGTAGTTTTTTTTTATTTTTATGTAACTTAGGTTTATTTATTTTTGGTAATTTTCTTTTTTATTTTCAGTAATGTCCTTTTTTTATTTTGTGCAATTAGGTGGGTTTTTCATTTTCTGTAATTCTATGTTTTTTAATTTTGTGTAATTAGTGGGATAATAGGGATTTTATTAGTGTGTTAGGCGGGTAGTGTAGGTTTAACAGGGTAGAGGGGGGTTCATGGCATAGAGGGGGGTTAATAGTGTAGGGTCGGAGTTGGGTAGGTTAATAGGGTAGAGTAGGAGGTGGATTATGGGAGGTGGAGTACATTTGGGGTCAGATAGGCCCAGTTATGGTTAAATAGGGCAAGTTGGGGTTAAATAGGACTAGATAGGGTTACGTAGGGCTAGATAGGGTTATATAGGTCTAGATAGGGTTAAGTGGTTAGTGATAGGGTTAATTAGGTATGATTAGGGTTAAATAGGTTAATTGCTTAGATGGGGTTAATTAGTTAGAGGAGAGTTTATTACTTAAAGGGGTGGTTAATTACTTAGATGGGGTTAGTGTAGGGTAGTGCTTAGACTTGGTGTTAATATTGGATTTAACGCGGGTCCTTTAAGGACCTTTAAAGGTCCATTCAGGACCCACGGCTGGAAATTTTAAACTTTAAATGCAGCAGGGTTCCCGATTCCCCCCCCCCCGCTTAAGGGTTAATGAAGGGACACTGCGGGGGTCCCGATGGGGACCCCCAGCATGGGGGGGGGTAATTTTTAGATGCCGTAGGGGTTCTTACAGTACCCTCGTGGCCAGCTTTGACTATTTGAAATGTAAAACTTTTGAATGCAGCGGGGTCCAGATCAGGAAATCCGCTGCATGGATTGATATGGGGACACCCAGCATAGGGGGGTTTAATTTTAGGTACATGTTAGACTAATTGATCTTATCCCAGCCTCACATACAACGTGCGAGAAGACTGGCTTAACATTTGGCTTCTCTCGCAAGTTGCTTGCAGGCCTTTCCAAGCCCTTCCAATTTAATAGCAACGTACTTGGGAGATTTTTAAGCATGTAGGCTTTAAGATCTACACGTTGGACTTACGAGGCTGGAATTTAATATGGCCCTAAATTCCCATTTAACTCAAGAATACCCGTAGGACAGGTCAATGAGTGGAGAGGATGAGCGGTTCTAATCTATGTTTCTGTATTTTGCTGGACTGGCCATTACATTTTAATGAATAGCCCCTATATTGGTCTGGTGGTGGAGGGACAAGTGGACCAGTGCAGTATAGGGCTATGATAAAGACAAATCTAATGTAGAGGTGACCATTTTGGCTCTGGCTTTGAAGGTGTCACCTGTGTTAGCATGGAGCTGAATCCATCCTGAGACATCTCCAACTGAAAGGAACTTCCAGAATGTAAGTGTGTTCCTGTGAGAGAGAAAGAGATAAATAGGAGGGAGTTGGAGAAATAAACAGAGAATGGTCAAGGAGGCGAAGTGGAAAGAAAAGGGGTACCCTGAACCCTTATCTTTCTGTGGTTTCTCTTTGAGTTTCTATCGGTTTGGTACCTTCTAAAGAAAATATCTTATCCTGCAGTTGTTTCTGGATCTGTCCAAGTGCAGAGAAGTCTGTAACTCTTAGAACATAATCTTCATATGGTTTAGAAGCAATTGTCTGAAGTTCTTCATAAGCATCCTGGTGTTCAAATGCTCCACCGACCTACAAAAAAGAACAAACCGGACTAAAGGAAACAGGCGATGTACTGATCCAGCAAGCAGGGAATGAAAAGTGATTGGCACCTCTAGGAAACTGAACCTGAGATCAGCCTCTCCCCCATGGAGCAGTCACTGACTGGAGATCAGCCTCTCCCCCATGGAGCAGTCACTGACTGAAGATCACCCCCTCCCCCCCCCCCTCATGGAGCAGTCACTGGCTGGAGACCAGCCCCTCCAGAAAGGATTTGATGACTCCTCCACTCCTCCAGTACATGACTGTTTGACAAGTTGATTTCCTTTAGTTACACAGAATAAAATTACCCCAATAGCGTAGCGCAGAACCCCCCGACTCTCAGCCTCTCCGATGGATACAGAAAACGGGGTGGCATCTCCAGTTGTTTCTCCATCTGTTATCACGATGAGAAGTTTATGAGTTCCCTCACGAGAGCCACTTTCACGGATAAACAGCTCCTTCCTGCACCGGAAATGCATTCACTTTTGTAAAACATATTGTTATATATCCATAAATATATCAGGACTTGCACAGCCTACGTGCTCACACGATTACTTCCCCTCAACATCTAGAATCCGACCAAATCTTCAGTTGAAATGCTTTACTTTCTAGAGCACCCACCCAAGACATGACCCAGACATGTACCTCTAGATTACCCACCAGCGAATCACATGCTACATATATTTGGCACTTTGGGTTCCTGGGTCAAACGGTCCCATTTAGATAAGGACAGACATATACTGTAGTAGGTCAACTATTCACATGGACATCAATCACAGCTTTGGGGAATTACTTACCAGGAAGGATGTTCTACCAAATAGGAGGAAGCCTAGTCGGGATAGAGATTGAATATACATACAGCCCAAAAATAAAACATTGGGGCACAAAAATACGAGACGCGTTACGAACCATTACAACCTCGCAAAAATACGACCTTACCGCCCGAAACCCGCGCACATGAAAAACACAATAAATACACACAACAAATACATAAATATTACCTACAGCAAGAGGGGGCAACCAGGACCTTGGTTACACCTCAATGTAACTTGAAATAAAAGAGTTTAGACACCCGAAAATCCCTTAAGCGACAGAAAAAATGGCCGCCGAAAAAAACGAAAACGAGGCTACAGCACTCTAAAGACGCAAAACACCACCAAACACCTACGGATTTTCCGAAAAAGACGTACGAGATCCGAAAACAAGGACGCAACCTGTGTGACCACAAAAACATTACAAACACAATAAATACAAACAACAAACACATTAAAAGGTTACCCACAGCAAGGGGGGGGGCACCCAGGACATCGAAAAGTGAAGTTACACCTCAACTTAAGTCCACTTTTCGGTTTAGACACCCGAAAATCACTTATGCGAGAGAAAAAATGGCCGCCGAAAAAACGAAAATGAGGCATACAGGACCCTAATGACGCAAAACATCACCAAACACCTACGGATTTTCTGAAAAAGACGTACGAGATCCAAAAATAAGGACGCAAAATCAGCCTCAGCCGTGTACCACACATTAGGCGCCATTTTAGAACACTAACTTACACAATCCGGAAGTACACAGCTACCGTTACGGATTTGCCTCGCGCACGCACACTTTTACACCACACACTACGCACATTCATCACGCTTACACAGCAGCTCCACAGCACTGATGCTGCAGAAACATGAAAACAGTTTGCCAGCTCTTCAGCACAATGCTTCCTGCATATATTACTTCACATAAGGTAAAGTATATTCATTTCTTATTTTATTAATTATTTATTGCCATACCAAAAAAAAACACCAACGCCAAAGGCGCTCAGCGTGAGGCTCGCAATGAGCGCCGAAGGATCTTAAAACACCAAACAAATTAATTTCGCACACAAACAACATTACCTGCCTTACAATCTTATTGCCATCATTTTTTGACGGGCAAGTCGCTAGTATAACATAACTCACAACACAAGGATGGTGCTACACCGGCCACAGGAATAAGCAGATGAAAACCAGGAGGGGTGGGAGGACTGTACGTTTTTAGGACACCAGGGTCTGAATAAGCATTCCAATCCCCCCAATGAACATGAGTTTGATGGAACTCAGAGGGGCAGAGGCTGACAAATGTGCATGGCGAGTTGTGCCCGGCTCTTAATGACCCTTTGGAATACGACTGGAACTCTAAACATCAACAGCCATCCTAACAATAATAACTAATGTACGGGTAGAAAGGGGCGACTGCTCCAGGAGTGATGAGAGTGGCGTAAATCATGCCCAAGAGTGGTGAGCCCGGTCCCTGGTCACATCCTTCAGTCTGACCCAAGATGCCAGCCTGCCAAATGGGCGCTCCCTGTCCATGATTCTTGGTCTCCAAGTCCATGTATTTACTCCAATATATTCATCACTCCTCTGCCCACTCATACCTCAATGTGACCCACTCATACCTCAATGTACCCCTACCATGGCATCTTTGTCCCCTGTTACTCACATTACTTTTTTGATGGCGGTGGATGTCCTGGTTCCTCCACCTAACTTTATGATGGACGACATCAGATGCGTTGGGTTCCTCACAGCAGTAAATGTTTTGAAATTGAAATGTATTTTGAATTTGCTGGCGTATTGCATGAGAGCGAACTGGGGAGAGAGGCGAGAATGAGAGACAGGAGGGGGAGAGAGGAGAGAATGAGAGACAAGAGTGGGAGAGAGGAGAGAATGAGAGACAGGAGGGGGAGAGAGGAGAGAATGAGAGACAGGAGGGGGAGAGAGGCAAGAATGAGAGACAGGAGGGGGAGAGAGGAGAGAATGAGAGACAAGAGTGGGAGAGAGGAGAGAATGAGAGACAGGAGGGGGAGACAGGAGAGAATGAGAGACAGGAGGGGGAGAGAGGCAAGAATGAGAGACAGGAGGGGGAGAGAGGAGAGAATGAGAGACAGGAGGGGGAGAGAGGAGAGAATGAGAGACAGGAGGGGAGAGAGGAGAGAATGAGAGACAGGAGGGGGAGAGAGGAGAGAAGAAGAGACAGGAGGGGGGAGAGGCGAGAATGAGAGACAGGAGGGGGAGAGAGGCGAGAATGAGAGACAGGAGGTGGAGACAGGAGAGAATGAGAGACAGGAGGGGGAGAGAGGCAAGAATGAGAGACAGGAGGGGGAGAGAGGAGAGAATGAGAGACAAGAGGGGGAGAGAATGAGAGACAGGAGGGGGAGAGAGGCGAGAATGAGAGACAGGAGGGGGAGAGAGGAGAGAATGAGAGACAGGAGGGGGAGAGGGGAGAGAATGAGAGACAGGAGGGGGAGAGAGGAGAGAATGAGAGACAGGAGAGGGAGAGAGGCGAGAATGAGAGACAGGAGGGGGAGAGAGGAGAGAATGAGAGACAGGAGGGGGAGAGAGGAGAGAATGAGAGACAGGAGGGGGAGAGAGTAGAGACTGAGAGACAGGAGGGGGAGAGAGGAGAGAATGAGAGACAGGAGAGGGAGAGAGGCGAGAATGAGAGACAGGAGGGGGAGAGAGGAGAGAATGAGAGACAGGAGGGGGAGAGAGGAGAGAATGAGAGACAGGAGGGGGAGAGAGTAGAGACTGAGAGACAGGAGGGGGAGAGAGGAGAGAATGAGAGACAGGAGGGGGAGAGAGGAGAGAATGAGAGACAGGAGGGGGAGAGAGGAGAGAATGAGAGACAGGAGGGGGAGAGAGGAGAGAATGAGAGACAGGAGGGGGAGAGAGGCGAGAATGAGAGACAGGAGGGGGAGAGAGGCGAGAATGAGAGACAGGAGGGGGAGAGAGGAAAGAATGAGAGACAGGAGGGGGAGAGAGAGGAGAGAATGAGAGACAGGAGGGGGAGAGAGAGGAGAGAATGAGAGACAGGAGGGGGAGAGAGGAGAGAATGAGAGACAGGAGGGGGAGAGAGGAGAGAATGAGAGACAGGAGGGGGAGAGAGGAGAGAGAATGAGAGACAGGAGGGGGAGAGAGGAGAGAATGAGAGACAGGAGGGGGAGAGAGGAGAGAATGAGAGACAGGAGGGGGAGAGAGGAGAGAATGAGAGACAGGAGGGGGAGAGAGGAGAGAGAATGAGAGACAGGAGGGGGAGAGAGGAGAGAATGAGAGACAGGAGGGGGAGAGAGGAGAGAATGAGAGACAGGAGGGGGAGAGAGGAGAGAATGAGAGACAGGTGAGAATGAGAGACAGGAGGGGGAGAGAGGCGAGAATGAGAGACAGGAGGGGGAGAGAGGAAAGAATGAGAGACAGGAGGGGGAGAGAGAGGAGAGAATGAGAGACAGGAGGGGGAGAGAGAGGAGAGAATGAGAGACAGGAGGGGGAGAGAGGAGAGAGAATGAGAGACAGGAGGGGGAGAGAGGAGAGAATGAGAGACAGGAGGGGGAGAGAGGAGAGAATGAGAGACAGGAGGGGGAGAGAGGAGAGAATGAGAGACAGGAGGGGGAGAGAGGAGAGAATGAGAGACAGGAGGGGGAGAGAGGAGAGAATGAGAGACAGGAGGGGGAGAGAGGAGAGAATGAGAGACAGGAGGGGGAGAGAGGCGAGAATGAGAGACAGGAGGGGGAGACAGGAGAGAATGAGAGACAGGAGGGGTAGAGAGGCGAGAATGAGAGACAGGAGGGGAGAGAGGAGAGAATGAGAGACAGGAGGGGGAGACAGGTGAGAATGAGAGACAGGAGGGGGAGAGAGGAGAGAATGAGAGACAGGAGGGGGAGAGAGGAGAGAATGAGAGACAGGAGGGGGAGAGAGGAGAGAATGAGAGACAGGAGGGGGAGAGGGGAGAGAATGAGAGACAGGAGGGGGAGAGAGGCGAGAATGAGAGACAGGAGGGGGAGACAGGAGAGAATGAGAGACAGGAGGGGTAGAGAGGCGAGAATGAGAGACAGGAGGGGGAGAGAGGAGAGAATGAGAGACAGGAGGGGGAGACAGGAGAGAATGAGAGACAGGATGGGGAGAGAGGAGAGAATGAGAGACATGAGGGGGAGAGGGGAGAGAATGAGAGACAGGAGGGGGAGAGAGGTGAGAATGAGAGACAGGAGAAGGAAGAAGGAAAGAATGAGAGACAGGAGGGGGAGAGAGTAGAGACTGAGAGACAGGAGGGGGAGAGAGGAGAGAATGAGAGACAGGAGGGGGAGAGAGGAGAGAATGAGAGACAGGAGGGGGAGAGAGGAGAGAATGAGAGACAGGAGGGGGAGAGAGGAGAGAATGAGAGACAGGAGGGGGAGAGAGGAGAGAATGAGAGACAGGAGGGGGAGAGAGGCGAGAATGAGAGACAGGAGGGGGAGAGAGGCGAGAATGAGAGACAGGAGGGGGAGAGAGGAGAGAATGAGAGACAGGAGGGGGAGAGAGAGGAGAGAATGAGAGACAGGAGGGGGAGAGAGAGGAGAGAATGAGAGACAGGAGGGGGAGAGAGGAGAGAGAATGAGAGACAGGAGGGGGAGAGAGGAGAGAGAATGAGAGACAGGAGGGGGAGAGAGGAGAGAATGAGAGACAGGAGGGGGAGAGAGGAGAGAATGAGAGACAGGAGGGGGAGAGAGGAGAGAATGAGAGACAGGAGGGGGAGAGAGGAGAGAATGAGAGACAGGAGGGTGAGAGAGGAGAGAATGAGAGACAGGAGGGGGAGAGAGGCGAGAATGAGAGACAGGAGGGGGAGACAGGAGAGAATGAGAGACAGGAGGGGTAGAGAGGCGAGAATGAGAGACAGGAGGGGAGAGAGGAGAGAATGAGAGACAGGAGGGGGAGACAGGTGAGAATGAGAGACAGGAGGGGGAGAGAGGAGAGAATGAGAGACAGGAGGGGGAGAGAGGAGAGAATGAAAGACATGAGGGGGAGAGAGGAGAGAATGAGAGACAGGAGGGGGAGAGGGGAGAGAATGAGAGACAGGAGGGGGAGAGAGGCGAGAATGAGAGACAGGAGGGGGAGACAGGAGAGAATGAGAGACAGGAGGTGTAGAGAGGCGAGAATGAGAGACAGGAGGGGGAGAAAGGAGAGAATGAGAGACAGGAGGGGGAGACAGGAGAGAATGAGAGACAGGATGGGGAGAGAGGAGAGAAAGAGAGACATGAGGGGGAGAGGGGAGAGAATGAGAGACAGGAGGGGGAGAGAGGAGAGAATGAGAGACAGGAGGGGGAGAGAGGTGAGAATGAGAGACAGGAGGGGTAGAGAGGCGAGAATGAGAGACAGGAGGGGGAGAGAGGCAAGAATGAGAGACAGGAGCGGGAGAGAGGAGAGAATGAGAGACACGAGGGGGAGAGAGAAGAGAATGAGAGACAGGAGTGGGAGAGAGTAGAGAATGAGAGACAGGAGGGGGAGAGAGGAGAGAATGAGAGACAGGAGGGGGAGAGAGGAGAGAATGAGAGACAGGAGGGGTAGAGAGGCGAGAATGAGAGACAGGAGGGGAGAGAGGAGAGAATGAGAGTCAGGAGGGGGAGACAGGAGAGAATGAGAGACAGGAGGGGGAGAGAGGAGAGAATGAGAGACAGGAGGGGGAGAGAGGAGAGAATGAGAGACAGGAGGGGGAGACAGGAGAGAATGAGAGACAGGAGGGGGAGAGAGGCGAGAATGAGAGACAGGAGGGGGAGACAGGAGAGAATGAGAGACAGGAGGGGGAGAGAGGCGAGAATGAGAGACAGGAGGGGGAGACAGGAGAGAATGAGAGAAAGGAGGGGGTGACAGGAGAGAATGAGAGACAGGAGGGGAGAGAGGAGAGAATGAGAGACAGGAGGGGGAGAGAGGCGAGAATGAGAGACAAGAGGGGTAGAGAGGTGAGAATGAGAGACAGGAGGGGGAGAGAGGAGAGAATGAGAGACAGGAGGGGGAGAGAGGAGAGAATGAGAGACAGGAGGGGGAGAGAGGAGAGAATGATAGACAGGAGGGGGAGAGAGGAGAGAATGAGAGACAGGAGGGGGAGAGAGGAGAGAATGAGAGACAGGAGGGGGAGACAGGAGAGAATGAGAGACAGGAGGGAGAGAGGAGAGAATGAGAGACAGGAGGGGGAGAGAGGAGAGAATGAGAGACAGGAGGGAGAGAGGTGAGAATGAGAGACAGGAGGGGGAGACAGGAGAGAATGAGAGACAGGAGGGAGAGAGGAGAGAATGAGAGACAGGAGGGGGAGAGAGGAGAGAATGAGAGACAGGAGGGGGAGAGAGGAGAGAATGAGAGACAGGAGGGGGAGAGAGGAGAGAATGAGAAACAGGAGGGAGAGAGAGGAGAGAATGAGAGACAGGAGGGGGAGAGAGTAGAGGATGAGAGACTGGAGGGGGAGAGAAGAGAGAATGAGAGACAGGGGGGAGAGAGGAGAGAATGAGAGACAGGAGGGGGAGAGAAGAGAGAATGAGAGACAGGGGGGAGAGAGTAGAGGATGAGAGACAGGAGGGGGAGAGAAGAGAGAATGAGAGACAGGAGGGGGAGAGAGGAGAGAATGAGAGACAGGAGGCGGAGACAGGAGAGAATGAGAGACAGGAGGGGGAGAGAGGCGAGAATGAGAGAAAGGAGGGGGAGAGAGGCGAGAATGAGAGACAGGAGGGGGAGAGAGGAGAGAATGAGAGACAGGAGAGGGAGAGATGAGAGAATGAGAGACAGGAGGGGAAAGAGGAGAGAATGAGAAACAGGAGGGAGAGAGAGGAGAGAATGAGAGACAGGAGGGGGAGAGAAGAGAGAATGAGAGACAGGGGGGAGAGAGGAGAGAATGAGAGATAGGAGGGGGAGAGAGGAGAGAATGAAAGACAGGAGGGAGAGAGAGGAGAGAATGAGAGACAGGAGGGGGAGAGAGGAGAGAATGAGAGACAGGAGGGGGAGACAGGAGAGAATGAGAGACAGGAGGGGGAGAGAAGAGAGAATGAGAGACAGGGGGGAGAGAATGAGAGACAGGAGGGGGAGAGAGGAGAGAATGAGAGACAGGAGGGGGAGAGAGGAGAGAATGAGAGACAGGAGGGGGAGAGAAGAGAGAATGAGAGACAGGAGGGGGAGAGAAGAGAGAATCAGAGACAGGAGGGGGAGAGAGGAGAGAATGAGAGACAGGAGGGGGAGAGAGGAGAGAATGAGAGACAGGAGGGGGAGAGAGGAGAGAATGAGAGACAGGAGAGGGAGAGAGGATAGAATGAGAGACAGGAGGGGGAGAGAGGAGAGAATGAGAGACAGGGGGGGGAGAGAGGAGAGAATGAGAAACAGGAGGGAGAGAGAGGAGAGAATGAGAGACAGGAGGGGGAGAGAAGAGAGAATGAGAGACAGGGGGGGGAGAGGAGAGAATGAGAGACAGGAGGGAGAGAGGGGAGAGAATGAGAGACAGGAGGGGGAGAGAGAGAGGAGAGAATGAGAGACAGGAGGGGGAGAGAGGAGAGAATGAGAGACAGGAGGGGGAGAGAAGAGAGAATGAGAGACAGGGGGGGAGAGAGGAGAGAATGAGACACAGGAGGGGGAGAGAGGCGAGAATGAGAGACAGGACGGGGAGAGAGGAGAGAATGAGAGACAGGAGGGGGAGAGAGGCGAGAATGAGAGACAGGAGAGGGAGAGATGAGAGAATGAGAGACAGGAGGGAGAGAGAGGAGAGAATGAGAGACAGGAGAGGGAGAGAGGCGAGAATGAGAGACAGGAGGGGGAGAGAGGAGAGAATGAGAGACAGGAGGGGGAGAGAGGAGAGAATGAGAGACAGGAGGGGGAGAGAGTAGAGACTGAGAGACAGGAGGGGGAGAGAGGAGAGAATGAGAGACCGGAGAGGGAGAGAGGCGAGAATGAGAGACAGGAGGGGGAGAGAGGAGAGAATGAGAGACAGGAGGGGGAGAGAGGAGAGAATGAGAGACAGGAGGGGGAGAGAGTAGAGACTGAGAGACAGGAGGGGGAGAGAGGAGAGAATGAGAGACAGGAGGGGGAGAGAGGAGAGAATGAGAGACAGGAGGGGGAGAGAGGAGAGAATGAGAGACAGGAGGGGGAGAGAGGAGAGAATGAGAGACAGGAGGGGGAGAGAGGCGAGAATGAGAGACAGGAGGGGGAGAGAGGCGAGAATGAGAGACAGGAGGGGGAGAGAGGAGAGAATGAGAGACAGGAGGGGGAGAGAGAGGAGAGAATGAGAGACAGGAGGGGGAGAGAGAGGAGAGAATGAGAGACAGGAGGGGGAGAGAGAGGAGAGAATGAGAGACAGGAGGGGGAGAGAGGAGAGAATGAGAGACAGGAGGGGGAGAGAGGAGAGAATGAGAGACAGGAGGGGGAGAGAGGAGAGAATGAGAGACAGGAGGGGGAGAGAGGAGAGAATGAGAGACAGGAGGGGGAGAGAGAAGAGAATGCGAGACAGGAGGGGGAGAGAGGAGAGAATGAGAGACAGGAGGGGGAGAGAGGCGAGAATGAGAGACAGGAGGGGGAGACAGGAGAGAATGAGAGACAGGAGGGGTAGAGAGGCGAGAATGAGAGACAGGAGGGGGAGACAGGTGAGAATGAGAGACAGGAGGGGGAGAGAGGAGAGAATGAGAGACAGGAGGGGGAGAGAGGAGAGAATGAGAGACAGGAGGGGGAGAGAGGAGAGAATGAGAGACAGGAGGGGGAGAGGGGAGAGAATGAGAGACAGGAGGGGGAGAGAGGCGAGAATGAGAGACAGGAGGGGGAGACAGGAGAGAATGAGAGACAGGGGGGAGAGAGGAGAGAATGAGAGACAGGAGGGGGCGAGAGGAGAGAATGAGAGACAGGAGGGGGAGAGGGGAGAGAATGAGAGACAGGAGGGGGAGAGAGGCGAGAATGAGAGACAGGAGGGGGAGAGAGGAGAGAATGAGAGACAGGAGGGGGAGACGGGAGAGAATGAGAGACAGGATGGGGAGAGAGGAGAGAATGAGAGACAGGAGGGGGAGAGAGGTGAGAATGAGAGACAGGAGGGGTAGAGAGGCGAGAATGAGAGACAGGAGGGGGAGAGGGGAGAGAATGAGAGACAGGAGGGGGAGACAGGAGAGAATGAGAGACATGAGGGGGAGAGGGGAGAGAATGAGAGACAGGAGGGGGAGAGAGGTGAGAATGAGAGACAGGAGGGGTAGAGAGGCGAGAATGAGAGACAGGAGGGGGAGAGGGGAGAGAATGAGAGACAGGAGGGGGAGACAGGAGAGAATGAGAGACAGGAGGGGGAGAGAGGAGAGAATGAGAGACAGGAGGGGGAGAGAGGAGAGAATGAGAGACAGGAGGGGGGAGACAGGAGAGAATGAGAGACAGGAGGGGGAGAGAGGCGAGAATGAGAGACAGGAGGGGGAGACACAGGAGAGAATGAGATACAGGAGGGGGAGAGAGGCGAGAATGAGAGACAGGAGGGGGAGACAGGAGAGAATGAGAGACAGGAGGGGTAGAAAGGAGAGAATGAGAGAAAGGAGGGGGAGACAGGAGAGAATGAGAGACAGGAGGGGAGAGAGGAGAGAATGAGAGACAGGAGGGGGGAGAGAGGCGAGAATGAGAGACAAGAGGGGTAGAGAGGTGAGAATGAGAGACAGGAGGGGGAGAGAGGAGAGAATGAGAGACAGGAGGGGGAGAGAGGAGAGAATGAGAGACAGGAGGGGGAGAGAGGAGAGAATGAGAGACAGGAGGGGGAGAGAGGAGAGAATGAGAGACAGGAGGGGGGAGAGAGGAGAGAATGAAAGACAGGAGGGGGAGACAGGAGAGAATGAGAGACAGGAGGGAGAGAGGAGAGAATGAGAGACAGGAGGGGGAGACAGGAGAGAATGAGAGACAGGAGGGGGAGAGAGGAGAGAATGAGAGACAGGAGGGGGAGAGAGGAGAGAATGAGAGACAGGAGGGAGAGAGGTGAGAATGAGAGACAGGAGGGGGAGACAGGAGAGAATGAGAGACAGGAGGGAGAGAGGAGAGAATGAGAGACAGGAGGGGGAGAGAGGAGAGAATGAGAGACAGGAGGGGAGAGAGGAGAGAATGAGAAACAGGAGGGAGAGAGAGGAGAGAATGAGAGACAGGAGGGGGAGAGAGTAGAGGATGAGAGACAGGAGGGGGAGAGAGGAGAGAATGAGAGACAGGAGGCGGAGACAGGAGAGAATGAGAGACAGGAGGGGGAGAGAGGCGAGAATGAGAGACAGGAGGGGGAGAGAGGCCAGAATGAGAGACAGGAGGGGGAGAGAGGAGAGAATGAGAGACAGGAGGGGGAGAGAGAGGAGAGAATGAGAGACAGGAGGGGGAGAGAGAGGAGAGAATGAGAGACAGGAGGGGGAGAGAGAGGAGAGAATGAGAGACAGGAGGGGGAGAGAGGAGAGAATGAGAGACAGGAGGGGGAGAGAGGAGAGAATGAGAGACAGGAGGGGGAGAGAGGAGAGAATGAGAGACAGGAGGGGGAGAGAGGAGAGAATGAGAGACAGGAGGGGGAGAGAGGAGAGAATGAGAGACAGGAGGGGGAGAGAGGAGAGAATGAGAGACAGGAGGGGGAGAGAGGCGAGAATGAGAGACAGGAGGGGGAGACAGGAGAGAATGAGAGACAGGAGGGGTAGAGAGGCGAGAATGAGAGACAGGAGGGGAGAGAGGAGAGAATGAGAGACAGGAGGGGGAGACAGGTGAGAATGAGAGACAGGAGGGGGAGAGAGGAGAGAATGAGAGACAGGAGGGGGAGAGAGGAGAGAATGAGAGACAGGAGGGGGAGAGAGGAGAGAATGAGAGACAGGAGGGGGAGAGGGGAGAGAATGAGAGACAGGAGCGGTAGAGAGGCGAGAATGAGAGACAGGAGGGGAGAGAGGAGAGAATGAGAGACAGGAGGGGGAGACAGGTGAGAATGAGAGACAGGAGGGGGAGAGAGGAGAGAATGAGAGACAGGAGGGGGAGAGAGGAGAGAATGAGAGACAGGAGGGGGAGAGAGGAGAGAATGAGAGACAGGAGGGGGAGAGGGGAGAGAATGAGAGACAGGAGGGGGAGAGAGGCGAGAATGAGAGACAGGAGGGGGAGACAGGAGAGAATGAGAGACAGGGGGGAGAGAGGAGAGAATGAGAGACAGGAGGGGGAGAGAGGAGAGAATGAGAGACAGGAGGGGGAGAGAGGCGAGAATGAGAGACAGGAGGGGGAGAGAGGAGAGAATGAGAGACAGGAGGGGGAGACAGGAGAGAATGAGAGACAGGATGGGGAGAGAGGAGAGAATGAGAGACAGGAGGGGGAGAGAGGTGAGAATGAGAGACAGGAGGGGTAGAGAGGCGAGAATGAGAGACAGGAGGGGGAGAGGGGAGAGAATGAGAGACAGGAGGGGGAGACAGGAGAGAATGAGAGACAGGAGGGGGAGAGGGGAGAGAATGAGAGACAGGAGGGGGAGAGAGGTGAGAATGAGAGACAGGAGGGGGAGAGAGGCGAGAATGAGAGACAGGAGGGGGAGAGGGGAGAGAATGAGAGACAGGAGGGGGAGACAGGAGAGAATGAGAGACAGGAGGGGGAGAGAGGAGAGAATGAGAGACAGGAGGGGGAGAGAGGAGAGAATGAGAGACAGGAGGGGGAGACAGGAGAGAATGAGAGACAGGAGGGGGAGAGAGGCGAGAATGAGAGACAGGAGGGGGAGACAGGAGAGAATGAGATACAGGAGGGGGAGAGAGGCGAGAATGAGAGACAGGAGGGGGAGACAGGAGAGAATGAGAGACAGGAGGGGTAGAAAGGAGAGAATGAGAGAAAGGAGGGGGAGACAGGAGAGAATGAGAGACAGGAGGGGAGAGAGGAGAGAATGAGAGACAGGAGGGGGAGAGAGGCGAGAATGAGAGACAAGAGGGGTAGAGAGGTGAGAATGAGAGACAGGAGGGGGAGAGAGGAGAGAATGAGAGACAGGAGGGGGAGAGAGGAGAGAATGAGAGACAGGAGGGGGAGAGAGGAGAGAATGAGAGACAGGAGGGGGAGAGAGGAGAGAATGAGAGACAGGAGGGGGAGAGAGGAGAGAATGAAAGACAGGAGGGGGAGAGAGGAGAGAATGAGAGACAGGAGGGAGAGAGGAGAGAATGAGAGACAGGAGGGGGAGAGAGGAGAGAATGAGAGACAGGAGGGAGAGAGGTGAGAATGAGAGACAGGAGGGGGAGACAGGAGAGAATGAGAGACAGGAGGGAGAGAGGAGAGAATGAGAGACAGGAGGGGGAGAGAGGAGAGAATGAGAGACAGGAGGGGAGAGAGGAGAGAATGAGAAACAGGAGGGAGAGAGAGGAGAGAATGAGAGACAGGAGGGGGAGAGAGTAGAGGATGAGAGACAGGAGGGGGAGAGAGGAGAGAATGAGAGACAGGAGGCGGAGACAGGAGAGAATGAGAGACAGGAGGGGGAGAGAGGCGAGAATGAGAGACAGGAGGGGGAGAGAGGCCAGAATGAGAGACAGGAGGGGGAGAGAGGAGAGAATGAGAGACAGGAGGGGGAGAGAGAGGAGAGAATGAGAGACAGGAGGGGGAGAGAGAGGAGAGAATGAGAGACAGGAGGGGGAGAGAGAGGAGAGAATGAGAGACAGGAGGGGGAGAGAGGAGAGAATGAGAGACAGGAGGGGGAGAGAGGAGAGAATGAGAGACAGGAGGGGGAGAGAGGAGAGAATGAGAGACAGGAGGGGGAGAGAGGAGAGAATGAGAGACAGGAGGGGGAGAGAGGAGAGAATGAGAGACAGGAGGGGAGAGAGGAGAGAATGAGAGACAGGAGGGGGAGAGAGGCGAGAATGAGAGACAGGAGGGGGAGACAGGAGAGAATGAGAGACAGGAGGGGTAGAGAGGCGAGAATGAGAGACAGGAGGGGAGAGAGGAGAGAATGAGAGACAGGAGGGGGAGACAGGTGAGAATGAGAGACAGGAGGGGGAGAGAGGAGAGAATGAGAGACAGGAGGGGGAGAGAGGAGAGAATGAGAGACAGGAGGGGGAGAGAGGAGAGAATGAAAGACAGGAGGGGGAGACAGGAGAGAATGAGAGACAGGAGGGAGAGAGGAGAGAATGAGAGACAGGAGGGGGAGAGAGGAGAGAATGAGAGACAGGAGGGAGAGAGGTGAGAATGAGAGACAGGAGGGGGAGACAGGAGAGAATGAGAGACAGGAGGGGGAGAGAGGAGAGAATGAGAGACAGGAGGGGGAGACAGGAGAGAATGAGAGACAGGATGGGGAGAGAGGAGAGAATGAGAGACAGGAGGGGGAGAGAGGTGAGAATGAGAGACAGGAGGGGTAGAGAGGCGAGAATGAGAGACAGGAGGGGGAGAGGGGAGAGAATGAGAGACAGGAGGGGGAGACAGGAGAGAATGAGAGACATGAGGGGGAGAGGGGAGAGAATGAGAGACAGGAGGGGGAGAGAGGTGAGAATGAGAGACAGGAGGGGGAGAGAGGCGAGAATGAGAGACAGGAGGGGGAGAGGGGAGAGAATGAGAGACAGGAGGGGGAGACAGGAGAGAATGAGAGACAGGAGGGGGAGAGAGGAGAGAATGAGAGACAGGAGGGGGGAGAGAGGAGAGAATGAGAGACAGGAGGGGGAGACAGGAGAGAATGAGAGACAGGAGGGGGAGAGAGGCGAGAATGAGAGACAGGAGGGGGAGACAGGAGAGAATGAGATACAGGAGGGGGAGAGAGGAGAGAATGAGAGACAGGAGGGGGAGACAGGAGAGAATGAGAGACAGGAGGGGTAGAAAGGAGAGAATGAGAGAAAGGAGGGGGAGACAGGAGAGAATGAGAGACAGGAGGGGAGAGAGGAGAGAATGAGAGACAGGAGGGGGAGAGAGGCGAGAATGAGAGACAAGAGGGGTAGAGAGGTGAGAATGAGAGACAGGAGGGGGAGAGAGGAGAGAATGAGAGACAGGAGGGGGAGAGAGGAGAGAATGAGAGACAGGAGGGGGAGAGAGGAGAGAATGAGAGACAGGAGGGGGAGAGAGGAGAGAATGAGAGACAGGAGGGGGAGAGAGGAGAGAATGAAAGACAGGAGGGGGAGACAGGAGAGAATGAGAGACAGGAGGGAGAGAGGAGAGAATGAGAGACAGGAGGGGGAGAGAGGAGAGAATGAGAGACAGGAGGGAGAGAGGTGAGAATGAGAGACAGGAGGGGGAGACAGGAGAGAATGAGAGACAGGAGGGAGAGAGGAGAGAATGAGAGACAGGAGGGGGAGAGAGGAGAGAATGAGAGACAGGAGGGGAGAGAGGAGAGAATGAGAAACAGGAGGGAGAGAGAGGAGAGAATGAGAGACAGGAGGGGGAGAGAGGAGAGAATGAGAGACAGGAGGGGGAGAGAGGAGAGAATGAGAGACAGGAGGCGGAGACAGGAGAGAATGAGAGACAGGAGGGGGAGAGAGGCGAGAATGAGAGACAGGAGGGGGAGAGAGGCCAGAATGAGAGACAGGAGGGGGAGAGAGGAGAGAATGAGAGACAGGAGGGGGAGAGAGAGGAGAGAATGAGAGACAGGAGGGGGAGAGAGAGGAGAGAATGAGAGACAGGAGGGGGAGAGAGAGGAGAGAATGAGAGACAGGAGGGGGAGAGAGGAGAGAATGAGAGACAGGAGGGGGAGAGAGGAGAGAATGAGAGACAGGAGGGGGAGAGAGGAGAGAATGAGAGACAGGAGGGGGAGAGAGGAGAGAATGAGAGACAGGAGGGGGAGAGAGGAGAGAATGAGAGACAGGAGGGGGAGAGAGGAGAGAATGAGAGACAGGAGGGGGAGAGAGGCGAGAATGAGAGACAGGAGGGGGAGACAGGAGAGAATGAGAGACAGGAGGGTTAGAGAGGCGAGAATGAGAGACAGGAGGGGAGAGAGGAGAGAATGAGAGACAGGAGGGGGAGACAGGTGAGAATGAGAGACAGGAGGGGGAGAGAGGAGAGAATGAGAGACAGGAGGGGGAGAGAGGAGAGAATGAGAGACAGGAGGGGGAGAGAGGAGAGAATGAAAGACAGGAGGGGGAGACAGGAGAGAATGAGAGACAGGAGGGAGAGAGGAGAGAATGAGAGACAGGAGGGGGAGAGAGGAGAGAATGAGAGACAGGAGGGAGAGAGGAGAGAATGAGAGACAGGAGGGGGAGACAGGAGAGAATGAGAGACAGGAGGGAGAGAGGAGAGAATGAGAGACAGGAGGGGGAGAGAGGAGAGAATGAGAGACAGGAGGGGAGAGAGGAGAGAATGAGAAACAGGAGGGAGAGAGAGGAGAGAATGAGAGACAGGAGGGGGAGAGAGTAGAGGATGAGAGACAGGAGGGGGAGAGAGGAGAGAATGAGAGACAGGAGGCGGAGACAGGAGAGAATGAGAGACAGGAGGGGGAGAGAGGCGAGAATGAGAGACAGGAGGGGGAGAGAGGCCAGAATGAGAGACAGGAGGGGGAGAGAGGAGAGAATGAGAGACAGGAGGGGGAGAGAGAGGAGAGAATGAGAGACAGGAGGGGGAGAGAGAGGAGAGAATGAGAGACAGGAGGGGGAGAGAGAGGAGAGAATGAGAGACAGGAGGGGGAGAGAGGAGAGAATGAGAGACAGGAGGGGGAGAGAGGAGAGAATGAGAGACAGGAGGGGGAGAGAGGAGAGAATGAGAGACAGGAGGGGGAGAGAGGAGAGAATGAGAGACAGGAGGGGGAGAGAGGAGAGAATGAGAGACAGGAGGGGGAGAGAGGAGAGAATGAGAGACAGGAGGGGGAGAGAGGCGAGAATGAGAGACAGGAGGGGGAGACAGGAGAGAATGAGAGACAGGAGGGGTAGAGAGGCGAGAATGAGAGACAGGAGGGGAGAGAGGAGAGAATGAGAGACAGGAGGGGGAGAGAGGTGAGAATGAGAGACAGGAGGGGGAGAGAGGAGAGAATGAGAGACAGGAGGGGGAGAGAGGAGAGAATGAGAGACAGGAGGGGGAGAGAGGAGAGAATGAGAGACAGGAGGGGGAGAGAGGAGAGAATGAGAGACAGGAGGGGGAGAGAGGAGAGAATGAGAGACAGGAGGGGGAGAGGGGAGAGAATGAGAGACAGGAGGGGGAGAGAGGCGAGAATGAGAGACAGGAGGGGGAGACAGGAGAGAATGAGAGACAGGGGGGAGAGAGGAGAGAATGAGAGACAGGAGGCGGAGAGAGGAGAGAATGAGAGACAGGAGGGGGAGAGGGGAGAGAATGAGAGACAGGAGGGGGAGAGAGGCGAGAATGAGAGACAGGAGGGGGGAGAGAGGAGAGAATGAGAGACAGGAGGGGGAGACAGGAGAGAATGAGAGACAGGATGGGGAGAGAGGAGAGAATGAGAGACAGGAGGGGGAGAGAGGTGAGAATGAGAGACAGGAGGGGTAGAGAGGCGAGAATGAGAGACAGGAGGGGGAGAGGGGAGAGAATGAGAGACAGGAGGGGGAGACAGGAGAGAATGAGAGACATGAGGGGGAGAGGGGAGAGAATGAGAGACAGGAGGGGGAGAGAGGTGAGAATGAGAGACAGGAGGGTAGAGAGGCGAGAATGAGAGACAGGAGGGGGAGAGGGGAGAGAATGAGAGACAGGAGGGGGAGACAGGAGAGAATGAGAGACAGGAGGGGGAGAGAGGAGAGAATGAGAGACAGGAGGGGGAGAGAGGAGAGAATGAGAGACAGGAGGGGGAGACAGGAGAGAATGAGAGACAGGAGGGGGAGAGAGGCGAGAATGAGAGACAGGAGGGGGAGACAGGAGAGAATGAGATACAGGAGGGGGAGAGAGGCGAGAATGAGAGACAGGAGGGGGAGACAGGAGAGAATGAGAGACAGGAGGGGTAGAAAGGAGAGAATGAGAGAAAGGAGGGGGAGACAGGAGAGAATGAGAGACAGGAGGGGAGAGAGGAGAGAATGAGAGACAGGAGGGGGAGAGAGGCGAGAATGAGAGACAAGAGGTGTAGAGAGGTGAGAATGAGAGACAGGAGGGGGAGAGAGGAGAGAATGAGAGACAGGAGGGGGAGAGAGGAGAGAATGAGAGACAGGAGGGGGAGAGAGGAGAGAATGAGAGACAGGAGGGGGAGAGAGGAGAGAATGAGAGACAGGAGGGGGAGAGAGGAGAGAATGAAAGACAGGAGGGGGAGACAGGAGAGAATGAGAGACAGGAGGGAGAGAGGAGAGAATGAGAGACAGGAGGGGGAGAGAGGAGAGAATGAGAGACAGGAGGGAGAGAGGTGAGAATTAGAGACAGGAGGGGGAGACAGGAGAGAATGAGAGACAGGAGGGAGAGAGGAGAGAATGAGAGACAGGAGGGGGAGAGAGGAGAGAATGAGAGACAGGAGGGGAGAGAGGAGAGAATGAGAAACAGGAGGGAGAGAGAGGAGAGAATGAGAGACAGGAGGGGGAGAGAGTAGAGGATGAGAGACAGGAGGGGGAGAGAGGAGAGAATGAGAGACAGGAGGCGGAGACAGGAGAGAATGAGAGACAGGAGGGGGAGAGAGAGGAGGGGGAGAGAGGAGAGAATGAGAGACAGGAGGGGGAGAGAGGAGAGAATGAGAGACAGGAGGGGAGACAGAGGCAGAGAATGAGAGACAGGAGGGGGAGAGAGGCAGAGAATGAGAGACAGGAGGGGGAGATGAGGCCAGAATGAGAGACAGGAGGGGGAGAGAGGAGAGAATGAGAGACAGGAGGGGGAGAGAGAGGAGAGAATGAGAGACAGGAGGGGGAGAGAGGAGAGAATGAGAGACAGGAGGGGGAGAGAGAGGAGAATGAGAGACAGGAGGGGGAGAGAGGAGAGAATGAGAGACAGGAGGGGGGAGAGAGGAGAGAATGAGAGACAGGAGGGGGAGAGAGGAGAGGGAGGGGGAGAGAGGAGAGATGAGAGACAGGAGGGGAGAGAGGAGAGAATGAGAGACAGGAGGGGAGAGAGGAGAGAATGAGAGACAGGAGGGGGAGAGAGGCGAGAATGAGAGACAGGAGGGGGAGACAGGAGAGAATGAGAGACAGGAGGGGTAGAGAGGCGAGAATGAGAGACAGGAGGGGAGAGAGGAGAGAATGAGAGACAGGAGGGGGAGACAGGTGAGAATGAGAGACAGGAGGGGGGAGAGAGGAGAGAATGAGAGACAGGAGGGGGAGAGAGGAGAGAATGAGAGACAGGAGGGGGAGAGAGGAGAGAATGAGAGACAGGAGGGGGAGAGGGGAGAGAATGAGAGACAGGAGGGGGAGAGAGGCGAGAATGAGAGACAGGAGGGGGAGACAGGAGAGAATGAGAGACAGGGGGGGAGAGAGGAGAGAATGAGAGACAGGAGGGGGAGAGAGGAGAGAATGAGAGACAGGAGGGGGAGAGGGGAGAGAATGAGAGACAGGAGGGGGAGAGAGGCGAGAATGAGAGACAGGAGGGGGAGAGAGGAGAGAATGAGAGACAGGAGGGGGAGACAGGAGAGAATGAGAGACAGGATGGGGAGAGAGGAGAGAATGAGAGACAGGAGGGGGAGAGAGGTGAGAATGAGAGACAGGAGGGGTAGAGAGGCGAGAATGAGAGACAGGAGGGGGAGAGGGGAGAGAATGAGAGACAGGAGGGGGAGACAGGAGAGAATGAGAGACATGAGGGGGAGAGGGGAGAGAATGAGAGACAGGAGGGGGAGAGAGGTGAGAATGAGAGACAGGAGGGGTAGAGAGGCGAGAATGAGAGACAGGAGGGGGAGAGGGGAGAGAATGAGAGACAGGAGGGGGAGACAGGAGAGAATGAGAGACAGGAGGGGGAGAGAGGAGAGAATGAGAGACAGGAGGGGGAGAGAGGAGAGAATGAGAGACAGGAGGGGGAGACAGGAGAGAATGAGAGACAGGAGGGGAGAGAGGCGAGAATGAGAGACAGGAGGGGGAGACAGGAGAGAATGAGATACAGGAGGGGGAGAGAGGCGAGAATGAGAGACAGGAGGGGGAGACAGGAGAGAATGAGAGACAGGAGGGGTAGAAAGGAGAGAATGAGAGAAAGGAGGGGGGCGACAGGAGAGAATGAGAGACAGGAGGGGGAGAGAGGAGAGAATGAGAGACAGGAGGGGGAGAGAGGCGAGAATGAGAGACAAGAGGGGTAGAGAGGTGAGAATGAGAGACAGGAGGGGGAGAGAGAGGAGAGAATGAGAGACAGGAGGGGGAGAGAGGAGAGAATGAGAGACAGGAGGGGGAGAGAGGAGAGAATGAGAGACAGGAGGGGGAGAGAGGAGAGAATGAGAGACAGGAGGGGGAGAGAGGAGAGAATGAAAGACAGGAGGGGGAGACAGGAGAGAATGAGAGACAGGTGGGAGAGAGGAGAGAATGAGAGACAGGAGGGGGAGAGAGGAGAGAATGAGAGACAGGAGGGAGAGAGGTGAGAATGAGAGACAGGAGGGGGAGACAGGAGAGAATGAGAGACAGGAGGGAGAGAGGAGAGAATGAGAGACAGGAGGGGGAGAGAGGAGAGAATGAGAGACAGGAGGGAGAGAGGAGAGAATGAGAGACAGGAGGGGGGAGAGAGGAGAGAATGAGAGACAGGAGGGGAGAGAGGAGAGAATGAGAAACAGGAGGGAGAGAGAGGAGAGAATGAGAGACAGGAGGGGGAGAGAGTAGAGGATGAGAGACAGGAGGGGGAGAGAATGAGAGACAGGAGGGGGAGACAGGATGAGAATGAGAGACAGGAGGGGGAGAGAGGCGAGAAGTGAGAGAGGACAGGAGGGGGAGAGAGGCCAGAATGAGAGACAGGAGGGGGAGAGATATGAGAGAATGAGAGACAGGAGAGGGAGAGAGAGAGAATGAGAGACCGGAGGGGAAAGAGGAGAGAATGAGCAAACAGGAGGGAGAGAGCGTGAGAGAATGAGAGACAGGAGGGGGAGAGAAGAGAGAAAGAGAGACAGGGGGGAGAGAGGAGAGAATGAGAGACAGAGAGGGGGAGAGGATGAGAATGAAAGACAGGAGGGAGAGAGAGGAGAGAATGAGAGACAGGAGGGGAGAGAGGAGAGAATGGAGACAGGAGGGGGAGAGAGGAGAGAATGAGAGACAGGAGGGGGGAGAGAGGAGAGAATGAGAGACAGGAGGGGGAGAGGAGAGAATGAGAGACAGGAGGGGGAGAGAGGAGAGAATGAGAGACAGGAGGGGGAGAGAGGAGAGAATGAGAGACAGGAGGGGGAGAGAGGAGAGAATGAGAGACAGGAGGGGGAGAGAGAGAGAATGAGAGACAGGAGGGGGAGAGTGGGAGAGAATGAGAGACAGGAGGGGGAGAGAGGAGAGAATGAGAGACAGGAGGGGGGAGAGAGGAGAGAATGAGAGACAGGAGGGGGAGAGAGGAGAGAATGAGAGACAGGAGGGGGAGAGAGGAGAGAATGAGAGACAGGAGGGGAGAGAGGAGAGAATGAGAGACAGGAGGGGGAGACAGGAGAGAATGAGAGACAGGAGGGGAGAGAGGAGAGAATGAGAGACAGGAGGGGGAGAGAGGTGAGAATGAGAGACAGGAGGGGGAGAGAGGAGAGAATGAGAGACAGGAGGGAGAAGAGGGGAGAGAATGAGAGACAGGAGGGGGAGACAGGAGAGAATGAGAGACATGAGGGGGAGAGGGGAGAGAATGAGAGACAGGAGGGGGAGAGAGGTGAGAATGAGAGACAGGAGGGGTTAGAGAGGCGAGAATGAGAGACAGGAGGGGGAGAGGGGAGAGATTGAGAGACAGGAGGGGGGAGAGAGAGGTCGAGAATGAGAGACAAGAGGGGTAGAGAGGTGAAATGAGAGACAGGAGGGGGAGAGAGGAGAGAATGAGAGACAGGCGGGGGAGAGAGGAGAGAATGAGAGACAGGAGGGGGAGAGAGGAGAGAATGAGAGACAGGAGGGGGTGAGGGTAGAGAATGAGAGACAGAGGGGGGAGAGAGGAGAGAATGAGAGACAGGAGGGGGAGACAGGAGAGAATGAGAGACAGGAGGGAGAGAGGAGAGAATGAGAGACAGGAGGGGGAGAGAGGAGAGAATGAGAGACAGGAGGAGAGAGAGGTGAGAATGAGAGACAGGAGGGGGAGACAGGAGAGAATGAGAGACAGGAGGGAGAAGGAGAGAATGAGAGACAGGAGGGGGAGAGAGGAGGAGAATGAGAGACAGGAGGGGGAGAGAGGAGAGAATGAGAAACAGGAGGGAAGAGAGAGGAGAGAATGAGAGACAGGAGGGGGAGACAGGAGAGAAGAGAGACAGGAGGGGACAGAGGCGAGAATTAGAGACAGGAGGGGGAGAGAGGAGAGAATGAGAGACAGGAGGGGGAAGACAGGATGAGAATGAGAGACAGGAGGGGGACAGAGGCGAGACTGAGAGACAGGGAGGGGGAGAGAGGAGAGAACGAGAAGCAGGATGGGGGAAGAGGAGAGAATGAGAGACAGGAGGGGGAGAGAGGAGAGAATGAGAGACAGGAGGGGGAGAGAGAGAGGAATGAGAGACAGGAGAGGCAGAGAGGAGAGAATGAGAGACAGGAGGGGTGAGAGAGGCGCAGAATGCGAGGACAGGAGGGCGGATGAGAGGGAGAGCTAATCGAGAGACAGGAGAGGCAGAGAGGAGAGAATGAGAGACAGGAGGGGGTGAGAGGCGAGAATGAGAGACAGGAGGGGGAGACAGGAGAGAATGAGAGACAGGAGGAGGGAGAGGAGGAGAGAATGAGAGACAGGAGGGGGAGAGAGGCGAGAATGAGAGACAGGAGGGGGAGAGGGAGAGAATGAGAGACAGGAGGGGGAGAGAGGCGAGAATGAGAGACAGGAGGGGGAGACAGGAGAGAATGAGAGACAGGGGGGAGAGAGGAGAGAATGAGAGACAGGAGGGGGAGAGAGGAGGAGAATGAGAGACAGGAGGGGGAGAGGGGAGAGAATGAGAGACAGGAGGGGGAGAGAGGCGAGAATGAGAGAAAGGAGGGGGAGAGAGGAGAGAATGAGAGACAGGAGGGGGAGACAGGAGAGAATGAGAGACATGAGGGGGAGAGGGGAGAGAATGAGAGACAGGAGGGGGAGAGAGGTGAGAATGAGAGACAGGAGGGGTAGAGAGGCGAGAATGAGAGACAGGAGGGGGAGAGGGGAGAGAATGAGAGACAGGAGGGGGAGACAGGAGAGAATGAGAGACGGGGGGAGAGAGGAGAGAATGAGAGACAGGAGGGGGAGAGAGGAGAGAATGAGAGACAGGAGGGGAGACAGGAGAGAATGAGAGACAGGAGGGGGAGACAGGAGAGAATGAGAGACAGGAGGGGGGAGAGAGGCGAGAATGAGAGACAGGAGGGGGAGACAGGAGAGAATGAGAGACAGGAGGGGTAGAAAGGAGAGAATGAGAGAAAGGAGGGGGAGACAGGAGAGAATGAGAGACAGGAGGGGAGAGAGGAGAGAATGAGAGACAGGAGGGGGAGAGAGGCGAGAATGAGAGACAAGAGGGGTAGAGAGGTGAGAATGAGAGACAGGAGGGGGAGAGAGGAGAGAATGAGAGACAGGAGGGGGAGAGAGGAGAGAATGAGAGACAGGAGGGGGAGAGAGGAGAGAATGAGAGACAGGAGGGGGAGAGAGGAGAGAATGAGAGACAGGAGGGGGAGAGAGGAGAGAATGAGAGACAGGAGGGGGAGAGAGGAGAGAATGAGAGACAGGAGGGGGAGACAGGAGAGAATGAGAGACAGGAGGGAGAGAGGAGAGAATGAGAGACAGGAGGGGGAGAGAGGAGAGAATGAGAGACAGGAGGGAGAGAGGTGAGAATGAGAGACAGGAGGGGGAGACAGGAGAGAATGAGAGACAGGAGGGGAGAGAGGAGAGAATGAGAGACAGGAGGGGAGAGAGGAGAGAATGAGAGACAGGAGGGGAGAGAGGAGAGAATGAGAGACAGGAGGGGAGAGAGGAGAGAATGAGAGACAGGAGGGGGAGAGAGTAGAGGATGAGAGACAGGAGGGGGAGAGAGGAGAGAATGAGAGACAGGAGGCGGAGGACAGGAGAGAATGAGAGACAGGAGGGGGAGAGAGGCGAGAATGAGAGACAGGAGGGGGAGAGAGGCCAGAATGAGAGACAGGAGGGGAGACGAGGAGAGAATGAGAGACAAGGAGAGGGAGAGCCGAGGATGAGAATGAGAGACGGAGGGGAGAGAGACTGATGAGAATGAGAAACAGGGAGGGGAGAGAGAGGGAGAGAATGAGAGACAGAAGGGGAGAGGACGAGAATGAGAGAGGGGGGGAGAGAGGCGAGAATAGAGGAGGAGGGGGAGAGAGGAGAAGAATGAGAGACAGGAGGGGGGAGAGAGAAGAGAATGAAGAGACAGGAGGGAGCGAGAGGAGACGAATGCGAGGGACAGGAGGGGAGAAGAGGAGAGAATGAAGACAGGAGGGGGAGAGACGGCGAGAATGAGAGACAGGAGGTGGGAGAGAGTGAGAGAATGAGAGACATGGATGGGGTAGAGAGGGAGAAAGAAGAGGACAGGAGGGGGAAGTAGACGAAGAATGAGAGACAGGGGGGAGACAGGAGAATGAGAGACCAGGAGGGGTAGAGAGGCGAGAATGAGAGACAGGAGGGGAGAGAGGAGAGAATGAGAGACAGGAGGGGGAGACAGGTGAGAATGAGAGACAGGAGGGGGAGAGAGGAGAGAATGAGAGACAGGAGGGGGAGAGAGGAGAGAATGAGAGACAGGAGGGGGAGAGAGGAGAGAATGAAAGACAGGAGGGGGAGACAGGAGAGAATGAGAGACAGGAGGGGAGAGAGGAGAGAATGAGAGACAGGAGGGGGAGAGAGGAGAGAATGAGAGACAGGAGGGAGAGAGGTGAGAATGAGAGACAGGAGGGGGAGACAGGAGAGAATGAGAGACAGGAGGGGGAGAGAGGAGAGAATGAGAGACAGGAGGGGGAGACAGGAGAGAATGAGAGACAGGATGGGGAGAGAGGGAGAGAATGAGAGACAGGAGGGGGAGAGAGGTGAGATGAGAGACAGGAGGGGTAGAGAGGCGAGAATGAGAGACAGGAGGGGGAGAGGGGAGAGAATGAGAGACAGGAGGGGGAGAGAGAGAGAATGAGAGACATGAGGGGAGAGGGGAGAGAATGAGAGACAGGAGGGGGAGAGAGGTGAGAATGAGAGACAGGAGGGGTAGAGAGGCGAGAATGAGAGACAGGAGGGGGAGAGGGGAGAGAATGAGAGACAGGAGGGGGAGACAGGAGAGAATGAGAGACAGGAGGGGGAGAGAGGAGAGAATGAGAGACAAGGAGGGGGAGAGAGGAGAGAATGAGAGACAGGAGGGGGAGACAGGAGAGAATGAGAGACAGGAGGGGGAGAGAGGCGAGAATGAGAGACAGGAGGGGAGACAGGAGAGAATGAGATACAGGAGGGGGGAGAGAGGCGAGAATGAGAGACAGGAGGGGGAGGACAGGAGAGAATGAGAGACAGGAGGGGTAGAAAAGGAGAGAATGAGAGAAAGGAGGGGGAGACAGGAGAGAATGAGAGGACAGGAGGGGAGGAGAGGAGAGAATGAGAGACAGGAGGGGGAGAGAGGCGAGAATGAGAGACAAGAGGGGTAGAGAGGTGAGAATGAGAGACAGGAGGGGGAGAGAGGAGAGAATGAGAGACAGGAGGGGGAGAGAGGAGAGAATGAGAGACAGGAGGGGGAGAGAGGAGAGAATGAGAGACAGGAGGGGGGAGAGAGGAGAGAATGAGAGACAGGAGGGGGAGAGAGGAGAGAATGAAAGACAGGAGGGGAGACAGGAGAGAATGAGAGACAGGAGGGAGAGAGGAGAGAATGAGAGACAGGAGGGGGAGAGAGGAGAGAATGAGAGACAGGAGGGAGAGAGGTGAGAATGAGAGACAGGAGGGGGAGACAGGAGAGAATGAGAGACAGGAGGGAGAGAGGAGAGAATGAGAGACAGGAGGGGAGAGAGGAGAGAATGAGAGACAGGAGGGGAGAGAGGAGAGAATGAGAAACAGGAGGGAGAGAGAGGAGAGAATGAGAGACAGGAGGGGGAGAGAGTAGAGGATGAGAGACAGGAGGGGGAGAGAGGAGAGAATGAGAGACAGGAGGCGGAGACAGGAGAGAATGAGAGACAGGAGGGGGAGAGAGGCGAGAATGAGAGACAGGAGGGGGGAGAGAGGCCAGAATGAGAGACAGGAGGGGGAGAGAGGAGAGAATGAGAGACAGGAGGGGGAGAGAGAGGAGAGAATGAGAGACAGGAGGGGAGAGAGAGGAGAGAATGAGAGACAGGAGGGGGAGAGAGGGAGAGAATGAGAGACAGGAGGGGGAGAGAGGAGAGAATGAGAGACAGGAGGGGGAGAGAGGAGAGAATGAGAGACAGGAGGGGGAGAGAGGAGAGAATGAGAGACAGGAGGGGGAGAGAGGAGAGAATGAGAGACAGGAGGGGGAGAGAGGAGAGAATGAGAGACAGGAGGGGGAGAGAGGAGAGAATGAGAGACAGGAGGGGGAGAGAGGCGAGAATGAGAGACAGGAGGGGGAGACAGGAGAGAATGAGAGACAGGAGGGTTAGAGAGGCGAGAATGAGAGACAGGAGGGGGAGAGAGGAGAGAATGAGAGACAGGAGGGGGAGACAGGTGAGAATGAGAGACAGGAGGGGGAGAGAGGAGAGAATGAGAGACAGGAGGGGGAGAGAGGAGAGAATGAGAGACAGGAGGGGGAGAGAGGAGAGAATGAAAGACAGGAGGGGGAGACAGGAGAGAATGAGAGACAGGAGGGAGAGAGGAGAGAATGAGAGACAGGAGGGGGAGAGAGGAGAGAATGAGAGACAGGAGGGAGAGAGGTGAGAATGAGAGACAGGAGGGGGAGACAGGAGAGAATGAGAGACAGGAGGGAGAGAGGAGAGAATGAGAGACAGGAGGGGGAGAGAGGAGAGAATGAGAGACAGGAGGGGGAGAGAGGAGAGAATGAGAAACAGGAGGGAGAGAGAGGAGAGAATGAGAGACAGGAGGGGGAGAGAGTAGAGGATGAGAGACAGGAGGGGGAGAGAGGAGAGAATGAGAGACAGGAGGCGGAGACAGGAGAGAATGAGAGACAGGAGGGGGAGAGAGGCGAGAATGAGAGACAGGAGGGGGAGAGAGGCCAGAATGAGAGACAGGAGGGGGAGAGAGGAGAGAATGAGAGACAGGAGGGGGAGAGAGAGGAGAGAATGAGAGACAGGAGGGGAGAGAGAGGAGAGAATGAGAGACAGGAGGGGGAGAGAGAGGAGAGAATGAGAGACAGGAGGGGGAGAGAGGAGAGAATGAGAGACAGGAGGGGGAGAGAGGAGAGAATGAGAGACAGGAGGGGGAGAGAGGAGAGAATGAGAGACAGGAGGGGGAGAGAGGAGAGAATGAGAGACAGGAGGGGGAGAGAGGAGAGAATGAGAGACAGGAGGGGGAGAGAGGAGAGAATGAGAGACAGGAGGGGGAGAGAGGCGAGAATGAGAGACAGGAGGGGGAGACAGGAGAGAATGAGAGACAGGAGGGGTAGAGAGGCGAGAATGAGAGACAGGAGGGGAGAGAGGAGAGAATGAGAGACAGGAGGGGGAGACAGGTGAGAATGAGAGACAGGAGGGGGAGAGAGGAGAGAATGAGAGACAGGAGGGGGAGAGAGGAGAGAATGAGAGACAGGAGGGGGAGAGAGGAGAGAATGAGAGACAGGAGGGGGAGAGAGGAGAGAATGAGAGACAGGAGGGGGAGAGAGGAGAGAATGAGAGACAGGAGGGGGAGAGGGGAGAGAATGAGAGACAGGAGGGGGAGAGAGGAGAGAATGAGAGACAGGAGGGGGAGACAGGAGAGAATGAGAGACAGGGGGGAGAGAGGAGAGAATGAGAGACAGGAGGCGGAGAGAGGAGAGAATGAGAGACAGGAGGGGGAGAGGGGAGAGAATGAGAGACAGGAGGGGGAGAGAGGCGAGAATGAGAGACAGGAGGGGGAGAGAGGAGAGAATGAGAGACAGGAGGGGGAGACAGGAGAGAATGAGAGACAGGAGGGGGAGAGAGGAGAGAATGAGAGACAGGAGGGGGAGAGAGGTGAGAATGAGAGACAGGAGGGGTAGAGAGGCGAGAATGAGAGACAGGAGGGGGAGAGGGGAGAGAATGAGAGACAGGAGGGGGAGACAGGAGAGAATGAGAGACATGAGGGGGAGAGGGGAGAGAATGAGAGACAGGAGGGGGAGAGAGGTGAGAATGAGAGACAGGAGGGGTAGAGAGGCGAGAATGAGAGACAGGAGGGGGAGAGGGGAGAGAATGAGAGACAGGAGGGGGAGACAGGAGAGAATGAGAGACAGGAGGGGGAGAGAGGAGAGAATGAGAGACAGGAGGGGGGAGAGAGGAGAGAATGAGAGACAGGAGGGGGAGACAGGAGAGAATGAGAGACAGGAGGGGGAGAGAGGCGAGAATGAGAGACAGGAGGGGGAGACAGGAGAGAATGAGATACAGGAGGGGGAGAGAGGCGAGAATGAGAGACAGGAGGGGGAGACAGGAGAGAATGAGAGACAGGAGGGGTAGAAAGGAGAGAATGAGAGAAAGGAGGGGGAGACAGGAGAGAATGAGAGACAGGAGGGGAGAGAGGAAGAGAATGAGAGACAGGAGGGGGAGAGAGGCGAGAATGAGAGACAAGAGGTGTAGAGAGGTGAGAATGAGAGACAGGAGGGGGAGAGAGGAGAGAATGAGAGACAGGAGGGGGAGAGAGGAGAGAATGAGAGACAGGAGGGGGAGAGAGGAGAGAATGAGAGACAGGAGGGGGAGAGAGGAGAGAATGAGAGACAGGAGGGGGAGAGAGGAGAGAATGAAAGACAGGAGGGGGAGACAGGAGAGAATGAGAGACAGGAGGGAGAGAGGAGAGAATGAGAGACAGGAGGGGGAGAGAGGAGAGAATGAGAGACAGGAGGGAGAGAGGTGAGAATTAGAGACAGGAGGGGGAGACAGGAGAGAATGAGAGACAGGAGGGAGAGAGGAGAGAATGAGAGACAGGAGGGGGAGAGAGGAGAGAATGAGAGACAGGAGGGGAGAGAGGAGAGAATGAGAAACAGGAGGGAGAGAGAGGAGAGAATGAGAGACAGGAGGGGGAGAGAGTAGAGAATGAGAGACAGGAGGGGGAGAGAGGAGAGAATGAGAGACAGGAGGGGGAGACAGGAGAGAATGAGAGACAGGAGGGGGAGAGAGGCGAGAATGAGAGACAGGAGGGGGGAGAGAGGCCAGAATGAGAGACAGGAGGGGGAGAGAGGAGAGAATGAGAGACAGGAGGGGGAGAGAGAGGAGAGAATGAGAGACAGGAGGGGGAGAGAGGCGAGAATGAGAGACAGGAGGGGGGAGAGAGGCCAGAATGAGAGACAGGAGGGGGAGAGAGGAGAGAATGAGAGACAGGAGGGGGAGAGAGAGGAGAGAATGAGAGACAGGAGGGGGAGAGAGAGGAGAGAATGAGAGACAGGAGGGGGAGAGAGAGGAGAGAATGAGAGACAGGAGGGGGAGAGAGGAGAGAATGAGAGACAGGAGGGGGAGAGAGGAGAGAATGAGAGACAGGAGGGGGAGAGAGGAGAGAATGAGAGACAGGAGGGGGAGACAGGAGAGAATGAGAGACAGGAGGGGGAGAGAGGAGAGAATGAGAGACAGGAGGGGGAGAGAGGAGAGAATGAGAGACAGGAGGGGGAGAGAGGCGAGAATGAGAGACAGGAGGGGGAGACAGGAGAGAATGAGAGACAGGAGGGGTAGAGAGGCGAGAATGAGAGACAGGAGGGGAGAGAGGAGAGAATGAGAGACAGGAGGGGGAGACAGGTGAGAATGAGAGACAGGAGGGGGAGAGAGGAGAGAATGAGAGACAGGAGGGGGAGAGAGGAGAGAATGAGAGACAGGAGGGGGAGAGAGGAGAGAATGAGAGACAGGAGGGGGAGAGGGGAGAGAATGAGAGACAGGAGGGGGAGAGAGGCGAGAATGAGAGACAGGAGGGGGAGACAGGAGAGAATGAGAGACAGGGGGGAGAGAGGAGAGAATGAGAGACAGGAGGGGGAGAGAGGAGAGAATGAGAGACAGGAGGGGGAGAGGGGAGAGAATGAGAGACAGGAGGGGGAGAGAGGCGAGAATGAGAGACAGGAGGGGGAGAGAGGAGAGAATGAGAGACAGGAGGGGGAGAGAGGAGAGAATGAGAGACAGGATGGGGAGAGAGGAGAGAATGAGAGACAGGAGGGGGAGAGAGGTGAGAATGAGAGACAGGAGGGGTAGAGAGGCGAGAATGAGAGACAGGAGGGGGAGAGGGGAGAGAATGAGAGACAGGAGGGGGAGACAGGAGAGAATGAGAGACATGAGGGGGAGAGGGGAGAGAATGAGAGACAGGAGGGGGAGAGAGGTGAGAATGAGAGACAGGAGGGGTAGAGAGGCGAGAATGAGAGACAGGAGGGGGAGAGGGGAGAGAATGAGAGACAGGAGGGGGAGACAGGAGAGAATGAGAGACAGGAGGGGGAGAGAGGAGAGAATGAGAGACAGGAGGGGGAGAGAGGAGAGAATGAGAGACAGGAGGGGGAGACAGGAGAGAATGAGAGACAGGAGGGGGAGAGAGGCGAGAATGAGAGACAGGAGGGGGAGACAGGAGAGAATGAGATACAGGAGGGGGAGAGAGGCGAGAATGAGAGACAGGAGGGGGAGACAGGAGAGAATGAGAGACAGGAGGGGTAGAAAGGAGAGAATGAGAGAAAGGAGGGGGCGACAGGAGAGAATGAGAGACAGGAGGGGAGAGAGGAGAGAATGAGAGACAGGAGGGGGAGAGAGGCGAGAATGAGAGACAAGAGGGGTAGAGAGGTGAGAATGAGAGACAGGAGGGGGAGAGAGGAGAGAATGAGAGACAGGAGGGGGAGAGAGGAGAGAATGAGAGACAGGAGGGGGAGAGAGGAGAGAATGAGAGACAGGAGGGGGAGAGAGGAGAGAATGAGAGACAGGAGGGGGAGAGAGGAGAGAATGAAAGACAGGAGGGGGAGACAGGAGAGAATGAGAGACAGGAGGGAGAGAGGAGAGAATGAGAGACAGGAGGGGGAGAGAGGAGAGAATGAGAGACAGGAGGGAGAGAGGTGAGAATGAGAGACAGGAGGGGGAGACAGGAGAGAATGAGAGACAGGAGGGAGAGAGGAGAGAATGAGAGACAGGAGGGGGAGAGAGGAGAGAATGAGAGACAGGAGGGAGAGAGGAGAGAATGAGAGACAGGAGGGGGAGAGAGGAGAGAATGAGAGACAGGAGGGGAGAGAGGAGAGAATGAGAAACAGGAGGGAGAGAGAGGAGAGAATGAGAGACAGGAGGGGGAGAGAGTAGAGGATGAGAGACAGGAGGGGGAGAGAATGAGAGACAGGAGGCGGAGACAGGAGAGAATGAGAGACAGGAGGGGGAGAGAGGCGAGAATGAGAGACAGGAGGGGGAGAGAGGCCAGAATGAGAGACAGGAGGGGGAGAGATGAGAGAATGAGAGACAGGAGAGGGAGAGAGGAGAGAATGAGAGACAGGAGGGGAAAGAGGAGAGAATGAGAAACAGGAGGGAGAGAGAGGAGAGAATGAGAGACAGGAGGGGGAGAGAATAGAGAATGAGAGACAGGGGGGAGAGAGGAGAGAATGAGAGACAGGAGGGGGAGAGAGGAGAGAATGAAAGACAGGAGGGAGAGAGAGGAGAGAATGAGAGACAGGAGGGGAGAGAGGAGAGAATGAGAGACAGGAGGGGGAGACAGGAGAGAATGAGAGACAGGAGGGGGAGAGAAGAGAGAATGAGAGACAGGGGGAGAGAATGAGAGACAGGAGGGGGAGAGAGGAGAGAATGAGAGACAGGAGGGGGAGAGAGGAGAGAATGAGAGACAGGAGGGGGAGAGAAGAGAGAATGAGAGACAGGAGGGGGAGAGAAGAGAGAATCAGAGACAGGAGGGGGAGAGTGGAGAGAATGAGAGACAGGAGGGGGAGAGAGGAGAGAATAAGAGACAGGAGGGGGAGAGAGGAGAGAATGAGAGACAGGAGGGGGAGAGGGGAGAGAATGAGAGACAGGAGGGGGAGAGAGGCGAGAATGAGAGACAGGAGGGGGAGAGAGGAGAGAATGAGAGACAGGAGGGGGAGACAGGAGAGAATGAGAGACAGGATGGGGAGAGAGGAGAGAATGAGAGACAGGAGGGGGAGAGAGGTGAGAATGAGAGACAGGAGGGGTAGAGAGGCGAGAATGAGAGACAGGAGGGAGAGAGGGGAGAGAATGAGAGACAGGAGGGGGAGACAGGAGAGAATGAGAGACATGAGGGGGAGAGGGGAGAGAATGAGAGACAGGAGGGGGAGAGAGGTGAGAATGAGAGACAGGAGGGGTAGAGAGGCGAGAATGAGAGACAGGAGGGGGAGAGGGGAGAGATTGAGAGACAGGAGGGGGAGAGAGGTGAGAATGAGAGACAAGAGGGGTAGAGAGGTGAGAATGAGAGACAGGAGGGGGAGAGAGGAGAGAATGAGAGACAGGAGGGGGAGAGAGGAGAGAATGAGAGACAGGAGGGGGAGAGAGGAGAGAATGAGAGACAGGAGGGGGTGAGAGGAGAGAATGAGAGACAGGAGGGGGAGAGAGGAGAGAATGAGAGACAGGAGGGGGAGACAGGAGAGAATGAGAGACAGGAGGGAGAGAGGAGAGAATGAGAGACAGGAGGGGGAGAGAGGAGAGAATGAGAGACAGGAGGGAGAGAGGTGAGAATGAGAGACAGGAGGGGGAGACAGGAGAGAATGAGAGACAGGAGGGAGAGAGGAGAGAATGAGAGACAGGAGGGGGAGAGAGGAGAGAATGAGAGACAGGAGGGGAGAGAGGAGAGAATGAGAAACAGGAGGGAGAGAGAGGAGAGAATGAGAGACAGGAGGGGGAGACAGGAGAGAAAGAGAGACAGGAGGGGGACAGAGGCGAGAATGAGAGACAGGAGGGGGAGAGAGGAGAGAATGAGAGACAGGAGGGGGAGACAGGAGAGAATGAGAGACAGGAGGGGGACAGAGGCGAGAATGAGAGACAGGAGGGGGAGAGAGGAGAGAATGAGAGACAGGATGGGGAGAGAGGAGAGAATGAGAGACAGGAGGGGGAGAGAGGAGAGAATGAGAGACAGGAGGGGGAGAGAGGAGAGAATGAGAGACAGGAGAGGCAGAGAGGAGAGAATGAGAGACAGGAGGGGGAGAGAGGCGAGAATGAGAGACAGGAGGGGGAGAGAGGAGAGAATGAGAGACAGGAGAGGCAGAGAGGAGAGAATGAGAGACAGGAGGGGGTGAGAGGCGAGAATGAGAGACAGGAGGGGGAGACAGGAGAGAATGAGAGACAGGAGGAGGAGAGAGGAGAGAATGAGAGACAGGAGGGGGAGAGAGGCGAGAATGAGAGACAGGAGGGGGAGAGGGGAGAGAATGAGAGACAGGAGGGGGAGAGAGGCGAGAATGAGAGACAGGAGGGGGAGACAGGAGAGAATGAGAGACAGGGGGGAGAGAGGAGAGAATGAGAGACAGGAGGGGGAGAGAGGAGAGAATGAGAGACAGGAGGGGGAGAGGGGAGAGAATGAGAGACAGGAGGGGGAGAGAGGCGAGAATGAGAGAAAGGAGGGGGAGAGAGGAGAGAATGAGAGACAGGAGGGGGAGACAGGAGAGAATGAGAGACATGAGGGGGAGAGGGGAGAGAATGAGAGACAGGAGGGGGAGAGAGGTGAGAATGAGAGACAGGAGGGGTAGAGAGGCGAGAATGAGAGACAGGAGGGGGAGAGGGGAGAGAATGAGAGACAGGAGGGGGAGACAGGAGAGAATGAGAGACAGGAGGGGGAGAGAGGAGAGAATGAGAGACAGGAGGGGGAGAGAGGAGAGAATGAGAGACAGGAGGGGGAGACAGGAGAGAATGAGAGACAGGAGGGGGAGACAGGAGAGAATGAGAGACAGGAGGGGGAGAGAGGCGAGAATGAGAGACAGGAGGGGGAGACAGGAGAGAATGAGAGACAGGAGGGGTAGAAAGGAGAGAATGAGAGAAAGGAGGGGGAGACAGGAGAGAATGAGAGACAGGAGGGGAGAGAGGAGAGAATGAGAGACAGGAGGGGGAGAGAGGCGAGAATGAGAGACAAGAGGGGTAGAGAGGTGAGAATGAGAGACAGGAGGGGGAGAGAGGAGAGAATGAGAGACAGGAGGGGGAGAGAGGAGAGAATGAGAGACAGGAGGGGGAGAGAGGAGAGAATGAGAGACAGGAGGGGGAGAGAGGAGAGAATGAGAGACAAGAGGGGGAGAGAGGAGAGAATGAGAGACAGGAGGGGGAGAGAGGAGAGAATGAGAGACAGGAGGGGGAGACAGGAGAGAATGAGAGACAGGAGGGAGAGAGGAGAGAATGAGAGACAGAAGGGGGAGAGAGGAGAGAATGAGAGACAGGAGGGAGAGAGGTGAGAATGAGAGACAGGAGGGGGAGACAGGAGAGAATGAGAGACAGGAGGGAGAGAGGAGAGAATGAGAGACAGGAGGGGGAGAGAGGAGAGAATGAGAGACAGGAGGGGAGAGAGGAGAGAATGAGAGACAGGAGGGGTAGAGAGGAGAGAATGAGAGACAGGAGGGGGAGAGAGTAGAGGATGAGAGACAGGAGGGGGAGAGAGGAGAGAATGAGAGACAGGAGGCGGAGACAGGAGAGAATGAGAGACAGGAGGGGGAGAGAGGCGAGAATGAGAGACAGGAGGGGGAGAGAGGCCAGAATGAGAGACAGGAGGGGGAGAGAGGAGAGAATGAGAGACAGGAGAGGGAGAGAGGAGAGAATGAGAGACAGGAGGGGAAAGAGGAGAGAATGAGAAACAGGAGGGAGAGAGAGGAGAGAATGAGAGACAGGAGGGGGAGAGAATAGAGAATGAGAGACAGGGGGGAGAGAGGAGAGAATGAGAGACAGGAGGGGGAGAGAGGAGAGAATGAAAGAGAGGAGGGAGAGAGAGGAGAGAATGAGAGACAGGAGGGGAGAGAGGAGAGAATGAGAGACAGGAGGGGGAGACAGGAGAGAATGAGAGACAGGAGGGGGAGAGAGGAGAGAATGAGAGACAGGAGGGGGAGAGAGGAGAGAATGAGAGACAGGAGGGGGAGAGAAGAGAGAATGAGAGACAGGGGGAGAGAATGAGAGACAGGAGGGGGAGAGAGGAGAGAATGAGAGACAGGAGGGGGAGAGAGGAGAGAATGAGAGACAGGAGTGGGAGAGAAGAGAGAATGAGAGACAGGAGGGGGAGAGAAGAGAGAATCAGAGACAGGAGGGGGAGAGTGGAGAGAATGAGAGACAGGGGGGGGAGAGAGGAGAGAATAAGAGACAGGAGGGGGAGAGAGGAGAGAATGAGAGACAGGAGGGGGAGAGAGGAGAGAATGAGAGACAGGAGGGGGAGAGAGGAGAGAATGAGAAACAGGAGGGAGAGAGAGGAGAGAATGAGAGACAGGAGGGGGAGAGAAGAGAGAATGAGAGACAGGGGGGAGAGAGGAGAGAATGAGAGACAGGAGGGAGAGAGGGGAGAGAATGAGAGACAGGAGGGGGAGAGAGAGAGGAGAGAATGAGAGACAGGAGGGGGAGAGAGGAGAGAATGAGAGACAGGAGGGGGAGAGAGGAGAGAATGAGAGACAGGAGGGGGAGAGAAGAGAGAATGAGAGACAGGGGGGGAGAGAGGAGAGAATGAGACACAGGAGGGGGAGAGAGGCGAGAATGAGAGACAGGACGGGGAGAGAGGAGAGAATGAGAGACAGGAGGGGGAGAGAGGCGAGAATGAGAGACAGGAGAGGGAGGGATGAGAGAATGAGAGACAGGAGGGAGAGAGAGGAGAGAATGAGAGACAGGAGGGGGAGACAGGAGAGAATGAGAGACAGGAGGGGGAGAGAGGAGAGAATGAGAGACAGGAGGGGGAGACAGGAGAGAATGAGAGAAAGGAGTGGGGAGAGATTAGAGAATGAGAGACAGGAGGGGGAGACAGGAGAGAATGAGAGACAGGAGGGGGAGAGAGGAGAGAATGAGAGACAGGATGGGGAGAGAGGAGAGAATGAGAGACAGGAGAGGGAGAGAGGAGAGAATGAGAGACAGGATGGGGAGAGAGGAGAGAATGAGAGACACGAGGGGGAGAGGGGAGAGAATGAGAGACAGGAGGGGGAGAGAGGTGAGAATGAGAGACAGGAGGGGTAGAGAGGCGAGAATGAGAGACAGGAGGGGGAGAGGGGAGAGAATGAGAGACAGGAGGGGGAGACAGGAGAGAATGAGAGACAGGAGGGGGAGAGAGGAGAGAATGAGAGACAGGAGGGGGAGAGAGGCGAGAATGAGAGACAGGAGGGGGAGACAGGAGAGAATGAGATACAGGAGGGGGAGAGAGGCGAGAATGAGAGACAGGAGGGGGAGACAGGAGAGAATGAGAGACAGGAGGGGTAGAAAGGAGAGAATGAGAGAAAGGAGGGGTAGACAGGAGAGAATGAGAGACAGGAGGGGAGAGAGGAGAGAATGAGAGACAGGAGGGGGAGAGAGGCGAGAATGAGAGACAAGAGGGGTAGAGAGGTGAGAATGAGAGACAGGAGGGGGAGAGAGGAGAGAATGAGAGACAGGAGGGGGAGAGAGGAGAGAATGAGAGACAGGAGGGGGAGAGAGGAGAGAATGAGAGACAGGAGGGGGAGAGAGGAGAGAATGAGAGACAGGAGGGGGAGAGAGGAGAGAATGAGAGACAGGAGGGGGAGACAGGAGAGAATGAGAGACAGGAGGGGGAGAGAGGAGAGAATGAGAGACAGGAGGGGGAGAGATTAGAGAATGAGAGACAGGAGGGAGAGAGGTGAGAATGAGAGACAGGAGGGGGAGACAGGAGAGAATGAGAGACAGGAGGGAGAGAGGAGAGAATGAGAGACAGGAGGGGGAGAGAGGAGAGAATGAGAGACAGGAGGGGGAGAGAGGAGAGAATGAGAGACAGGAGGCGGAGACAGGAGAGAATGAGAGACAGGAGGGGGAGAGGGGAGAGAATGAGAGACAGGAGGGGGAGAGAGGCCAGAATGAGAGACAGGAGGGGGAGAGAGGAGAGAATGAGAGACAGGAGAGGGAGAGAGGAGAGAATGAGAGACAGGAGGGGAAAGAGGAGAGAATGAGAAACAGGAGGGAGAGAGAGGAGAGAATGAGAGACAGGAGGGGGAGAGAATAGAGAATGAGAGACAGGGGGGAGAGAGGAGAGAATGAGAGACAGGAGGGGGAGAGAGGAGAGAATGAAAGACAGGAGGGAGAGAGAGGAGAGAATGAGAGACAGGAGGGGAGAGAGGAGAGAATGAGAGACAGGAGGGGGAGACAGGAGAGAATGAGAGACAGGAGGGGGAGAGAAGAGAGAATGAGAGACAGGGGGAGAGAATGAGAGACAGGAGGGGGAGAGGGGAGAGAATGAGAGACAGGAGGGGGAGAGAGTAGAGAATGAGAGACAGGAGGGGGAGAGAGGAGAGAATGAGAGACAGGAGGGGGAGAGAGGAGAGAATGAGAGACAGGAGAGGGAGAGAGGAGAGAATGAGAGACAGGAGGGGGAGAGAGGAGAGAATGAGAGACAGGAGGGGGAGAGAGGAGAGAATGAGAAACAGGAGGGAGAGAGAGGAGAGAATGAGAGACAGGAGGGGGAGAGAAGAGAGAATGAGAGACAGTTGGGAGAGAGGAGAGAATGAGAGACAGGAGGGGGAGAGGGGAGAGAATGAGAGACAGGAGGGGGAGAGAGGAGAGAATGAGAGACAGGAGGGGGAGAGAGGAGAGAATGAGAGACAGGAGGGGGAGAGAGGAGAGAATGAGAGACAGGAGGGGGAGAGAGGAGAGAATGAGAGACAGGAGGGGGAGAGAGGAGAGAATGAGAGACAGGAGGGGGAGAGAGGAGAGAATGAGAGACAGGAGGGTCAGAGAAGAGAGAATGAGAGACAGGAGGGGGAGAGAGGAGAGAATGAGAAACAGGAGGGAGAGAGAGGAGAGAATGAGAGACAGGAGGGGGAGAGAGGAGAGAATGAGAGACAGGAGGGGGAGACAGGAGAGAATGAGAGACAGGAGGGGGGGAGAGAGAATGAGAGACAGGAGTGGGAGAGAGGAGAGAATGAGAGACAGGAGGGGGGGGGAGAGAATTAGAGATAGAATGGGCAGAGCGAACCAGGGAGAGAGGAGAGAATGGGGAGTGGTCAAAAGAGGGAAAAATAACTGGAGAGATATGAGGGAAGGGAGGAGAGAAAGCAGGATGCCATGATCCTCCTGACAAGTCTGCTTTTAATGAAGACGTGGATATATATGTGTCAGAGTCCATAGTAAAGAAAATGGCTATCCTCATCCTGTACAAGTGATGAACTGTGTATATGCTCCTAATAAAAGGGGAGGAAATGAAGTGTGTGTGTATACTCCTAATGGATGGGGAGGAGACCTGTCTAGAAGATGTATGAATATGTCAGCATTCCTAAAGGAGATAATAATGAATTGGATGTTATGATACCTGGCATATGAAACATTGATTAATGACTGTAATTGCCAGTTAGACAAACCCCAGAAGACCCAGTTTCAGTATTACAGAATGCCATCAGTTCAAGTGTATGAAGTTTCTACAGCAATAACAGCAGTTCCTGCTGTCTGGTGAAGGGGTTAAAGGAACCCGGGTGTATCTGCTGGGTAGGTTTGGCCAAAACAGGCTTATCAAGCCTGACTGAAGGAAGCAGAGCGCCACACAGGGCTTGGGGGGGGGGGGGGGGGGGAGTATGGGGCAAAACAGAAATGGATAGAAGTACTAGATATACAAGAGGCACAGGTAGAGTATGCAGTGACACAGGTAAATTAATACAGGATGCAGTGACATAGTGCAGATGCAGTGACACAGGTAAAGTAATACAGGATGCAGTGACATAGTGCAGATGCAGTGACACAGGTAAAGTAATAAAGGATGCAGTGACATAGTGCAGATGCAGTGACACAGGTAAAGTAATAAAGGATGCAGTGACAGTGTGGATGCAGTGACACAGGAAAAGTAATAAAAGATGCAGTGACACAGGTAAAGTAATAAAGGATGCAGTGACATAGTGTAGATGCAGTAACACAGGTAAAGTAATAAAGGATGCAGTGACATAGTGTAGATGCAGTGACACTGGTAAAGTAATAAAGGATGCAGTGACAGCGTAGATGCAGTGACACAGGTAAAGTAATAAAGTAATAAAGTAATTAGTCTGGATGCAGTGACATTAGTGTAGATGTAGTGACACAGTGTGAATGCAGTGACACAGTGTAGATGCAGTGACACAGTGTAGATACAGTGACACAGTGTGGATGCAGTGACAGAGTGACATAGTGTGGTCACAGCGACATAGTGTGAATGCAGTGACACAGGTAAAGTAATAAAGGATGCAGTGACAGCGTGGATGCAGTGACACAGGTAACGTAATAAAGTAATAAAGTAATTAGTGTGGATGCAGTGACATTAGTGTGGATGTAGTGACACAGTGTAGATACAGTGACACAGTGTAGATACAGTGACACATTGTGAATGCAGTGACACAGTGTAGATGCAGTGACACAGTGTGGATGCAGTGACACAGTGTAGATGCAGTGACACAGTGTAGATACAGTGACACATTGTGAATGCAGTGACACAGTGTAGATGCAGTGACACAGTGTGGATGCAGTGACACAGTGTAGATACAGTGACACAGTGTAGATACAGTGACACATTGTGAATGCAGTGACACAGTGTAGATGCAGTGACACAGTGTGGATGCAGTGACACAGTGTAGATGCAGTGACACAGTGTGGATGCAGTGACACAGTGTAGATACAGTGACACAGGGTGGATGCAGTGACACAGTGACATAGTGTGGTCGCAGTGACATAGTCTGAATGCAGTGACACAGGTAAAGTAATAAAGGATGCAGTGACAGTGTAGATGCAGTGACACAGTGTGGATGCAGTGACAGAGTGACATAGTGTGGTCACAGCGACATAGTGTGAATGCAGTGACACAGGTAAAGTAATAAAGGATGCAGTGACAGTGTAGATGCAGTGACACAGTGTGAATGCAGTGACACAGTGTAGATGCAGTGGCACAGTGTAGATACAGTGACACAGTGTGGATGCAGTGACAGAGTGACATAGTGTGGTCACAGCGACATAGTGTGAATGCAGTGACACAGGTAAAGTAATAAAGGATGCAGTGACAGCGTGGATGCAGTGACACAGGTAAAGTAATAAAGTAATAAAGTAATTAGTGTGGATGCAGTGACATTAGTGTGGATGTAGTGACACAGTGTAGATACAGTGACACAGTGTAGATACAGTGACACATTGTGAATGCAGTGACACAGTGTAGATGCAGTGACACAGTGTGGATGCAGTGACACAGTGAAGATACAGTGACACAGTGTAGATACAGTGACACATTGTGAATGCAGTGACACAGTGTAGATGCAGTGACACAGTGTGGATGCAGTGACACAGTGTAGATACAGTGACACAGGGTGGATGCAGTGACACAGTGACATAGTGTGGTCGCAGTGACATAGCCTGAATGCAGTGACACAGGTAAAGTAATAAATGATGCAGTGACAGTGTAGATGCAGTGACACAGTGTGAATGCAGTGACACAGTGTAGATGCAGTGACACAGTGTAGATACAGTGACACAGTGTGGATGCAGTGACAGAGTGACATAGTGTGGTCGCAGTGACATAGCCTGAATGCAGTGACACAGGTAAAGTAATAAAGGATGCAGTGACAGTGTGGATGCAGTGACACAGTGACATACTGTGGTTGCAGTGACATAGTGTGAATTCAGTGACACAGTGTGGATGCAGTGACACAGCCAAATAGTGTGGATGCAGTGACAGATTGACATAGCGTGGACGCAGCAACATAATGTGGATACAGTGACAGTGTGGTTTCAGTGACATTAGTGTAGATGCAGCGACACAGTGTGGATGCAGCGACAAAGTATGGATGCAGTGACATTAGTGTGGATGCAGTGACACAGTGACATAGTGTGGATGCAGTGACACAGTGACAAAGTTACGGGCTTGAACGCCAGGGCGTCTTTCTTGCGTTACAATCACGCTATTAAAAATTGCAACAAATTTTCAGTTACGGCTTGACAGAACAAAGAATTTGCGGCTGCAGAGTTAAATTTTCGATGTCCTGTATTTTTCTTTTTTACCCTTAACCCGTAAGTCGTTGGCGGGTGGCGGGTTGCTTTATGGGGCCCATTTAATAGCCGTAAGTCTTACGGGCTACGTTATGGGCTACAGTTTTACACGTTCAGGGAATTTAATAGGGCTGCTGATGTATTGGGCAGGGAGTAGAAGTGGAGAATACTGCGTGCAAGGGTGCAGTGCCAGTGTAGTGGAGGATACAGCATGTGAGGCTGCAGTGCCAGTGCAGTGGAGGGCACTGTATGTGAGTGTGCAGTGCCAGTGCAGCGGAGGACACAGCGCACAAGGGTGCAGAACCAGTGCATTGGTGGATACAGTGCCAGTGCCGTCGCGGACACATTATGTGAGGGTGCAGTGCCAGTGCAGCGGATGACACAGTATGTGAGGGTGCAGTGCCAGTGCAGTGGGTGATACAGTGTGTGAGGGTGCAGTGCCAGTGTAGTGGAGGATACAGTATGCAAGGGTGCAGTGCCAGTGCAGTGGAGGATACAGGGTGCAGTGGTGAGGGTGTCTGTGCTGGTTGCCTACCTGTGTGTCAGTCCCACTGAAGGCCTCCATCACCTTTGATACAAATAATATCATTTTTTGGAAGTCTTTTTTATCAACACTCGAAGAGCCATCAATGAGGAAGACAATGTCCAGACTCCGTAAAATGCACTCTGTAAAGATAAGAGAGGTAACTACCTGCCAGAGAGTGGAGCAGGGCGAGTGCAAACACCTGGCACGGAGTCCATGCAGAGTGAGCTCGGGAACTGTAAATGTAAAAGGTCAGGGATTGCACAGAGTATGTACAGTGAGGTAGGTACCTGGCAGTGAGGAGGCAGTGAGTGTACAGTGGGGTAGGTACCTGGCAGTGAGGAGGCAGTGAGTGTACAGTGGGGTAGGTACCTGGCAGTGAGTGGGGCAGTGAGTGCATAGTGAGGTAGGTAGCTGTCAGTAAGTGAGGCAGGGAGTGTACAGTGAGGTAGGTACCTGGCAGTGAGTGGGGCAGAGGGGCAGGTACCTGGCAGTGAGTGTACAGAGGGGTAGGTAACTGGCAGTGAGTGGGGCAGAGGGGCAGGTACCTGGCAGTGAGTGTACAGAGGGGTAGGTACCTGGTAGTGAGGGGGCAGTGTGTGTACAGGGGAGTAGGTACCTGGCAGTGAGGGGGCAGTGAATGTACAGTGGGGTAGGTACCTGGCAGTGAGAGGGGCAGGGAGTGTACAGTGAGGTGGGTAACTGGCAGTGAGTGCGGCAGTGAGTGTACAGTGGGGTAGGTACCTGGCAGTGAGGGGGGCAGTGAGTGTACAGTGGGGTAGGTACCTGACAGTGAGTAAGCCAGTGAGTGTACAGTGGGGTAGGTACCTGGCAGTAAGTGGGGCAGTGAGTGTACAGTGGGGTAAGTACTTGGCAGTACGTGGGGCAGTGAGTGTACAGTGGGATAAGTACTTGGCAGTACGTGGGGCAGTGAGTGTACAGTGGGGTAAGTACCTGGCAGTGAGTGTGGCAGTGAGGTAAGTACCTGGCAGTGAGTGTGTCAGTGAGTGTGCAGTATGGTAGGTAACTGGCAGTGAGAGGGGCAGGGAGTGTTCAGTGGGGTAGGTACCTGGCAGTGAGGGGACAATAAGTGTAAAGTGAGGTGGGTACCTGGCAGTAAGGGGGCAGTTAGGGTACAGTGGGGTAGGTACCTGGCAGTGAGTGGGGCAGTGAGTGTACAGTGGGGTAAGTACCTGGCCGTGAGTGGGGCAGTGAGTGTACAATGGGGTAGGTACCTGGCAGTGAGTGTAGAGTGGAGTAGGTACCTGGCAATGAGTGGGGCAGTGAGTGTTCAGTGGGATAGGTACCTGGCAGTGAGTGGGGGCAGTGAGTGTACAGTGGGGTAGGTACCTGGCAGTGAGTGTAGAGTGGGATAGGTACCTGGCAGTGAGTGGGGCAGTGAGTGTAGAGTGGGGTAGGTACCTGGCAGTGAGTGGGGCAGAAAGTGTACAATGGGGTAGGTACCCGGCAGTGAGTGGGGGCAGTGAGTGTATAGTGAGGTAGGTACCTGGCAGTGAGTGTACAGTGGGGTAGGTACCTGGCAGTGAGTGGGGCAGTGAGTGTACATTGGGGAAATTACCTGGCAGTGATGGGGCAGTGAGTGTACAGTGGTGTAGGTACCTGGCAGTGAGTGGGGCAGTGAGTGTACATTGGGGAAATTACCTGGCAGTGATGGGGCAGTGAGTGTACATTGGGGAAATTACCTGGCAGTGATGGGGCAGTGAGTGTACAGTGGGGTAGGTACCTGGCAGTGAATGGAGCAGTGATTGCACAGTGGGTTTAGGTTCCTTGCAGTGAGTGGGGCATTGAGTGTAAGTGGGATAGGTACCTGGCAGTAAGTGGAGCAGTGAGTGTACAGTGGGATAGGTACCTGGCAGTGAGTGGGGGCAGTGAGTGTACAGTGGGGTAGGTACCTGGCAGTGAGTGTAGAGTGGGGTAGATACCTTGCATTGAGTGGGGCAGTGAGTTTACAGTGGGGTAGGTACCTGGCAGTGAGTGCGGGCAGTGAGTGTACAGTAGGGTATGAACCTGGCAGTGAGTGGGGCAGTGAGTGTACAGTGGGGTAAGTACCTGGCAGTGAGTGGGGCAGTGAGTGTACAGTGGGGTAAGTACCTGGCAGTGAGGGGGAAGTGAGTGTACAGTGGGGTAAGTACCTGGCAGTGAGTGGGGCAGTGAGTGTACAGTGGGGTAGGTACCTGGCAGTGAGCGGGGCAGTGAGTGTACAGTGGGGTAGGTACCTGGCAGTGATGGGGCATTGGGGTAGGTACCTGGCATTGAGGGGGCAGTGAGTCTACCCCATTGTACACTCACTGCCCAATCACTGCCAGTTACCTACTCCACTGTAGACTCACTGCCCCCTCAATGCCAGGTACCTACCCCAATGCCCCATCACTGCCAGGTACCTATCCCACTGTACACTCACTGCCCAATCACTGCCAGTTACCTACTCCACTTTAGGTACCTGGCAGTGAGTGTGGGCAGTGAGTGTACAGTGGGTTGGTACCTGGCAGTGAGTGTTAAGTGAGGTAGGTACCTGGCAGTGAGTGTGCAGTGGGGTAGGTACCTGGCAGTGAGGGGACAATAAGTGTGAAGTGGGGTAGGTACCTGGCAGTAAGGGGGCAGTGAGTGTACAATGGGGTAGGTACCTGGCAGTGAGTGTATAGTGGGGTAGGTACCTGGCAGTGAGTGGGGGCAGTGAGTGTACAGTGGGGTAGGTACCTGGCAGTGAGTGTAGCGTGGGGTAGGTACCTGGCAGTGAGTGGGGCAGTGAGTGTAGAGTGGGGTAGGTACCTGGCAGTGAGTGGGGCAGTGAGTGTACAATGGGGTAGGTACCTGGCAGTGAGTGGGGGCAGTGAGTGTAGAGTGGGGTAGGTACCTGGCAGTGAGTGGGGCAGTGAGTGTACAATGGGTAAATTATCTGGCAGTGATGGGGCAGTGCTTGTACAGTGGAGTAGGTACCTGGCAGTGAGTGGGGGCAATGAGTGTATAGTTAGGTAGGTACCTGGCAGTGAGTGTACAGTGGGGTATGTACCTGGCAGTGAGTGGGGCAGTGAGTGTACAATGGGGTAGCTACCTGGCAGTGAGCGGGGGCAGTGAGTGTACAGTGGGGTAGGTACCTGTCAGTGAGTGTACAGTGGGGTATGTACTTGGCAGTGAGTGGGGCAGTGAGTGTACAATGGGGTAGCTACCTGGCAGTGAGTGGGGGCAGTGAGTGTATAGTGGGGTAGGTACCTGGCAGTGAGTGGGGGCAGTGAGTATACAGTGGGGTAGGTACCTGGCAGTGATAGGGCAGTGAGTGTACAGTGGGGTAGGTACCTGGCAGTGAGTGGGGCAGTGAGTGTACAGTGGGGTAGGTACCTGGCAGTGATGGGGCATTGGGGTAGGTACCTGGCAGTAATGGGGCAGTGAGTGTACAGTGGGGTAGGTACCTGGCAGTGAGTGGGGCAGTGAGTGTACAGTGGGGTAGGTACCTGGCAGTGATGGGGCATTGGGGTAGGTACCTGGCAGTGAGGGGGCAGTGACTGTACAGTGGGGTAGGTACCTGGCATTGAGGGGGCAGTGAGTCTACAGTGGGGTAGGTAACTGGCAGTGTTTGGGCATTGGGGTAGGTACCTAATAGTGAGTGGGGCAGTGAGTGTACAGTGGGGTAGGTACCTGGCAGTAAGTGGGGCAGTGAGTGTACAGTGGGGTAAGTACCTGGCAGTGAGTGAGGCAGTGATTGTACAGTGGGGTAGGGACCTGGCAGTGAGTGAGCAGTGGGGTAGGTACCTGGCAGTGAGTGTACAGTGTGGTAGGGACCTGGCAGTGAGTGAGCAGTGAGGTAGGTACCTGGCAGTGAGGGGGCAGTGAGGGTACAGTGGGGTAGGTACCTGGCAGTGAGTGGGGCAGTGACTGTACAGTGGGGTAAGTACCTGGCAGTGAGAGAGGCAGTGAGTGTACAGTGGGGTAGGGACCTGGCAGTGAGTGTACAGTGGGGTAGGTACCTGGCAGTGAGTGGGGCAGTGAGTGTACAGTGGGGTAGGGACCTGGCAGTGAGTGAGCAGTGGGGTAGGTACCTGGCAGTGAGTGTACAGTGGGTTGGTACCTGGCAGTGAGTGTTCAGTAAGGTAGGTACTTGGCAGTGAAGGAGCATTGAGGGTACAGTGGGGTAGGTACCTGGCAGTGAGTGGGGCAGTAAGTGTGCAGTGGGGTAGGTACCTGGCAGTGAGTGGGGCAGTAAGTGTACAGTGGGGTAGGTACCTGGCAGTGAGGGGGCAGTGACTGTACAGTGGGTTAGGTACCTGGCATTGAGGGGGCAGTGAGTGAACAGTGGGGTAGGTACCTGGCAGTGAGTGTGGCAGTGAGTGTACAGTGGGGTAGGGACCTGGCAGTGAGTGTACAGTGGGGTAGGTACCTGGCAGTGAGGGTACTGTGTGGTAGGTACCTGGCAGTGAGGGTACAGTGGGGTAGGTACCTGGCAGTGAGTGGGGTAGTGAGTGTTCAATGGGGTAGGTACCTGGCAGTGAGTGGTGGCAGTGAGTTTACAGTGGGGTAGGTACCAGGCAGTGAGTGGGGGCAGTGAGTGTACAGTAGGGTATGAACCTGGCAGTGAGTGGGGCAGTGAGTGTACAGAGGGGTAAGTACCTGGCAGTGAGTGGGGCAGTGAGTGTACAGTGGGGTAAGTACCTGGCAGTGAGTGTTCAGCGAGGTAGGTACTTGGCAGTGAGGAAGCAGTGAGTGTACGGTGGGGTAGGTACCTAGCAGTGAGTGGGGCAGTAAGTGTACAGTGGGGTAGGTATCTGGCAGTTAGGGGGCAGTGAGTGTATTGTGGGGTAAGTACCTGGCAGTGAGTGGGGCAGTGAGTGTACAGTGGGGTAGGTACCTGTCAGTGAGGGGGCAGTGAGTGTATAGTGGGGTTACTACCTGTCAGTGAGTGGGGCAGTGAGTGCATAGTGGGGTTACTACCTAGCAGGGAGGGGGCAGTGAGTGTGCAGTGGGGTAGGTACCTGGCAGTGAGTGGGGCAGTGAATGTACAATGGGGTAGGTACCTAGCAGTGAGTAGGGGCAGTGAGTGTACAGTGGGTTAGGTACCTGGCATTGAGGGGGCAGTGAGTGAACAGTTGGGTAGGTACCTGGCAGTGAGTAGGTGCAGTGAGTGTACAGTGGGTTAGGTACCTGGCATTGAGGGGGCAGTGAGTGAACAGTTGGGTAGGTACCTGGCAGTGAGGGTACAGTTGGGTAGGTACCTGGCAGTGAGTGGGGCAGTGAGTGTACAATGGGGTAGGTACCTGGCAGTGAGTGGTGGCAGTGAGTGTACAGTGGGGTAGGTAACGGGCAGTGAGTGTACAGTGGGGTAGGTACCTGGCAGTGAGTTGGGCAGGGAGTGTACAGTGTGGTAGGTACCTTGCAGTGAGTGGGGCAGTGAGTGCACAATGGGGTAGGTACCTGGCAGTGAGTTGGGCAGGGAGTGTACAGTGTGGTAGGTACCTTGCAGTGAGTGGGGCAGTGAGTGCACAATGGGGTAGGTACCTGGCAGTGAGTGGGGGCAGTGAGTGTACAGTGGGGTAGGTACCTGGCACTGAGTGGGGCAGTGAGTGTACAATGGGGTAGGTACCTGGCAGTAATTGGGGGCAGTGAGTGTACAGTGGGGTAGGTACCTGGCAGTGAGTAAGGGCAGTGAGTGTACAGTGGGTTGGTAGCAGGCAGTGAGTGGGGCAGTAAGTGTACAACTGGGTAGCTACCTGGCAGTGAAGGGGCAGTGAGTGTACAGTGGTGTAGGAACCTGGCAGTGAGTGGGGCAGTAATTGTACAGTGGGGTAGGTACCTTGCAGTGAAGGGGCAGTGAGTGTACAGCGGAGTAGGTACCTGGCAGTGAGGGGGCAGTGAGTGTACAGTGTGGTATGGACCTGGCAGTGAGTGTACAGTGGTGTAGGTACCTGGCAGTGAGGGTACGGTGGGGTAGGTACCTGGTATTGTGTGTGGCAGTGAGTGTACAGTGTTGTATGGACCTGGCAGTGAGTGTACAGTGGTGTAGGTACCTGGCAGTGAGGGTAAGATGGGGTAGGTACCTGGCAGTGAGTGGGGGCAGTGAGTGTACAGTGGGTTGGTACCAGGCAGTGAGTGGGGCAGTAAGTGTACAACTGGGTAGCTACCTGGCAGTGAAGGGGCAGTGAGTGTACAGTGGTGTAGGAACCTGGCAGTGAGTGGGGCAGTAATTGTACAGTGGGGTAGGTACCTTGCAGTGAAGGGGCAGTGAGTGTACAGTAGGGTAGGTACCTGGCAGTGAGAGGGCAGTGAGTGTACAGTGGGTTGGTACCTGGCAGTGAGGGGGCAGTGAGTGTGCAGTGGGGTATGTACCTGGCAGTGAGTGGGGGCAGTGAGTGTACAGTGGGTTGGTACCTGGCTGTGAGTGGGGCAGTAAGTGTACAGCGGAGTAGGTACCTGGCAGTGAGGGGGCAGTGAGTGTACAGTGGGGTAGGTACCTGGCAGTGAGGGTACGGTGGGGTAGGTACCTGGTAGTGTGTGTGGCAGTGAGTGTACAGTGTGGTATGGACCTGGCAGTGAGTGTACAGTGGTGCAGGTACCTGGCAGTGAGGGTAAGATGGGGTAGGTACCTGGCAGTGAGTGGGGGCAGTGAGTGTACAGTGGGGTAGGTACCTGGCAGTGAGTGGGGGCAGTGAGTGTACAGTGGGTTGGTACCTGGCTGTGAGTGGGGCAGTAAGTGTACAGCGGAGTAGGTACCTGGCAGTGAGGGGGCAGTGAGTGTACAGTGTGGTATGGACCTGGCAGTGAGTGTACAGTGGGGTAGGTACCTGGCAGTGAGGGTACGGTGGGGTAGGTACCTGGTAGTGAGTGTGGCAGTGAGTGAACAGTGTGGTATGGACCTGGCAGTGAGTGTACAGTGGTGTAGGTACCTGACAGTGAGGGTAAGATGGGGTAGGTACCTGGCAGTGAGTGTGGCAGTGAGTGTACAGTGTGGTATGGACCTGGCAGTGAGTGTACAGTGGGGTAGGTACCTGGCAGTGCGGGTACGGTGGGGTAGGTACGTGGCAGTGAGTGGGGCAGTGAGTGTACAATGGGGTAGGTACCTGGCAGTGAGTGGGAGCAGTGAGTGTACAGTGGGTTTGTACCTGGCAGTGAGTGTTCAGTGAGGTAGGTACCTGGCAGTGAGGGGGCGGTGAGTGGACAGTGGGGTAGGTGCCTGGCAGTGAGTGAGGCAGTGAGTGTACAGTAAGGTAGGTATCTGGCAGTGAGGGGGCAGTGAGTGTACAGTGGGGTAAGTACCTGTCAGTGAGTGGGGCAGTGAGTGTACAGTGGGGTAAGTACCTGGCATTGAGTGGGGCAGTGAGTGTACAGTGGGGTAGGTACCTGGCAGTGAGTGGGGTAGTGGGTGTACAATGGGGTAGGTACCTGGCAGTGAGTGTAGAGTGGGGTAGGTACCTGGCAGTGAGTGGGGCAGTAGGTGTACAGTGGGATAGGTACCTGTCAGTGAGTGGGGGCAGTGAGTGGGGGCAGTGAGTGTACAGTGGGGTAGGTACCTGGTAGTGAGTGTAGAGTGGGGTAGGTACCTGGCAGTGAGTGGGGCAGTGAGTGTACAGTGGGGTAGGTACCTGGCAGTGAGTGGGGGCAGTGAGTGTACAATGGGGTAGGTACCTGGCAGTGAGTGGGGGCAGTGAGTGTACAGTGGGGTAGGAACCTGGCAGTGATGGGGCATTGGGGTAGTACATTGCAGTGAGTGGGGCATTGAGTGTCCGATGGGGTAGGTACTTGATAGTGAGTGGGGCAGTGAGTGTAAAGTGGGGTAGGTACCGGGCAGTGAGGGGGCAGTGAGTGTACAGTGGGTTGGTATCTGGCAGTGAGTGTTCAGTGAGGTAGGTACCTGGCAGTGAGTGTACAGTGGGGTAGGTACCTGGCAGTGAGTGGGGCAGTGAGTGTACAATGGGGTAGGTACCTGGAAGTGAGTGTAGTGTGGGGTAGGTACCTGGCAGTGAGTGTGACAGTGAGTGTACAGTGGGGTAGGTACCTGGCAGTGAGTGGGGGCAGTGAGTGTACAGTGGGCTAGGTACCTGGCAGTGATGGGGCATTGGGGTACTACCTTGCAGTGAGTGGGGCATTGAGTGTACGGGGGGGGGGTAGGTACCTGATAGTGAGTGGGGCAGTGAGTGTACAGTGGGGTAGGTACCGGGCAGTGAGGGGGCAGTGAGTGTACTGTGGGGTAGGTACCGGGCAGTGAGGGGGCAGTGAGTGTACAGTGGGGTAGGTACCTGGCAGTGATGTGGCATCTGGTTAGGTACCTGGCAGTGAGGGGGCAGTGAGTGTACAGTGGGGTAGGTACCTGGCAGTGAGTGGGGCAGGGTTTCCTGTACAGTGAACTGATGGTCCAGTCGGTAGCAGCGCCCGTTCACGTACACGTTCTCTCCACATGTTCTCTGCAGGGTCGGACCACACACCTGATGGAGGGACAAAGGGGTTGGGGGGGGGGGTGTAATATATTACTATGTTATATAGAGTATGTAACAAAATCCCCTACACGAACCCACCTGTTCGGTTATTTGAGGAGTTACAATGGGCTTTCGTGGAAATAACTAATAAGACAAACTTCAGTCCACGATTCTGAGAACTGAGTTTGTGGGATCTGAGCGCTATTCGCCTAGAATATGCACTCAGATCTCAGCTATCTGGGGATATGTGGAACCTCAAGTTTACATTGTGTCAAAACAAAGTTATACATTTTTATTCTGTTTTATTAAAACAAAGAAGCCCTGTGTAACGGATCTACTGGCACCCCGACCGGGTACCTCCGTTGATAGACGCGTCCTAGTTTGCGTCGAGGCCTACAAGCACCGCACCGGACACCAAAACCACCACAGACTCCAAGGATAGTACATCAGGAACAAGGGTTCAGTAGTTACAGCTCAAGGGAGTATGCAAAAGCATAGCAATCCCCAGTATGATAGAGATCCCCTCCAATAACGAGACAAGGCTACGTTTTGAAGGGTCAAGAAGAACTATTTTTTAATAACAGGGAATCTCCTTTTATGCAATGGTGCCCTCTGAAGGGCTACACCCACATAATTATCACAACAGCCAATTATCTAAAATGGTTCAACCCCCACGTCTCCTCCCCTCAGATAACAGGTAACACAATTAAAACAGACACAATTTTAACCACATTCTGGATGTACCCCAAAAACAGGGGGTACACCTTTAAGTCCCGCACCATTCAATAGCTCTCACCCAGGGGAACAACATATAAAAAAATGGCATGAATCAGACCAGGGGTTCAAAAGTTAGTAAAAGTATCTTTTACCCATAACACACAGACATTGCACATATCCCCCATACAATACACATATAGGACAATAGGTGAGCCACACCTCCCTGGCAACTTGGATACAATCAGACATTAATTAGATCATTCTTCTTTGTTCTTATCAAAAAATGAAAACACTTTGGAAAATGCAAGGATCCTTTACAACTTTCTTATCTCTTGAATCTCTGTAATAGGATTATCTATTAGCCTAGGTCTGCAAAAGTCTGGCTAATATTCTGAGCCAATATATTCTGTAGAACATCAACCAACATACATATAGTAGGATCATATTTTAACCATAATAATCATAAAACAGGGTAAAACAGTGATGGGTTCCGTTACACACCTCCCCCGTGACCATAAGCTGGCATACACGGTCTGATCCCAACGGATCGGCCTGGGGATGTCCGGACAAAAGTATTTGTTAGTCAATTCTCTAGTTTGACAACCCATCAGCATTACTGCAATTCACATTGACTCACATTTCACATATCCCCAGATAGCTGGGATCTGAGCGCAGAAAACTACCGAATAGCGCTCAGATCATCTTCACACAGTTCAATTGCCATGTAGCTAAAGTCTTTCCCATAGTCTTTCATTATATGAATGGGCTTCATGGCACAGTTATCTGGGGTATCACCGCTCCCACAGGGCAAGTACAGAATGACCCCCCTGTATGTAAAGGGCCAGAATGAGTGACATACACTCTGGTATGGCCGAATACTGTGTTTGAAGGGCAATATGTCCCAGGGCCATAGTCGCAGGGCAGGAGGCTGGCAAACAGTCCTCTCCAAGACAAAGTGGCGAAGGGCACTTCGTCACACATCTCCCCTTTGGGGGGAAGTCTAACCAGGCACCTGACCTTCTGCCGGTCAGTGCCTCCGTTAGACGATCCACCAACCCACAATAAACCAGTGCTAGAGCAGCCCCCCCACAACAACAAAGTGCAAGAGCAGCCCACCCACAACAAACCGTTACGGCACCTGGATATTCCGCTGTGGTGATGGGGCAACACGCTGAGGGGACTTGAGGGGCAGAGGCCAGCGGCACTCTGCCCTGATGCCAGCTCTTCTGCTGGTGTAACCTGCAGGACATCCTGCTCTGTACAAGGGACAAAGGGAGGGCAGAGGCCGACTGCACTCTGCCCCGCTGTCAGCTCTTCTGCTGGGGCACTTGGGACATATTCCGGCTCAGTAGCCAGGGAAAGGTGGGGGTCAGTGGGGGTTAACATTTCCTCTGTTAACCCTGGGGCCACATTAGGAGTTAGCTGGGGAGGGGAATTTGTACTTACCCCCTCCTCCGGTTGTCCCAGTGAGGGTAGTTGGGGGTCTGGACAAGCTGTGGGCGCAGAGACCACGGTCCCATCTGCGCCGTCTGGGGGATTGGTGTCTCCCCTGGTTAGGGTAAACTGTCGCTGGGGGGAAAGGACGACACCTTCTGCCCCCTGGGGTTCACACTGCCGCTGGGGGGGAAGGACGACACCTTCTGCCCCCTGGGGTTTACACTGCCGCTGGGGGGGAAGGATGACACCTTCTGCCCCCTGGGGTTCACACTGCTGCTGGGGGGGAAGGACGACACCTTCTGCCCCCTGGGGTTCACACTGCTGCTGGGGGGGGAAGGACGACACCTTCTGCCCCCTGGGGTTCACACTGCCGCTGGGGGGGAGGGACGACACCTTCTGGCCCCTGGGGGTCACACTGACGCTGGGGGGCAAGGACGACACCTTCTGCCCTCTGGCGTTCACACTGCCGCTGGGGGGGAAGGACGACACCTTCTGCCCCCTGGGGTTCACAGTGCCGCTGGGGGGGAAGGACGACACCTTCTGCCCCCTGGGGTTCACACTGCCGCTGGGTGGGGAGGACGACACCTTCTGCCCCCTGGGGTTCACACTGCCGCTGGGAGGGAAAGACGACACCTTCTGCCCCCTGGGGTTCACACTGCTGCTGGGGGGGAAGGACGACACCTTCTGCCCCCTGGGGTTCACACTGCCGCTGGGGGGGAAGGACGACACCTTCTGCCCTCTGTAGGGCCGGTAGAGAGACCTCGGTCCCATCTCTACCTGCCATCTGGAGGTCATCCCAGGACCAGTCAATGAAGTCTGGTTCCGCTTGTCGAGTAGGTTGGGGCTGCACGAAGCTGAGCAGGTGTTGGTAGTCCTGCTCCAGCTCCCACTCTCTCGTTACCAGGTGGGTCATGTCTTTGCTCACCTCGCCTTCGTCATCCCAGACATACATGCCCATCCGGTAGTCGTAGATGTCCCAAAACCTAGACCCCTCCGTACTGCCAAGATTAATATCGTCCTCCAAGGCATCCCATAATAAACCCGGGCCATCATAATCATCTCCCTCCGGTAAGTCGTGTTCAGACGTCCAGGGGGTAAGTTGAACGGTATGCCACCAGAGGGCCTGGTATGCGTTGTCTAGCCAGAGCTCTCGCCATACCAGGGTCTCTAGTCTTGTCACCCACTCATCCAGGGGCTGCTCTCCCAATAGATACATCCGCATCGCCACACGCTTCTGTAGCCGCTGCTCATCACTGGGGAGACTCTCACCTCGCCGCCATTGGGCATCTTCCAGGGCATCATACCAGAGTTCCTTTCTGTCTGCATCCCTGTAGTCCGCGGCCGCCTCCTCCTCCTCATCATGGAACGCTGTCCGAAAACTAGCCGGTTCCATCCTGCTGTAGCCAGGGGCGCTGTACGGATACTAGCGTTGCCCTCAATTTGTAACTCCAAACGTTACCGGTGTCTCCGTGCTGCTTTTCCTCTTACTAGGACGCCATCCCACCACTGCCACCAATGTAACGGATCTACTGGCACCCCGACCGGGTACCTCCGTTGATAGACGCGTCCTAGTTTGCGTCGAGACCTACAAGCACCGTACCGGACACCAAAACCACCACAGACTCCAAGGATAGTACATCAGGAACAAGGGTTCAGTTGGTACAGCTCAAGGGAGTATGCAAAAGCATAGCAATCCCCAGTATGATATAGCGATCCCCTCAAATAACGAGACGAGGCTACGTTTTGAAGGGTCAAGAAGAACTATTTTTTAATAACAGGGAATCTCCTTTTATGCAATGGTGCCCTCTGAAGGGCTACACCCACATAATTATCACAACAGCCAATTATCTACATGGTTCAACCCCCACATCTCCTCCCCTCAGATAACAGGTAACACAATTAAAATAGACACAATTTTAACCACATTCTGGATGTACCCCAAAAACAGGGGGTACACCTTTAAGTCCCGCACCATTCAATAGCTCTCACCCAGGGGAACAACATATACAAAAATGGCATGAATCAGACCAGGGGTTCAAAAGTTAGTAAAAGTATCTTTTACCCATAACACACAGACATTGCACATATCCCCCATACAATACACATATAGGACAATAGGTGAGTCACACCTCCCTGGCAACTTGGATACAATCAGACATTAATTAGATCATCGTTCTTTGTTCTTATCAAAAAATGAAAACACTTTGGAAAATGCAAGGATCCTTTACAACTTTCTTATCTCTTGAATCTCTGTAATAGGATTATCTATTAGCCTAGGTCTGCAAAAGTCTGACTAATATTCTGCAGAGCATAAACCAGCATACATATAGTAGGATCATATTTTAACCATAATAATCATAAAACAGGGTAAAACAGTGATGGGTTCCGTTACACCATGTTTCTTTCTTCCTGGAGAGAATTAAGGCTCTCTGTGCTACCTTAAGTTAATTATCTCCAGGATAGAAAAGAGGGAGTGATTTATGGGTAAGGGGAGTGCTTATGCTATAGCCACTGTGATTGGCTTCTGTTTTTTCCTTTGTCCACCAGGAGGAAGTCCTGATAATACCGGGCGTGTAGCCCACAGTAAAAGAGTTCATGTTTACCCCTTCATGAAGTTTTGACTCATGTTTGGGGGATTGGAAGCTATAATCACTTTGTTTCAGCTGGAGTTCGGAAGAAAATGCAAGGATCCTTTACAGAGTTGTAGGGGGTTCGTGGGGGCACTTACCAACAGACTGTCCTTGTGCACTGCCAGAGAGAGTCCCAAGGAGGTATTAATGTCACCTGGAGATACTGACACACAAAGACATGTTATAGCACACGTATGTAATAATAATACACAGATATATAATAGTAACACAGTATTTGATATTATACACATATTATAGCACACAGATATATCACTGTGTGATATATCTCTTATAATAAAACAATATTTTTGTTCAGTCATGCCCAACTCTTTGTGACCTTATGGACGGCAGCATGCCCTGTCTATGGTCGTGTTTATCCATACGGTTATCAATAACAAGATGGATATCATATATAAATACCTGGAATTCTGATTGGCTGGCAGTCATTACTCTTGAGATCACAGTGATAGACTTGGCCGCTCTTATTGGCAGTTCCTTGATGGCGAGGAGCAGAAACAATCACCCTGCAATGACAGGACAAACCTCTAGGACTGCGCAGTATTATACAATATATACAGTATATATATACAGTGTAACCATCGCCCAGCGTTTCACTATAGCAGATTATTGATAATGATAACGTGATTATTGCCAATCCCTCTGTGCAGTGAGCCGGCACCTCTCAGACCGCTAGAAAGTCTCTTACCCTCTTGGGATCTGTGCCACCTGATGGCCAAAGCTGGGGGTCGGGTTCTCGAAGATGATCGGCTGATTAGTGTCCACAAAGAAGCCGCCAACCAACGGAGCTCCTGAGACAGAAGACACATGAGAAGGAAGCGAAGAACATTAATGATACAAGAATCCTAATCCAGCAGTGGTCAGACTCACCGGGCTGGAGTTTAATGTTGGATTCTTTTAAAGCCTCAATAATAAAATTATCACATTGAGGGAAAAAGCACAAAGCATGATGGGAAATCTGGAGCAGTTACAAGACACAGAATACAACATCAGGAATCGACCTTTTTTATCCCAAGACCCCGTCTCACATTCATGTGCAAAGCTTGGGTTTTGTTGTAAGTTACTAAGTGGTTCAGTAAAGGATTCTGGTACTGTATCACTTTAATGTCCATTTATGGATCCTGGTGGCAATCCCGTGAGCGCCATGGCTTATTTGGCACTTTTCTGGGTCTCCACCTGGCTGTTTTGGATTAGTCTTACTATGAACTAGGTCATGTCAGTTGTGTATGAGGGCACCCTGATCCAGAAGTAAATGGCTACCACAATGGATATTAATCTGGTGTTTAAGTGTTGAGATACATCAGTAGATCAATAATCCCTAAGCAACGTCTTCTGAGGAGTAACTAGTCAGGACTAAGGGGAGTAATGACGACTGCCCCATACTATACTAATCTGGCTTTAGACCCCGTGTCCCCTTACAGTCTGTCTCAGGCTACTGACCACTCCAGTGCTGCCCGACGCGTGTTTCAACCATTCTGTGAGTGTACAATTAGATGACTTGATCTTCACACGCGGCTACTTGGCTTTCACAACGTTGAGTTGGGAGCCGCTTTTACATGTAAAGTAATAAAAAATCAATAAAAGCTACATTTTAAATACTTTTTTGTGACATCAGTAATAAAATACACAACACAGGGACACAATACACAGACCGGGGATACAATGCACAGCCTGGGGATCCAATACACAGCCCGGGGATACAATGCACAGCCCAGGGATACAATACACAGCCCGGGGATACAATGCAAAGCCCGGGTATACAATACACAGACCGGGGATCCAATACACAGCCCGGGGATACAATACACAGCCCGGGGATACAATGCACAGCCCGGGGATACAATGCACAGCCCGGGGATACAATACACAGCCCGGGGATACAATACACAGCCCGGGGATACACTGCACAGCCCGGTGATACAATGCACAGGCCGGGGATACAATACACAGCCCGGTGATACAATGCACAGCCCGGGGATACAATACACAGCCCTGGGATACAATACACAGCCCTGGGATACAATGCACAGCCCGGTGATACAATGCACAGGCCGGGGATACAATACACAGCCCGGGGATACAATGCACAGCCCGGGGATACAATACACAGCCCGGGATACAATGCACAGCCCGGTGATACAATGCACAGCCTAGTGACACAATACACAGCCCGGTGATCCAATACACAGCCCGGGGATCCAATGCACAACCAGGGGATACAATGCACAGCCCGGGGATACAATACACAGCCCGGGGATACAATACACAACACAGTGACACAATACACAGACCGGGGATACAATGCACAGCCCGGGGATACAATACACAGCCCAGTCATACAATGCACAACACAGTGACACAATACACAGACCGGGGATACAATGCACAGCCCGGGGATACAATGCACAACACAGTGACACAATACACAGACCGGGGATACAATGCACAGCCCGGGGATACAGTGCACAGCCCGGGGATACAATGCACAGCCCGGGGATACAATACACAGCCCAGTGATACAATGCACAGCCCGGGGATACAGTGCACAGCCCGGGGATACAGTGCACAGCCCGGGGATACAATGCACAGCCCAGTGATACAATACACAGCCCAGTGATACAGTGCACAGCCCGGGGATACAATGCACAGCCCGGGGATACAATGCACAGCCCGGGGATACAATGCACAGCCCGGGGATACAATACACAGCCTGGGGATACAATACACAGCCCGGGGATACAATGCACAGCCCAGTGATACAATACACAGCCCAGTGATACAGTGCACAGCCCGGGGATACAATGCACAGCCCGGTGATCCAATACACAGCCCGGGGATACAATGCACAGGCCGGGGATCCAATACACAGCCCGGGGATACAATGCACAGCCCGGGGATACAATGTACAGCCCGGAGATACAATGCACAGCCCGGGGATACAATGCACAGCCCGGGGATACAATGCACAGCCCGGGGATACAATACACAGCCCGGGGTTACAATGCACAGCCCGGGGATACAATGCACAGCCCGGGGATACAATGTACAGCCCGGGGATACAATGCACAGCCCGGGGATACAATACACAGCCCGGGGATACAATGCACAGCCCGGGGATCCAATACACAGCCCGGGGATACAATGCACAGCCCGGGGATACAATGCACAGCCCGGGGATACAATACACAGCCTGGGGATACAATACACAGCCCGGGGATACAATGCACAGCCCGGTGATACAATACACAGCCCAGTGATACAGTGCACAGCCCGGGGATACAATGCACAGCCCGGGGATACAATGCACAGCCCGGGGATACAATGCACAGCCCGGGGATACAATACACAGCCCGGGGATACAATGCACAGCCCGGGGATACAATGCACAGCCCGGGGATACAATGCACAGCCCGGTGATACAATACACAGCCCGGGGATACAATGCACAGCCCGGGGATACAATGCACAGCCCGGGGATACAATACACAGCCTGGGGATACAATACACAGCCCGGGGATACAATGCACAGCCCGGGGATACAATACACAGCCTGGGGATACAATACACAGCCCAGTGATACACTGCACAGCCCGGGGATACAATGCAAAGCCCGGTGATACAATACACAGCCCGGGGATACAATGCACAGCCCAAGGATACAATGCACAGCCCGGGGATACAATGTACAGCCCGGTGATACAATACACAGCACGGTGATACAATGCACAGCCCGGGGATACAATGTACAGCCCGGGGATACAATACACAGCCCGGGGATACAATGCACAGCCCGGGGATCCAATACACAGCCCGGGGATACAATACACAGCCCGGGGATACAATGTACAGCCCGGGGATACAATGCACAGCCCGGGGATACAATGCACAGCCCGGGGATACAATACACAGCCCGGGGATACAGTGCACAGCCCGGGGATCCAATGCACAACCAGGGGATACAATACACAGCCCGGTGATACAATGCACAGCCCAGTGATCCAATACACAGCCCGGGGATACAATGCACAGCCCGGGGATACAATGCACAGCCCAGGGATACAATGCACAGCCCGGGGATACACTGCACAGGCCGGGGATACAGTGCACAGCCCGGGGATACAATGCACAGCCCAGTGATACAATACACAGCCTGGGATAAAATGCACAGCCCGGGGATCCAATACACAGCCTGGGATACAATACACAGCCCGGGGATACAATGCACAGGCCGGGGATACAATACACAGCCCAGTGATACAATGCACAGCCCGGGGATACAATACACAGGCCGGGGATACAATGCACAGCCCGGGGATACAATGCACAGCCCGGTGATACAATGCACAGCCCGGGGATACAATGCACAGCCCGGGGATACAATACACAGCACAGTGATCCAATACACAGCACGGTGATACAATGCACAGCCCAGTGATACAATGCACAGCCCAGTGATACAGTGCACAGCCCGGGGATACAATGCACAGCCCGGGGATACAATGTACAGCCCGGGGATACAATGCACAGCCCGGGGATACAATGCACAGCCCAGGGAAACAATGCACAGCCCGGGGATACACTGCACAGGCCGGGGATACAGTGCACAGCCCGGGGATACAATGCACAGCCCAGTGATACAATACACAGCCCAGTGATACAGTGCAAAGCCCGGGGATACAATGCACAGCCCAGTGATACAATACACAGCCCAGTGATACAGTGCACAGCCCGGGGATAGAATGCACAGCCCGGGAATACAATGCACAGCCCGGGAATACAATACACAGCCCAGTGATACAATACACAGCCCAGTGATACAATGCACAGCCCGGGGATACAATGCACAGCCCGGGGATACAATGCACAGCCCAGTGATACAATACACAGCCCGGGGATCCAATGCACAACCAGGGGATACAATGCACAGCCCGGGGATACAATACACAGCCCGGGGATACAATACACAACACAGTGACACAATACACAGACCGGGGATACAATGCACAGCCCAGGGATACAGTGCACAGCCCGGGGATACAATGTACAGCCCGGGGATACAATACACAGCCCGGGGATACAATGCACAGCCCAGTCATACAATGCACAACACAGTGACACAATACACAGACCGGGGATACAATGCACAGCCCGGGGATACAATGCACAACACAGTGACACAATACACAGACCGGGGATACAATGCACAGCCCGGGGATACAATGCACAGCCCGGGGATACAATGCACAGCCCGGGGATACAATACACAGCCCAGTGATACAATGCACAGCCCGGGGATACAGTGCACAGCCCGGGGATACAATGCACAGCCCGGGGATACAATGCACAGCCCGGTGATACAATGCACAGCCCGGTGATACAATACACAGGCCGGGGATACAATGTACAGCCCGGGGATACAATGCACAGCCCGGGGATACAATGCACAGCCCGGAGATACAATGCACAGCCCGGGGATACAATGCACAGCCCGGGGATACAATGCACAGCCCGGGGATACAATGCACAGCCGGGGGATACAATACACAGCCTGGGGATACAATACACAGCCCGGGGATACAATGCACAGCCCAGTGATACAATACACAGCCCAGTGATACAGTGCACAGCCCGGGGATACATTGCACAGCCCGGTGATCCAATACACAGCCCGGGGATACAATGCACAGGCCGGGGATCCAATACACAGCCCGGGGATACAATGCACAGCCCGGGGATACAATGCACAGCCCGGTGATACAATACACAGCACGGTGATACAATGCACAGCCCGGGGATACAATGCACAGCCCGGGGATACAATGTACAGCCCGGGGATACAATGCACAGCCCGGGGATACAATGCACAGCCCGGGGATACAATACACAGCCTGGGGATACAATACACAGCCCGGGGATACAATGCACAGCCCGGGGATACAATGCACAGCCCGGGGATACAATGCACAGCCCGGGGATACAATACACAGCCTGGGGATACAATACACAGCCCGGGGATACAATGCACAGCCCAGTGATACAATACACAGCACAGTGATACAGTGCACAGCCCGGGGATACATTGCACAGCCCGGTGATCCAATACACAGCCCGGGGATACAATGCACAGGCCGGGGATCCAATACACAGCCCGGGGATACAATGCACAGCCCGGGGATACAATGCACAGCCCGGTGATACAATACACAGCACGGTGATACAATGCACAGCCCGGGGATACAATGCACAGCCCGGGGATACAATGTACAGCCCGGGGATACAATGCACAGCCCGGGGATACAATGCACAGCCCGGGGATACAATACACAGCCTGGGGATACAATACACAGCCCGGGGATACAATGCACAGCCCGGGGATACAATGCACAGCCCGGGGATACAATGCACAGCCCGGGGATACAATACACAGCCTGGGGATACAATACACAGCCCGGGGATACAATGCACAGCCCAGTGATACAATACACAGCACAGTGATACAGTGCACAGCCCGGGGATACAATACACAGCCTGGGGATACAATACACAGCCCGGGGATACAATGCACAGCCCAGTGATACAATACACAGCCCAGTGATACAGTGCACAGCCCGGGGATACAATGCACAGCCCGGTGATCCAATACACAGCCCGGGGATACAATGCACAGGCCGGGGATCCAATACACAGCCCGGGGATACAATGCACAGCCCGGGGATACAATGTACAGCCCGGAGATACAATGCACAGCCCGGGGATACAATGCACAGCCCGGGGATACAATGCACAGCCCGGGGATACAATACACAGCCCGGGGATACAATGCACAGCCCGGGGATACAATGCACAGCCCGGGGATACAATGTACAGCCCGGGGATACAATGCACAGCCCGGGGATACAATACACAGCCCGGGGATACAATGCACAGCCCGGGGATCCAATACACAGCCCGGGGATACAATGCACAGCCCGGGGATACAATGCACAGCCCGGGGATACAATACACAGCCTGGGGATACAATACACAGCCCGGGGATACAATGCACAGCCCGGTGATACAATACACAGCCCAGTGATACAGTGCACAGCCCGGGGATACAATGCACAGCCCGGGGATACAATGCACAGCCCGGGGATACAATGCACAGCCCGGGGATACAATACACAGCCCGGGGATACAATGCACAGCCCGGGGATACAATGCACAGCCCGGGGATACAATGCACAGCCCGGTGATACAATACACAGCCCGGGGATACAATGCACAGCCCGGGGATACAATGCACAGCCCGGGGATACAATACACAGCCTGGGGATACAATACACAGCCCGGGGATACAATGCACAGCCCGGGGATACAATACACTGCCTGGGGATACAATACACAGCCCAGTGATACACTGCACAGCCCGGGGATACAATGCAAAGCCCGGTGATACAATACACAGCCCGGGGATACAATGCACAGCCCGGGGATACAATGCACAGCCCGGGGATACAATGTACAGCCCGGTGATACAATACACAGCACGGTGATACAATGCACAGCCCGGGGATACAATGTACAGCCCGGGGATACAATACACAGCCCGGGGATACAATGCACAGCCCGGTGATACAATGCACAGCCCGGGGATACAATGCACAGCCCGGGGATACAATACACAGCACAGTGATCCAATACACAGCACAGTGATACAATGCACAGCCCAGTGATACAATGCACAGCCCAGTGATACAGTGCACAGCCGGGGATACAATGCACAGCCCGGGGATACAATGTACAGCCCGGGGATACAATGCACAGCCCGGGGATACAATGCACAGCCCAGGGAAACAATGCACAGCCCGGGGATACACTGCACAGGCCGGGGATACAGTGCACAGCCCGGGGATACAATGCACAGCCCAGTGATACAATACACAGCCCAGTGATACAGTGCACAGCCCGGGGATACAATGCACAGCCCAGTGATACAATACACAGCCCAGTGATACAGTGCACAGCCCGGGGATAGAATGCACAGGCGGGGGATACAGTGCACAGCCCGGGGATACAATGCACAGCCCGGGAATACAATGCACAGCCCGGGAATACAATACACAGCCCAGTGATACAATACACAGCCCAGTGATACAATGCACAGCCCGGGGATACAATGCACAGCCCGGGGATACAATGCACAGCCCAGTGATACAATACACAGCCCGGGGATCCAATGCACAACCAGGGGATACAATGCACAGCCCGGGGATACAATACACAGCCCGGGGATACAATACACAACACAGTGACACAATACACAGACCGGGGATACAATGCACAGCCCAGGGATACAGTGCACAGCCCGGGGATACAATGTACAGCCCGGGGATACAATACACAGCCCGGGGATACAATGCACAGCCCAGTCATACAATGCACAACACAGTGACACAATACACAGACCGGGGATACAATGCACAGCCCGGGGATACAATGCACAACACAGTGACACAATACACAGACCGGGGATACAATGCACAGCCCGGGGATACAGTGCACAGCCCGGGGATACAATGCACAGCCCGGGGATACAATACACAGCCCAGTGATACAATGCACAGCCCGGGGATACAGTGCACAGCCCGGGGATACAATGCACAGCCCGGGGATACAATGCACAGCCCAGTGATACAATGCACAGCCCGGTGATACAATACACAGGCCGGGGATACAATGTACAGCCCGGGGATACAATGCACAGCCCGGGGATACAATGCACAGCCCGGAGATACAATGCACAGCCCGGGGATACAATGCACAGCCCGGGGATACAATGCACAGCCCGGGGATACAATGCACAGCCCGGGGATACAATGCACAGCCGGGGGATACAATACACAGCCTGGGGATACAATACACAGCCCGGGGATACAATGCACAGCCCAGTGATACAATACACAGCCCAGTGATACAGTGCACAGCCCGGGGATACATTGCACAGCCCGGTGATCCAATACACAGCCCGGGGATACAATGCACAGGCCGGGGATCCAATACACAGCCCGGGGATACAATGCACAGCCCGGGGATACAATGCACAGCCCGGTGATACAATACACAGCACGGTGATACAATGCACAGCCCGGGGATACAATGCACAGCCCGGGGATACAATGTACAGCCCGGGGATACAATGCACAGCCCGGGGATACAATACACAGCCCGGGGATCCAATACACAGCCCGGGGATACAATGCACAGCCCGGGGATACAATGCACAGCCCGGGGATACAATACACAGCCTGGGGATACAATACACAGCCCGGGGATACAATGCACAGCCCGGTGATACAATACACAGCCCAGTGATACAGTGCACAGCCCGGGGATACAATGCACAGCCCGGGGATACAATGCACAGCCCGGGGATACAATGCACAGCCCGGGGATACAATACACAGCCCGGGGATACAATGCACAGCCCGGGGATACAATGCACAGCCCGGGGATACAATGCACAGCCCGGTGATACAATACACAGCCCGGGGATACAATGCACAGCCCGGGGATACAATGCACAGCCCGGGGATACAATACACAGCCTGGGGATACAATACACAGCCCGGGGATACAATGCACAGCCCGGGGATACAATGCACAGCCCGGGGATACAATGCAAAGCCCGGTGATACAATACACAGCCCGGGGATACAATGCACAGCCCGGGGATACAATGCACAGCCCGGGGATACAATGTACAGCCCGGTGATACAATACACAGCACGGTGATACAATGCACAGCCCGGGGATACAATGTACAGCCCGGGGATACAATACACAGCCCGGGGATACAATGCACAGCCCGGGGATCCAATACACAGCCCGGGGATACAATACACAGCCCGGGGATACAATGTACAGCCCGGGGATACAATGCACAGCCCGGGGATACAATGCACAGCCCGGGGATACAATACACAGCCCGGGGATACAGTACACAGCCCGGGGATACAATGCACAACCAGGGGATACAATACACAGACCGGGGATACAATGCACAGCCCAGTGATCCAATACACAGCCCGGGGATACAATGCACAGCCCGGGGATACAATGCACAGCCCAGGGATACAATGCACAGCCCGGGGATACACTGCACAGGCCGGGGATACAGTGCACAGCCCAGGGATACAATGCACAGCCCAGTGATACAATACACAGCCTGGGATACAATGCACAGCCCGGGGATCCAATACACAGCCTGGGATACAATGCACAGCCCGGGGATACAGAACACAGCACAGTGATCCAATACACAGCCCGGGGATACAATGCACAGGCCGGGGATACAATACACAGCCCAGTGATACAATGCACAGCCCGGGGATACAATACACAGGCCGGGGATACAATGCACAGCCCGGGGATACAATGCACAGCCCGGTGATACAATGCACAGCCCGGGGATACAATGCACAGCCCGGGGATACAATACACAGCACAGTGATCCAATACACAGCACGGTGATACAATGCACAGCCCAGTGATACAATGCACAGCCCGGTGATACAATGCACAGCCCAGTGATACAGTGCACAGCCCGGGGATACAATGCACAGCCCGGGGATACAATGTACAGCCCGGGGATACAATGCACAGCCCGGGGATACAATGCACAGCCCAGGGAAACAATGCACAGCCCGGGGATACACTGCACAGGCCGGGGATACAGTGCACAGCCCGGGGATACAATGCACAGCCCAGTGATACAATACACAGCCCAGTGATACAGTGCACAGCCCGGGGATACAATGTACAGCCCGGGGATACAATGTACAGCCCGGGGATACACTGCACAGCCTGGGATACAATGCACAGCCCAGTGATACAATACACAGGCCGGGGATACAAAATCCTCTTACCCTAAAATCCTCTTACCCTAAGCCCCTAAACCTCACTTCCTAACCCTCAGCCTAACCCGCTACACCACTTACCAGGTCTAACCCTAATCCTAACCCCCATAACCCTAACCCGAAAATCCCTAAAAACTTAGCGGGCACTTAGCGTACATATAACAGGATAGGTCCCGGTTTCTTTTGATATATACCGTGGCACAGCAAGTAGTTGCGTTACATTGTGATATTATAGGTCTCAAAAATAATAATAAAATACTTAAAGAACAAATAACTACATGTCCATGAAACTATACGGATAGACAAGATATGGAAAAAGGGGGGTACTAATGGCACTCACCCAGGCACAGCAGCAGTAATGGAGCAGCCATGGTGGGACCCAACACTCAGATCAGAGGTCCTGGGACGAGGTGCGACTAGGCTGTGTGTGTGTGGGGGGGGGGATGTGTGTGGTGGGGGGGGGGGCGGGGGGGGGGATGTGTGTGGTGGGGGGGGCTGTGTGTGTGTGGGGGGGGGGGGGCGCTTTTGGTTTTTACAAGTTTCATTATTATTTCAGACGCCTCAGCCAACGGGTAATAAATAATCCACTTCTGTTTAACGCTTTCAGCAGAGGAAGTCAATGTCCCCCCATGTTCCTAAATTATATCACTCAGCAACCATTATATTTATCCTAATATAGAGAGGGTAAGGGGTCAGAAACCAACAAAGCCACATCAAGAGGTACTAATGTCACTGTATAGATCACTAGTGACACACACACAGGTACTAATGTCACTGTATAGATCTCTAGTGACACACACACAGGTACTAATGTCACTGTATAGATCTCTAGTGACACACACACAGGTACTAATGTCACTGTATAGATCTCTAGTGTCACACACACAGGTACTAATGTCACTGTATAGATCACTAGTGACACACACACAGGTACTAATGTCACTGTATAGATCTCTAGCGACACACACACAGGTACTAATGTCACTGTATAGATCTCTAGTGACACACACACAGGTACTAATGTCACTGTATAGATCACTAGTGACACACACACAGGTACTAATGTCACTGTATAGATCTCTAGTGACACACACACAGGTACTAATGTCACTGTATAGATCTCTAGTGACACACACACAGGTACTAATGTCACTGTATAGATCTCTAGTGACACACACACAGGTACTAATGTCACTGTATAGATCTCTAGTGACACACACACAGGTACTAATGTCACTGTATAGATCTCTAGTGACACACACACAGGTACTAATGTAACTGTATAGATCTCTAGTGACACACACACAGGTACTAATGTCACTGTATAGATCACTAGTGACACACACACAGGTACTAATGTCACTGTATAGATCTCTAGTGACACACACACAGGTACTAATGTCACTGTATAGATCTCTAGTGACACACACACAGGTACTAATGTCACTGTATAGATCACTAGTGACACACACACAGGTACTAATGTCACTGTATAGATCTCTAGTGACACACACACAGGTACTAATGTCACTGTATAGATCACTAGTGACACACACACAGGTACTAATGTCACTGTATAGATCTCTAGTGACACACACACAGGTACTAATGTCACTGTATAGATCACTAGTGACACACACACAGGTACTAATGTCACTGTATAGATCACTAGTGACACACACACAGGTACTAATGTCACTGTATAGATCTCTAGTGACACACACACAGGTACTAATGTCACTGTATAGATCTCTAGTGACACACACACAGGTACTAATGTCACTGTATAGATCTCTAGTGACACACACACAGGTACTAATGTCACTGTATAGATCTCTAGTGACACACACACAGGTACTAATGTCACTGTATAGATCACTAGTGACACACACACAGGTACTAATGTCACTGTATAGATCACTAGTGACACACACACAGGTACTAATGTCACTGTATAGATCTCTAGTGACACACAGACAGGTACTAATGTCACCGTATAGATCACTAGTGACACACACACAGGTACTAATGTCACTGTATAGATCACTAGTGACACACACACAGGTACTAATGTCACTGTATAGATCACTAGTGACACACACACAGGTACTAATGTCACTGTATAGATCTCTAGTGACACACACACAGGTACTAATGTCACTGTATAGATCACTAGTGACACACACAGACAAGTACTAATGTCACTGTATAGATCTCTAGTGACACACACACAGGTACTAATGTCACTGTATAGATCTCTAGTGACACACACACAGCTACTAATGTCACTGTATAGATCTCTAGTGACACACACACAGGTACTAATGTCACTGTATAGATCTCTAGTGACACACACACAGGTACTAATGTCACTGTATAGATCACTAGTGACACACACACAGCTACTAATGTCACTGTATAGATCTCTAGTGACACACACACAGGTACTAATGTCACTGTATAGATCTCTAGTGACACACACACAGGTACTAATGTCAATGTATAGATCTCTAGTGACACACACACACAGGTACTAATGTCACTGTATAGATCACTAGTGACACACACACAGGTACTAATGTCACTGTATAGATCACTAGTGACACACACACAGGTACTAATGTCACTGTATAGATCTCTAGTGACACACACACAGGTACTAATGTCACTGTATAGATCTCTAGTGACACACACAGGTACTAATGTCACTGTATAGATCTCTAGTGACACACACACAGGTACTAATGTCACTGTATAGATCACTAGTGACACACACACAGGTACTAATGTCACTGTATAGATCACTAGTGACACACACACAGGTACTAATGTCACTGTATAGATCACTAGTGACACACACACAGGTACTAATGTCACTGTATAGATCTCTAGTGACACACACACAGGTACTAATGTCACTGTATAGATCTCTAGTGACACACACACAGGTACTAATGTCACTGTATAGATCACTAGTGACACACACACAGGTACTAATGTCACTGTATAGATCTATAGTGACACACACACAGGTACTAATGTCACTGTATAGATCTCTAGTGACACACACACAGGTACTAATGTCACTGTATAGATCTCTAGTGACACACACACAGTACTAATGTCACTGTATAGATCTATAGTGACACACACACAGGTACTAATGTCACTGTATAGATCTCTAGTGACACACACACAGGTACTAATGTCACTGTATAGATCACTAGTGACACACACACAGGTACTAATGTCACTGTATAGATCACTAGTGACACACACCAGGTACTAATGTCACTGTATAGATCTCTAGTGACACACACACAGGTACTAATGTCACTGTATAGATCACTAGTGACACACACACAGGTACTAATGTCACTGTATAGATCACTAGTGACACACACACAGGTACTAATGTCACTGTATAGATCTCTAGTGACACACACACAGGTACTAATGTCACTGTATAGATCTCTAGTGACACACACACAGGTACTAATGTCACTGTATAGATCACTAGTGACACACACACAGGTACTAATGTCACTGTATAGATCTCTAGTGACACACACACAGGTACTAATGTCACTGTATAGATCTCTAGTGACACACACACAGGTACTAATGTCACTGTATAGATCTCTAGTGACACACACACAGGTACTAATGTCACTGTATAGATCTCTAGTGACACACACACAGGTACTAATGTCACTGTATAGATCACTAGTGACACACACACAGGTACTAATGTCACTGTATAGATCTCTAGTGACACACACACAGGTACTAATGTCACTGTATAGATCACTAGTGACACACACACAGGTACTAATGTCACTGTATAGATCTCTAGTGACACACACACAGGTACTAATGTCACTGTATAGATCTCTAGTGACACACACACAGGTACTAATGTCACTGTATAGATCTCTAGTGACACACACACAGGTACTAATGTCACTGTATAGATCTCTAGTGACACACACACAGGTACTAATGTCACTGTATAGATCACTAGTGACACACACACCAGGTACTAATGTCACTGTATAGATCTCTAGTGACACACACACAGGTACTAATGTCACTGTATATATCACTAGTGACACAACACAGGTACTAATGTCACTGTTATAGATCTCTAGTGACACACACACAGGTACTAATGTCACTGTATAGATCACTAGTGACACATACACAGGTACTAATGTCACTGTTATAGATCACTAGTGACACACACACAGGTACTAATGTCACTGTATAGATCACTAGTGACACACACACATGTACTAATGTCCACTGTATAGATCACTAGTGACACACACACAAGCGTACTAATGTCACTGTACTAGATCACTAGTGACACACAACAGGTCAACTAATGTCCACTGTAATGATCACTTCAGTTGGCACACACACACAGGTACTAACTGTCACCTGGTTTAGATCACTAGTGACACACACAAACACAGGTAATAATGTCACTGTATAGAGTCACTAGTGCCACACACACAGGTACTAATTGTCACCTGTATCAGATCAATTAGTGACACACACACAGGTACTAAATGTCACTGTTAGAATCACTAGGTGAACACACACACAGGTACTAATGTCACTGTATAGATCACTAGTGACACACACACAGGTACTAATGTCACTGTATAGATCTCTAGTGACACACACACAGGTACTAATGTCACTGTATAGATCACTAGTGACACACACACAGGTACTAATGTCACTGTATAGATCTCTAGTGACACACACACAGGTACTAATGTCACTGTATAGATCACTAGTGACACACACACAGGTACTAATGTCACTGTATAGATCTCTAAGTGACACACACACAGGTACTAATGTCACTGTATAGATCACTAGTGACACAACACACAGGTACTAATGTCACTGTATAGATCACTAGTGACACACACACAGGTACTAATGTCACTGTATAGATCACTAGTGACACACACACAGGTACTAATGTCACTGTATAGATCACTAGTGACACACACACAGGTACTAATGTCACTGTATAGATCTCTAGTGACACACACACAGGTACTAATGTCACTGTATAGATCTCTAGTGACACACACACAGGTACTAATGTCACTGTATAGATCTCTAGTGACACACACACAGGTACTAATGTCACTGTATAGATCTCTAGTGACACACACACAGGTACTAATGTCACTGTATAGATCACTAGTGACACACACACAGGTACTAATGTCACTGTATAGATCACTAGTGACACACACACAGGTACTAATGTCACTGTATAGATCTCTAGTGACACACACACAGGTACTAATGTCACTGTATAGATCTCTAGTGACACACACAGGTACTAATGTCACTGTATAGATCACTAGTGACACACACACAGGTACTAATGTCACTGTATAGATCTCTAGTGACACACACACAGGTACTAATGTCACTGTATAGATCACTAGTGACACACACACAGGTACTAATGTCACTGTATAGATCACTAGTGACACACACACAGGTACTAATGTCACTGTATAGATCACTAGTGACACACACACAGGTACTAATGTCACTGTATAGATCACTAGTGACACACACACAGGTACTAATGTCACTGTATAGATCTCTAGTGACACACACACAGGTACTAATGTCACTGTATAGATCTCTAGTGACACACACACAGGTACTAATGTCACTGTATAGATCACTAGTGACACACACACAGGTACTAATGTCACTGTATAGATCACTAGTGACACACACACAGGTACTAATGTCACTGTATAGATCTCTAGTGACACACAACACAGGTACTAATGTCACTGTATAGATCTCTAGTGACACACACACAGGTACTAATGTCACTGTATAGATCTCTAGTGACACACACACCAGGTACTAATGTCACTGTATAGATCTCTAGTGACACACACACAGGTACTAATGTCACTGTATGATCACTAGTGACACACACACAGGTACTAATGTCACTGTATAGATCTCTAGTGACACACACACAGGTACTAATGTCACTGTATAGATCACTAGTGACACACACACAGGTACTAATGTCACTGTATAGATCTCTAGTGACACACACACATGGTACTAATGTCACTGTATAGAATCTCTAGTGACACACACACAGGTACTAATGTCACTGTATAGATCTCTAGTGACCACACACACAGGTACTAATGTCACTGTATAGATCTCTAGTGACACACACACAGGTACTAATGTCACTGTATAGATCACTAGTGACCACACACAGGTACTAATGTCACTGTATAGATCACTAGTGACACACACACAGGTACTAATGTCACTGTATAGATCTCTAGTGACACACACACAGGTACTAATGTCACTGTATAGATCTCTAGTGACACACACACAGGTACTAATGTCACTGTATAGATCACTAGTGACACACACACAGGTACTAATGTCACTGTATAGATCACTAGTGACACACACACAGGTACTAATGTCACTGTATAGATCTCTAGTGACACACACACAGGTACTAATGTCACTGTATAGATCACTAGTGACACACACACAGGTACTAATGTCACTGTATAGATCACTAGTGACACACACACAGGTACTAATGTCACTGTATAGATCACTAGTGACACACACACAGGTACTAATGTCACTGTATAGATCACTAGTGACACACACACAGGTACTAATGTCACTGTATAATCTCTAGTGACACACAGACAGGTACTAATGTCACCGTATAGATCACTAGTGACACACACACAGGTACTAATGTCACTGTATAGATCACTAGTGACACACACAGGTACTAATGTCACTGTATTAGATCACTAGTGACACACACACAGGTACTAAGTCACTGTATAGATCTCTAGTGACACACACACAGGTACTAATGTCACTGTATAGATCACTAGTGACACACACAGACAAGTACTAATGTCACTGTATAGATCTCTAGTGACACACACACAGGTACTAATGTCACTGTATAGATCTCTAGTGACACACACACAGGTACTATGTCACTGTATAGATCTCTAGTGACACACACACAGGTACTAATGTCACTGTATAGATCACTAGTGACACACACACAGGTACTAATGTCACTGTATAGATCTCTAGTGACACACACACAGGTACTAATGTCACTGTATAGATCTCTAGTGACAACACACAGGTACTAATGTCACTGTATAGATCTCTAGTGACACACACACAGGTACTAATGTCACTGTATAGATCTCTAGTGACACACACACAGCTACTAATGTCACTGTATAGATCTCTAGTGACACACACACAGGTACTAATGTCACTGTATAGATCTCTAGTGACACACACACAGGTACTAATGTCACTGTATAGATCACTAGTGACACACACACAGCTACTAATGTCACTGTATAGATCACTAGTGACACACACACAGGTACTAATGTCACTGTATAGATCTCTAGTGACACACACACAGGTACTAATGTCACTGTATAGATCACTAGTGACACACACAGACAAGTACTAATGTCACTGTATAGATCTCTAGTGACACACACACAGGTACTAATGTCACTGTATAGATCTCTAGTGACACACACACAGTACTAATGTCACTGTATAGATCTCTAGTGACACACACACAGGTACTAATGTCACTGTATAGATCTCTAGTGACACACACACAGGTACTAATGTCACTGTATAGATCACTAGTGACACACACACACTAAATGTCACTGTATAGATCTCTAGTGACACACACACAGGTACTAATGTCACTGTATAGATCTCTAGTGACACACACACAGGTACTAATGTCAATGTATAGATCTCTAGTGACACACACACACTGTACTAATGTCACTGTATAGATCACTAGTGACACACACACAGGTACTAATGTCACTGTATAGATCACTAGTGACACACACACAGGTACTAATGTCACTGTATAGATCTCTAGTGACACACACACAGGTACTAATGTCACTGTATAGATCTCTAGTGACACATACACAGGTACTAATGTCACTGTATAGATCTCTAGTGACACACACACAGGTACTAATGTCACTGTATAGATCACTAGTGACACACACAGGTACTAATGTCACTGTATAGATCACTAGTGACACACACACAGGTACTAATGTCACTGTATAGATCTAGTGACACACACACAGGTACTAATGTCACTGTATAGATCTCTAGTGACACACACACAGGTACTAATGTCACTGTATAGATCTCTAGTGACACACACACAGGTACTAATGTCACTGTATAGATCTCTAGTGACACACACACAGGTACTAATGTCACTGTATAGATCTATAGTGACACACACACAGGTACTAATGTCACTGTATAGATCTCTAGTGACACACACACAGGTACTAATGTCACTGTATAGATCTCTAGTGACACACACACAGATACTAATGTCACTGTATAGATCTATAGTGACACACACACAGGTACTAATGTCACTGTATAGATCTCTAGTGACACACACACACAGGTACTAATGTCACTGTATAGATCACTAGTGACACACACACAGGTACTAATGTCACTGTATAGATCTCTAGTGACACACACAGGTACTAATGTCACTGTATAGATCTCTAGTGACACACACACAGGTACTAATGTCACTGTATAGATCACTAGTGACACACACACAGGTACTAATGTCACTGTATAGATCACTAGTGACACACACACAGGTACTAATGTCACTGTATAGATCTCTAGTGACACACACACAGGTACTAATGTCACTGTATAGATCTCTAGTGACACACACACAGGTACTAATGTCACTGTATAGATCTCTAGTGACACACACACAGGTACTAATGTCACTGTATAGATCACTAGTGACACACACACAGGTACTAATGTCACTGTATAGATCTCTAGTGACACACACACAGGTACTAATGTCACTGTATAGATCTCTAGTGACACACACACAGGTACTAATGTCACTGTATAGATCTCTAGTGACACACACACAGGTACTAATGTCACTGTATAGATCTCTAGTGACACACACACAGGTACTAAAGTCACTGTAAGATCTCTAGTGACACACACACAGGGTACTAATGACACTGTTTAGATCTCTAGTGACACACACACAGGTTACTAATGTCACTGTAGAAAGATCTCTAGTGACACACACACAGGTACTAATGTCACTGTATAGATCTCTAGTGACACACACACAGGTACTAATGTCACTGTATAGATCTCTAGTGACACACACACAGGTACTAATGTCACTGTATAGATCTCTAGTGACACACACACACAGGTACTAATGTCACTGTATAGATCTCTAGTGACACACACAGGTACTAATGTCACTGTATAGATCTCTAGTGACACACACACAGGTACTAATGTCACTGTATAGATCACTAGTGACACACACACAGGTACTAATGTCACTGTATAGATCATCCTAGTGACACACACACAGGTACTAATGTCACTGTATAGATCTCTAGTGACACACACACAGGTACTAAAGTCACTGTATAGATCTCTAGTGACACACACACAGGATACTAATGTCACTGTAATAGATCACTAGTGACACACACACAGGTACAAATAGATCACTAGTGACACACACACAGGTACTAATGTCACTGTATAGATCTCTAGTGACACACACACAGGTACTAATGTCACTGTATAGATCTCTAGTGACACACACACAGGTACTAATGTCACTGTATAGATCACTAGTGACACACACACAGGTACTAATGTCACTGTATAGATCACTAGTGACACACACAGGTACTAATGTCATGTATAGATCACTAGTGACACCACACAGGTACTAATGTCACTGTATAGATCTCTAGTGACACACACACAGGTACTAATGTCACTGTATAGATCACTAGTGACACACACACAGGTACTAATGTCACTGTATAGATCTCTAGTGACACACACACAGGTACTAATGTCACTGTATAGATCTAGTGACACACACACAGGTACTAATGTCACTGTATAGATCACTAGTGACACACACACAGGTACTAATGTCACTGTATAGATCTCTAGTGACACACACACAGGTACTAATGTCACTGTATAGATCTCTAGTGACACACACACAGGTACTAATGTCACTGTATAGATCACTAGTGACACACACACAGGTACTAATGTCACTGTATAGATCTCTAGTGACACACTCACAGGTACTAAGTGTCACTGTAATAAGATCTCTAGTGACACCCACACAGGTACTAATGTCACTGTATAGATCTCTAGTGACACACACACAGGTACTAATGTCACTGTATAGATCACTAGTGACACACACACGAGGTACTAATGTCACTGTATAGATCACTAGTGACACACACACACAGGTACTAATGTCACTGTATAGATCTCTAGTGACACACACACAGGTACTAATGTCACTGTATAGATCACTAGTGACACACACACAGGGTACTAATGTCACTGTATAAGATCTCTAGTGACACACATCAGTACTAATGTCACTGTATAGATCTCTAGTGAACACACAAACAAGGTTACTAATGTCACTGTATAGATCTCTAGTGACACACACACAGGTACTAATGTCACTGTATAGATCTCTAGTGACACACACACAGGTACTAATGTCACTGTATAGATCTCTAGTGACACACACACAGGTACTAATGTCACTGTATAGATCACTAGTGACACACACACAGGTACTAATGTCACTGTATAGATCACTAGTGACACACACACAGGTACTAATGTCACTGTATAGATCTCTAGTGACACACACACAGGTACTAATGTCACTGTATAGATCTCTAGTGACACACACACAGGTACTAATGTCACTGTATAGATCACTAGTGACACACACACAGGTACTAATGTCACTGTATAGATCACTAGTGACACACACACAGGTACTAATGTCACTGTATAGACTCTAGTGACACACACACAGGTACTAATGTCACTGTATAGATCACTAGTGACACACACACAGGTACTAATGTCACTGTATAGATCTCTAGTGACACACACACAGGTACTAATGTCACTGTATAGATCTCTAGTGACACACACACAGGTACTAATGTCACTGTATAGATCACTAGTGACACACAGCACACGTACTAATGTTCACTGTATAGAATCACTAGTGACACACACACAGGGTACTTAATGTCACTATATAGATCTCTAGTGACACACACACAGGTACTAATTGTCACTGTATAGATCTCTGAGTGACACACACACAGGTACTAATGTCACTGTAATTGTGATCGCTAGTGACGACACACCACAGTGTACTAAAGTCACTGTATAGATCTATAGTGACACACACTCAGGTACTAATGTCTCATGTATAGATCTCTAGTGACACACACACAGGTACTAATGTCACTGGATATAGATCTCTAGTGACACGACACACAGAGTACTAATGTTCTCTTGTATTAGATCTCTAGTGACACACACACAGGGTACTAATGCACTGTAGATAGATCTCTAGTGACACACACACCAGGTACTAATGTCACATGTATAGATCACTAGTGACACACACACAGTACTATTGTTCACTGTTATAGATCATCTAGTGACACACACACAGGTACTAATGTCACTGTATAGATCTCTAGTGACACACACACAGGTACTAATGTCCCACTGTATAGATCTCTAGTGACACACACACAGGTACTAATGTCCACTGTATAGATCTCTAGTGACACACACACAGGTACTAATGTCACTGTATAGATCTCTAGTGACACACACACAGGTACTAATGTCACTGTTAAGATCTCTAGTGACACACACACAGGTACTAATGTCACTGTATAGATCACTAGTGACACACACACAGGTACTAATGTCACTGTATAGATCTCTAGTGACACACACAGGTACTAATGTCACCTGTATAGATCTCTAGTGACACACACACAGGTACTAATGTCACTGTATAGATCACTAGTGACACACACACAGGTACCTATGTCACTGTAATAGTATCACTAGTGACACACACACAGGTACTAATGTCACTGTATAGATCTCTAGTGACACACCACACAGGTACTAATGTCACTGTATAGATCACTAGTGACACACACAGGATACTATATGTCACTGTATAGATCTCTAGTGAACACACTACACAGGTACTAATGTCACTGTATAGATCTCTAGTGACACTCACACAGGTACTAAATGTCACTGTATAGATCCTAGTGACACTCCACACAGGTACTAATGTCACTGTATAGATCACTAGTGACACACACACTGGTCCTAATGTCACTGTATAGATCACTAGTGACACACACACAGGTACTAATTGTCACTGTATAGATCTCTAGTGACACTACACACAGGTACTAATGTCAATGTATAGATCTCTGAGTGACACACACACAGGTACTATGTCCACTGGTATAGATCTCTAGTGACAACACACACACGGCTACTAATGTCACTTGTATAGATCTCTAGGGAACCACACACAGGTACTAATGTCACTGTATAGATCTCTAGTGACACACTCTCAGGTATAATGTCACTGTTAGATCTCTAGTGACACACACACAGCTACTAATGTCACTGTATAGTCTCTAGTGACACACACACAGGTACTAATGTCACTGTATAGATCTCTAGTGACACACACACAGGTACTAATGTCACTGTAAAGATCTCTAGTGACACACACACAGGTACTAATGTCACTGTATAGATCTCTAGTGACACACACACAGGTACTAATGTCACTGTATAGATCTCTAGTGTCACACACACAGGTACTAATGTCACTGTATAGATCACTAGTGACACACACACAGGTACATAATGTCACTGTATAGATCTCTAGTGACACACACACAGGTACTAATGTCACTGTATAGATCTCTAGTGACACACACACAGGTACTAATGTCACTGTATAGATCACTAGTGACACACACACAGGTACTAATGTCACTGTATAGATCACTAGTGACACACACACAGGTACTAATGTCACTGTATAGATCTCTAGTGACACACACACAGGTACTAATGTCACTGTATAGATCTCTAGTGACACACACACAGGTACTAATGTCACTGTATAGATCTCTAGTGACACACACCACAGGTACTAATGTCACTGTATAGATCCTAGTGACACACACAGGTACTAATGTCACTGTATAGATCTCTAGTGACCAACACACAGGTACTAATGTCACTGTATAGATCACTAGTGACACACACACAGGTACTAATGTCACTGTATAGATCACTAGTGACACACACACAGGTACTAATGTCACTGTATAGATCACTAGTGACACAACACACAGGTACTAATGTCACTGTATAGATCACTAGTGACACACACACAGGTACTAATGTCACTGTATAGATCACTAGTGACACACACACAGGTACTAATGTCACTGTATAGATCTCTAGTGACACACACACAGGTACTAATGTCACTGTATAGATCTCTAGTGACACACACACAGGTACTATGTCACTGTATAGATCCTAGTGACACACCACAGGTACTAATGTCACTGTATAGATCACTAGTGACACACACACAGGTACTAATGTCACTGTATAGATCACTAGTGACACACACACAGGTACTAATGTCACTGTATAGATCACTAGTGACACACACACGGTACTAATGTCAGTGTATAGATCACTAGTGACACACACACACAGGTACTAATGTCACTGTATAGATCTCTAGTGACACACACAGGTACTAATGTCACTGTATAGATCACAGTGACACACACACAGGTACTAATGTCACTGTATACATCACTAGTGACACACACACAGGTACTAATGTCACTGTATAGATCACTATAGTGACACACACACAGGTACTAATGTCACTGTATAGATCTCTAGTGACACACACACAGGTACTAATGTCACTGTATAGATCACTAGTGACACACACACAGGTACTAATGTCACTGTATAGATCACTAGTGACACACACACAGGTACTAATGTCACTGTATAGATCTCTAGTGACACACACACAGGTACTGAATGTCACTGTATAGATCACTAGTGACACACACACAGGTACTAATGTCACTGTATAGATCTCTAGTGACACACACACAGGTACTAATGTCACTGTATAGATCTCTAGTGACACACACACAGGTACTAATGTCACTGTATAGATCACTAGTGACACACACACAGGTACTAATGTCACTGTATAGATCACTAGTGACACACACACAGGTACTAATGTCACTGTATAGATCTCTAGTGACACACAGACAGGTACTAATGTCACTGTATAGATCTCTAGTGACACACACACAGGTACTAATGTCACTGTATAGATATCACTAGTGACACACACACAGTACTAATGTCACTGTATAGATCTCTAGTGACACACACACAGGTACTAATGTCACTGTATAGATCTCTAGTGACACACACACAGGTACTAATGTCACTGTATAGATCACTAGTGACACACACACAGGTACTAATGTCACTGTATAGATCACTAGTGACACACACACAGGTACTAATGTCACTGTATAGATCACTAGTGACACACACACAGGTACTAATGTCACTGTATAGAACTCTAGTGACACACACACAGGTACTAATGTCACTGTATAGATCACTAGTGACACACACACAGGTACTAATGTCACTGTATAGATCTCTAGTGACACACACACAGGTACTAATGTCACTGTATAGATCTCTAGTGACACACACACAGGTACTAATGTCACTGTATAGATCTCTAGTGACACACACACAGGTACTAATGTCACTGTATAGATCTCAGTGACACACACACAGGTACTAATGTCACTGTATAGATCTCTAGTGACACACACACAGGTACTAATGTCACTGTATAGATCACTAGTGACACACACACAGGTACTAATGTCACTGTATAGATCTCTAGTGACACACACACAGGTACTAATGTCACTGTATAGATCTCTAGTGACACACACACAGGTACTAATGTCACTGTATAGATCTCTAGTGACACACACCACAGGTACTAATGTCACTGTATAGATCTCTAGTGACACACACACAGGTACTAATGTCACTGTATAGATCTCTAGTGACACACACACAGGTACTAATGTCACTGTATAGATCACTAGTGACACACACACAGGTACTAATGTCACTGTATAGATCACTAGTGACACACACACAGGTACTAATGTCACTGTATAGATCTCTAGTGACACACACACAGGTACTAATGTCACTGTATAGATCTCTAGTGACACACACACAGGTACTAATGTCACTGTATAGATCACTAGTGACACGCACACAGGTACTAATGTCACTGTATAGATCTCTAGTGACACACACACAGGTACTAATGTCACTGTATAGATCTCTAGTGACACACACACAGGTACTAATGTCACTGTATAGATCACTAGTGACACACACACAGGTACTAATGTCACTGTATAGATCTCTAGTGACACACACACAGGTACTAATGTCACTGTATAGATCACTAGTGACACACACACAGGTACTAATGTCACTGTATAGATCTCTAGTGACACACACACAGGTACTAATGTCACTGTATAGATCACTAGTGACACACACACAGGTACTAATGTCACTGTATAGATCACTAGTGACACACACACAGGTACTAATGTCACTGTATAGATCTCTAGTGACACACACACAGGTACTAATGTCACTGTATAGATCTCTAGTGACACACACACAGGTACTAATGTCACTGTATAGATCTCTAGTGACACACACACAGGTACTAATGTCACTGTATAGATCTCTAGTGACACACACACAGGTACTAATGTCACTTGTATAGATCTCTAGTGACACACACACAGGTACTAATGTCACTGTATAGATCTCTAGTGAACACACACACAGGTACTAATGTCACTGTATAGATCACTAGTGACACACACACAGGTACTAATGTCACTGTATAGATCACTAGTGACACACACACAGGTACTAATGTCACTGTATAGATCTCTAGTGACACACGCAGGTACTAATGTCACTGTATAGATCACTAGTGACACACACACAGGTACTAATGTCACTGTATAGATCTCTAGTGACACACACACAGGTACTATATGTCACTGTATAGATCACTAGTGACACACACACAGGTACTAATGTCACTGTATAGATCTCTATTGACACACACACAGGTACTAATGTCACTGTATAGATCACTAGTGACACACACACAGGTACTAATGTCACTGTATAGATCTCTAGTGACACACACACAGGTACTAATGTCACTGTTAGATCACTAGTGACACACACACAGGTACTAATGTCACTGTATAGATCACTAGTGACACACAACAGGTACTAATGTCACTGTATAGATCACTAGTGACACACACACAGGTACTAATGTCACTGTATAGATCACTAGTGACACACACAAAGGTACTAATGTCACTGTATAGATCACTAGTGACACACACACAGGTACTAATGTCACTGTTATAGATCACTAGTGACGCACACACAGGTACTAATGTCACTGTATAGATCTCTAGTGACACACACACAGGTACTAATGTCACTGTATAGATCACTAGTGACACACACACAGGTACTAATGTCACTGTATAGATCTCTAGTGACACACACACAGGTACTAATGTCACTGTATAGATCTCTAGTGACACACACACAGGTACTAATGTCACTGTATAGATCTCTAGTGACACACACACAGGTACTAATGTCACTGTATAGATCACTAGTGACAACACACAGGTACTAATGTCACTGTATAGATCTCTAGTGACACACACAGCAGGTACTAATGTCACTGTATAGATCTCTAGTGACACACACACAGGTACTAATGTCACTGTATAGATCACTAGTGACACACACACAGGTACTAATGTCACTGGTATAGATCTCTAGTGACACACACACAGGTACTAATGTCACTGTATAGATCTCTAGTGACACACACACAGGTACTAATGTCACTGTATAGATCTCTAGTGACACACACACAGGTACTAATGTCACTGTATAGATCTCTAGTGACACACACACAGGTACTAATGTCACTGTATAGATCTCTAGTGACACACACACAGGTACTAATGTCACTGTATAGATCACTAGTGACACACAGACAGGTACTAATGTCAATGTATAGATCTCTAGTGACACACACACAGGTACTAATGTCACTGTATAGATCACTAGTGACACACACACAGGTACTAATGTCACTGTATAGATCTCTAGTGACACACACACAGGTACTAATGTCACTGTATAGATCACTAGTGACACACACACAGGTACTAATGTCACTGTATAGATCTCTAGTGACACACACACAGGTACTAATGTCACTGTATAGATCACTAGTGACACACACACAGGTACTAATGTCACTGTATAGATCACTAGTGTCACACACACAGGTACTAATGTCACTGTATAGATCTCTAGTGACACACACACAGGTACTAATGTCACTGTATAGATCTCTAGTGACACACACACAGGTACTAATGTCACTGTATAGATCACTAGTGACACACACACAGGTACTAATGTCACTGTATAGATCTCTAGTGACACACACACAGGTACTAATGTCACTGTATAGATCTCTAGTGACACACACACAGGTACTAATGTCACTGTATAGATCTCTAGTGACACACACACAGGTACTAATGTCACTGTATAGATCTCTAGTGACACACACACAGGTACTAATGTCACTGTATAGATCTCTAGTGACACACACACAGGTACTAATGTCACTGTATAGATCTATAGTGACACACACACAGCTACTAATGTCACTGTATAGATCACTAGTGACACACACACAGGTACTAATGTCACTGTATAGATCACTAGTGACACACACACAGGTACTAATGTCACTGTATAGATCACTAGTGACACACACACAGGTACTAATGTCACTGTATAGATCTCTAGTGACACACACACAGGTACTAATGTCACTGTATAGATCTCTAGTGACACACACACAGGTACTAATGTCACTGTATAGATCTCTAGTGACACACACACAGGTACTAATGTCACTGTATAGATCACTAGTGACACACACACAGGTACTAATGTCACTGTATAGATCTCTAGTGACACACACACAGGTACTAATGTCACTGTATAGATCTCTAGTGACACACGCACAGGTACTAATGTCACTGTATAGATCACTAGTGACACACACACAGGTACTAATGTCACTGTATAGATCTCTAGTGACACACACACAGGTACTAATGTCACTGTATAGATCACTAGTGACACACACACAGGTACTAATGTCACTGTATAGATCTCTAGTGACACACACACAGGTACTAATGTCACTGTATAGATCACTAGTGACACACACACAGGTACTAATGTCACTGTATAGATCTCTAGTGTCACACACACAGGTACTAATGTCACTGTATAGATCACTAGTGACACACACACAGGTACTAATGTCACTGTATAGATCTCTAGTGACACACACACAGGTACTAATGTCACTGTATAGATCACTAGTGACACACACACAGGTACTAATGTCACTGTATAGATCACTAGTGACACACACACAGGTACTAATGTCACTGTATAGATCACTAGTGACACACACACAGGTACTAATGTCACTGTATAGATCACTAGTGACACACACACAGGTACTAATGTCACTGTATAGATCTCTAGTGACACACACACAGGTACTAATGTCACTGTATAGATCACTAGTGACACACACACAGGTACTAATGTCACTGTATAGATCTCTAGTGACACACACACAGGTACTAATGTCACTGTATAGATCTCTAGTGACACACACACAGGTACTAATGTCACTGTATAGATCTCTAGTGACACACACACAGGTACTAATGTCACTGTATAGATCACTAGTGACACACACAGGTACTAATGTCACTGTATAGATCTCTAGTGACACACACACAGGTACTAATGTCACTGTATAGATCTCTAGTGACACACACACAGGTACTAATGTCACTGTATAGATCTCTAGTGACACACACACAGGTACTAATGTCACTGTATAGATCACTAGTGACACACACACAGGTACTAATGTCACTGTATAGATCACTAGTGACACACACACAGGTACTTATGTCACTGTATAGATCACTAGTGACACACACACAGGTACTAATGTCACTGTATAGATCTCTAGTGACACACACACAGGTACTAATGTCACTGTATAGATCTCTAGTGACACACACACAGGTACTAATGTCACTGTATAGATCTCTAGTGACACACACACAGGTACTAATGTCACTGTATAGATCTCTAGTGACACACACACAGGTACTAATGTCACTGTATAGATCTCTAGTGACACACACACAGGTACTAATGTCACTGTATAGATCACTAGTGACACACACACAGGTACTAATGTCACTGTATAGATCTCTAGTGACACACACACAGGTACTAATGTCACTGTATAGATCACTAGTGACACACAGACAGGTACTAATGTCACTGTATAGATCTCTAGTGACACACACACAGGTACTAATGTCACTGTATAGATCACTAGTGACACACACACAGGTACTAATGTCACTGTATAGATCTCTAGTGACACACACACAGGTACTAATGTCACTGTATAGATCACTAGTGACACACACACAGGTACTAATGTCACTGTATAGATCTCTAGTGACACACGCACAGGTACTAATGTCACTGTATAGATCTCTAGTGACACACACACAGGTACTAATGTCACTGTATAGATCTCTAGTGACACACACGCAGGTACTAATGTCACTGTATAGATCTCTAGTGACACACACACAGGTACTAATGTCACTGTATAGATCTCTAGTGACACACACACAGGTACTAATGTCACTGTATAGATCTCTAGTGACACACACGCAGGTACTAATGTCACTGTATAGATCTCTAGTGACACACACACTGGTACTAATGTCACTGTATAGATCTCTAGTGACACACACACAGGTACTAATGTCACTGTATAGATCTCTAGTGACACACACACAGGTACTAATGTCACTGTATAGATCACTAGTGACACACACACAGGTACTAATGTCACTGTATAGATCTCTAGTGACACACACACAGGTACTAATGTCACTGTATAGATCTCTAGTGACACACACACAGGTACTAATGTCACTGTATAGATCACTAGTGACACACACACAGGTACTAATGTCACCGTATAGATCACTAGTGACACACACACAGGTACTAATGTCACTGTATAGATCTCTAGTGACACACACACAGGTACTAATGTCACTGTATAGATCTCTAGTGACACACACACAGGTACTAATGTCACTGTATAGATCACTAGTGACACACACACAGGTACTAATGTCACTGTATAGATCCCTAGTGACACACACACACAAGTACTAATGTCACTGTATAGATCACTAGTGACACACACGCAGGTACTAATGTCACTGTATAGATCACTAGTGACACACACACAGGTACTTAAAGGTGTACCCCCTGTTTTTGGGGTACATCCAGAATGTGGTTAAAATTGTGTCTGTTTTAATTGTGTTACCTGTTATATGAGGGGAGGAGACGTGGGGGTTGAACCATGTAGATAATTGGCTGTTGTGATAATTATGTGGGTGTAGCCCTTCGGAGGGCACCATTGCATAAAAGGAGATTCCCTGTTATTAAAAAATAGTTCTACTTGACCCTTCAAAACGTAGCCTCGTCTCGTTATTGAGGGGATCGCTATATCATACTGGGGATTGCTATGCTTTGGCATACTCCCTTGAGCTGTAACTACTGAACGCTTGTTCCTGATGTACTATCCTTGGAGTCTGTGGTGGTTTTAGTGTCCGGTGCAGTGCTTGTAGGCCTCGACGCAAACTAGGACGCGTCCATCAACGGAGGTACCCGGTCGGGGTGCCAGTAGATCCATTACATTGGCTGGCAGTGGTGGGATGGCGTCCTAGTAAGAGGAAAAGCAGCACAGAGACACCGGTAACGTTTGGAGTTACAAATTGAGGGCAACGCTAGTATCCGTACAGCGCCCCTGGCTACAGCAGGATGGAACCGGCTAGTTTTCAGACAGCGTTTCATGATGAGGAGGAGGAGGCGGCCGCGGACTACAGGGATGCAGACAGAAAGGAACTCTGGTATGATGCCCTGGAAGATGCCCAATGGCGGCGAGGTGAGAGTCTCCCCAGTGATGAGCAGCGGCTACAGAAGCGTGTGGCGATGCGGATGTATCTATTGGGAGAGCAGCCCCTGGATGAGTGGGTGACAAGACTAGAGACCCTGGTACGGCGAGAGCTCTGGCTAGACAATGCATTTCAGGCCCTCTGGTGGCATACCGTTCGACTTACCCCCTGGACGGCTGAACACGACTTACCGGAGGGGGATGATTATGATGGCCCGGGTTTATTATGGGATGCCTTGGAGGACGACATTGATCTTGGCAGCACGGAGGGGTCTAGGTTTTGGGACATCTACGACTACCGGATGGGCATGTATGTCTGGGATGACGAAGGCGAGGTGAGCAAAGACATGACAAACCTGGTAACAAGAGAGTGGGAGCTGGAGCAGGACTACCAACACCTGCTCAGCTTTGTGCAGCCCCAACCTACTCGACAAGCAGAACCAGACTTCATTGACTGGTCCTGGGATGACCTCCAGATGGCAGGTAGAGATGGGACCGAGGTCTCTCTACCGGCCCTACAGAGGGCAGAAGGTGTCGTCCTTCCCCCCCAGCGGCAGTGTGAACCCCAGGGGTCAGAAGGTGTCGTCCATCCCCCCCAGCGGGAGTGTGAACCCCAGGGGGCAGAAGGTGTCATCCTTCCCCCCCAGCGGCAGTGTAAACCCCAGGGGGCAGAAGGTGTCGCCCTTCCCCCCCAGCGGCAGTGTGAACCCCAGGGGGCAGAAGGTGTCGTCCTTCCCCCCCAGCGGCAGTGTGAACCCCAGGGGGCAGAAGGTGTTGTCCTTCCCCCCCATCGGCAGTGTGAACCCCAGGGGGCAGAAGGTGTCGTCCTTCCCCCCCAGCGGCAGTGTGAACCCCAGGGGGCAGAAGGTTTCGTCCTTCCCCCCAGCGGCAGTGTGAACCCCAGGGGGCAGAAGGTGTCGTCCTTCCCCCCCAGCGGCAGTGTGAACCCCAGGGGGCAGAAGTTGTCGTCCTTCCACCACAGCGGCAGTGTGAACCACAGGGGGCAGAAGGTGTCGTCCTTCCCCCGCCGCGGCACTGTGAGCCCCAGGGGGCAGAAGGTGTCGTCCTTCCCCCCCAGCAACAGTGTGAACCCCAGGGGGCAGAAGGTGTCGTCCTTCCCCCCCAGCGGCAGTGTGAACCAAAGGGGGCAGAAGGTGTCGTCCTTCCGCCCCAGCGACAGTTTACCCTGACCTGGGGAGACACCAATCTCCCAGACGGCGCAGATGGGACCGTGGTCTCTGCGCCCACAGCCTATCCAGATCCCCAACTACCCTCACTGGGACAACCGGACGAGGGGGTAAGTACAAATTCCCCTCCCCAGCTAACTTCTAATGTGGCCCCAGGGTTAACAGTGGAAATGTTAACCCCCATTGACCCCCACCTTTCCCTGGCTACTGAGCCGGAATATGTCCCAAGTACCCCAGCAGAAGAGCTGACAGCGGGGCAGAGTGCAGTCGGCCTCTGCCCTCCCTTTGTCCCTTGTACAGAGCAGGATGTCCTGCAGGTTATATCAGCAGAAGAGCTGGCATCAGGGCAGAGTGCCGCTGGCCTCTGCCCCTCAAGTCCCCTCAGCGTGTTGCCCCATCACCACAGCGAAATATCCAGGTGCCGTAACGGTTTGGGTTTGTTGTGGGTGGGCTGCTCTTGCACTTTGTTGTTGTGGGGGGGCTGCTCTAGCACTGGTTTATTGTGGGTTGGTGGATCGTCTAACGGAGGCACTGACCGGCAGAAGGTCAGGTGCCTAGTTAGACTTCCCCCCAAAGGGGAGATGTGTGACGAAGGGCCCTTCGCCACTTTGTCTTGGAGAGGACTGTTTGCCAGCCTCCTGCCCTGCGACTATGGCCCTGGGACATATTGCCCTTTATACACAGTATTCGGCCATACCAGAGTGTATGTCACTCATTCTGGCCCTTTACATACAGGGGGGTCATTCGGTACTTGCCCTGTGTGAACCATGATACCCCAGATAACTATGCCATGGAGCCCATTCATATAATGAAAGACTATGGGAAAGACTTTAGCTACATGGCAATTGAACTGTGTGAATAGGATCTGAGCGCTATTCGGTAGTTTTGTGCACTCAGATCCCAGCTATCTGGGGATATGTGAAATAGGAGTAAATGTGAATTGCAGTAATGCTGATGGGTGGTCAAACTAGAGAGTTGACCAACAAATACTTTTGTCTGGACATCCCCAGGCCGATCCGTTGGGATCAGACCGTGTATGCCGGCTTATGGTCACGGGGGAGGTGTGTAACGGAACCCATCACTGTTTTACCCTGTTTTATGGTTATTATTATGGTTAAAATATGATCCTACTATTATACTGTATGTATGTTGGTTTATGCTCTGCAGAATATTGGCCCAGACTATTGCAGACCTTGGCATGGGAGATAATCCTGTTACAGAGACTCCTCATAAGATAAGGAAGTATAAAGTGTTTTCATTCTCAGACATAAGAACAAAGAAGGATGATCTAATCATGTCTGATTGTATCAAAGTTGCCAGGTAGCCTCAGGGAGGTGTGACCCACCTATTGTCCCTATATGTGTATTGTGTGGCCAACTATGGGGGATATGTGAAATGTCTGTGTGTTATGTGTAAAAGATACTTTTACTAACTTTTGAACCCCTGGTCTGATTCATGCCATTTTTTTATATGTTGTTCCACAATTTATGTTGTTCATAAAAATGTAAGATTTATTTATGTACTATGTAAAATCATAAAGTTATAAAAATGTATAAAAATGTGTCAGTTTTAGCTGGGAGATAATTGAGTAGATACAGTAATAAACTCAATTATCTCTCCAGTAGAGGGGACGGAAACTGTGGGCGTTACTATTGTGTTATTGGTTGTTTTATACCTCCCCCCTGGGTGTGTTCTGTTTTCCTGACTGTAATAAAAACCAGGCTGGGTGTGCCAGCAAGAGAGGGCTCCTTGACCCTTCAAAACGTAGCCTCGTCTCGTTATTGGAGGGGATTGCTATATCATACTGGGGATTGCTATGCTTTGCCTACTCCCTGGAGCTTTAAACTACTGAACCCTTGTTCCTGATGTACTCTCGTTGGAGGAGAGGTCTTCCCCACAAGGTCCTGGATGCTGGAGATTCATACAGGGTGGAAGGAAGACGGCGCGGCTCCAGTTAAGCTACGGCGGTTGTGGAGTCTGTGGTGGTTGTGGTGTCCGGTGCGGTGCTTGTAGTCCTCGGCGCAAGCTAGGACGCGTCTATCAACGGAGGTACCCAGTCGGGGTGCCAGGAGATCCGTTAAATTCACCAATTACAACAACAACAACCAAATGTCAACCATCAAAAATCAACAACAACAAAATAACTGATTACAATTTTATGGAAGTAGCCTTTTTGCATGATTAGCCCCACAAAACACTTTGCTTCCATTTTACAACAATTACAGTTTAAATGTTATTTCATTATGTTACTGTATGTAATGTTACTATTTGTTTCAAAAAACGTGCAAAGTTGTTTAATTGCAGATATTTCAAAGTTCATGTTAAGAGGAGGAGGAGTTTTTGTTATACAATGTAAATGTATAATTCAATGCAAAATATTAATCCAGGGAGTAATCCAATCAACAGTTAATGGGGTCAGGAAGGAATTATTTTTTTTTCCCCCTTTGATACAATTGGCTAAGTTTCAATGAGGGGTTTTACGCTTTGCCTTCCTCTGGATTCAATATATGTTTAGTTTACCAGTTGTTAATCTAATAATGTTACAAAACATTATGTCATGCTTACAATTCTCATTAATACAATGTTGACCTGTTCTTACATTAAAATGTTACTACTCTTAAAAAAACATCATTTAACAGTTGGTCACCTACAAGTTGCATGTTAAAAAATTAAACATGTTTCATATAATAATTGTACTTATTTATAGATAAGAAAAAGGTTACAAGTGTCAAATACGCATATTACCGACAAAACAGAATTCACAACATACACATTTAATTGCCGTCATTTTTTGACGGGCAAGTCGCTAGTAATAATAATAATAATAATAATAATAATAATAATAATAATGTCACTCTATAGATCCCTAGTCAGAAATAGAGAGGTACTAATGTTACTCTATAGAATCCAAGATAGATATATAGAGAGAGAGGTACTAATGTCAATATAAAGACCGCCAGCCAGATATAGATTATGGGAGACTCCATGGCATTCTATGTAAGATTACCCCTTCCTCAAAAAGAATACTACATGTATATTATGTATATCCAGACTGTACAGCATCAATAACCCCAACGTATATGATTACCCCTTCCTCAGAATGAATAATACACGTATATTATGTATATCCAGACTGAACAGCATCAATAACCCCAATGTATAGGATTACCCCTTCCTCAGAATGAATAATACACGTATATTATGTATATCTAGGCTGAACAGCATCAATAACCCCAATGTATAGGATTACACCTTCCTCAGAATGAATAATACACGTATATTATGTATATCCAGACTGAACAGCATCAATAACCCCAATGTATATGATTACCCCTTCCTCAGAATGAATAATACACGTATATTATGTATATCCAGACTGAACAGCATCAATAACCCCAATGTATAGGATTACCCCTTCCTCAGAATGAATAATACACGTATATTATGTATATCCAGGCTGAACAGCATCTATAACCCCAATGTATAGGATTACACCTTCCTCAGAATGAATAATACACGTATATTATGTATATCCAGACTGAACAGCATCAATAACCCCAATGTTTATGGTTATCCCTTCCTCAGAATGAATAATACACGTATATTATGTATATCCAGACTGAACAGCATCAATAACCCCAATGTATATGATTACCCCTTCCTCAGAATGAATAATACACGTATATTATGTATATCCAGACTGAACAGCATCAATAACCCAAATGTATAGGATTACCCCTTCCTCAGAATGAATAATACACGTATATTATGTATATCCAGACTAAACAGCATCAATAACCCCAATGTTTATGGTTATCCCTTCCTCAGAATGAAAAATACACGTATATTATGTATATCCAGTCTGAACAGCATCAATAACCCCAATGTATAGGATTACACCTTCCTTTAGAATGAATAATACACGTATATTATGTATATCCAGACTGAACAGCATCAATAACCCCAATGTTTATGGTTATCCCTTCCTCAGAATGAATAATACACGTATATTATGTATATCCAGACTGAACAGCATCAATAACCCCAATGTATAGGATTACCCCTTCCTCAGAATGAATAATACACGTATATTATGTATATCCAGACTGAACAGCATCAATAACCCAAATGTATAGGATTACCCCTTCCTCAGAATGAATAATACACGTATATTATGTATATCCAGACTAAACAGCATCAATAACCCCAATGTTTATGGTTATCCCTTCCTCAGAATGAAAAATACACGTATATTATGTATATAAAGACTGAGCAGCATCAGTACAGTATATTGTGTATAACCAGAGGTGCATGGGGTTATTATAATATGTGTGTATTATTCATTCTGAGGAAGGGCGGAATCCTATACATTGGGGTTATTGATGCTGTTCAGTCTAGATATACATAATATACGTGTATTATTCATTCTGAGGATAGGTTAGAGAGGACTCCCTGACAGTAATATGTATAGATTAGAGGGGAAAAGGGAGAGGGAGATATGACAGAGACCTGCAAATACAGTGCCTTGCAAAAGTATTCACCCCCATGACTTTTTACCTATTGTGATACATTACAGCCTTAAGTTTGATGTTTTCTGTTAATCTGAATTTTATGTGGCGGATCAGAACACAATAGTCTAAGTTGGTGAAGTGAAATGAGAAAAATATATACATAAAACTATTTTTTAGAAATAGAAAACAGAAAATTGGCATGTCCGTAGGTATTCATCCCCTTTGTTATGAAGCCCATAAAAAGCTCTGGCGCAACCAATTACATTCAGAAGTCACAGAATTAGTGAAATGATGTCCATCTGTGTGCAATCTAAGTGTCACATGATCTGTCATTACATACACACCTTTTTTGAAAGGCTCCAGAGGCTGCAACACCTAAGCAAGAGGCACCACTAACCAAACACTGCCATGAAGACCAAGGAACTCTCTAAACAAGTAAGGGACAATGTTGTTGAGAAATACAAGTCAGGGTTAGGTTATAAAAAAATATCCAAATCTTTGATGATCCCCAGGAGCACTATCAAATCTATCATAACCAAATGGAAAGAACATGGCGCAACAGAAAACCTGCCAAGAGATGGCCGCCCACCAAAACTCACTGACCGGGCAAGGAGGGCATTAATCAGAGAGGCAGCCCAGAGACCTAAGGTAAACCTGGAGGAGCTGCAGAGATCCACAGCAGAGACTGGAGTATCTGTACGTAGGACGAAAATAAGCCGGACGCTCCATAGAGTTGGGCTTTATGGCAGAGTGGCCAGAAGAAAGCCATTACTTTCATCAAAAAACAAAATGGCACGTTTTGAGTTTGTGAAAAGGCATGTGGGAGACTCCCAAAATGTATGGAGGAAGGTGCTCTGGTCTGATGAGACTAAAATTGAACTTTCCGGCCATCAAAGAAAACGCTATGTCTGGCGCAAACCCAACACATCACGTCACCCAAAGAGCACCATCCCCACAGTGACACAAGGCGGTGGCAGCATCATGCTGTGGGGATGGGACTGGGAAACTGGTCAGAGTTGAGGGAAAGATGGATGGTGCTAAATACAGGGATATTCTTGTACCTGCACCACTCTGTGCATGATTTGAGGCTAGGACAGAGGGTCACCTTCCAGCAGGACAATGTCCCCAAACACACGGCTAAAGGGGGGGAAACATGTAAATGTGTTGGAATGGCCGAGTCACAGCCCAGACCACAATCCAATAGAAAATCTGTGGTCACACTTAAAGATTGCTGTTCACAAGCGCAAACCATCCAACTTGAAGGAGCTGGAGCAGCAAGGAGGAATGGGCAAGAACCGCAGTGGTAAGATGTGGCGAGCTCATAGAGACTTATCCAAAGCGACTTGGAGCTGTGATTGCTGCAAAAGGCGGAGCTACAAAGTATTGACTTTAGGGGGGTGAATAGTTATGCACAGGGACTTTTTCTGTTATTTTGTGCTATTTGTTGTCTGATTCACAATAAAAAAAAAAAACATCCTCAAAGTTGTGACATATTCTGTAAATGAAATGATGCAAATCCTCAGACAATCCATGTTACTTCCAGGTTGTGAGGCAACAAACACGAAAAATGCCAAGAGGGGTGAATACTTTTGCAAGGCACTGTATATCAAAGAGTTTAATAATGTGCAGGAGAAAAGTATCTGCCAGAAGAAAAATGAGCAAGAACAAGAGATCATAATTGATGCTGGATGGTGTAGATTGGGGTAATGTACAGAATACTACTTTATAGATAAGTTAGTAGGCGAGTGGCTTGCAGCAGAATCCAAGCATGCCTAAAGCTAGAAAAAAGAAGAAAGATCACATTATATGGAGCGATTTGTAAATGATTGAGGTCACGTGTGGGAGTAACGTGTAATGTTACATGACAAGTCCGTGTTGTGAGAATGTGAGAACCGTCCGACTTCCTGAGATTATCAAGAGAAACTAACACTTCATATAAATAAGAGCAAAGCCACAAAAACACAATTACACACTGCTCATTATGCAGTCATTGAAGTAATGAACATGAGCTTGATGGAGCTCAGAGAGGCAGTAGCTGACAGGTGTGCTGCAGTCCATAGGGTCACGGAGAGCCGGACATGAATGAATGACTAAACAATGATCTACCGAAATTGGACAACTCTAAGAACAATCAGGAGAACCATCCGGTATGAGATCGGTCTAAGCCCTATCCAAGAAACTGATCCGGTAATGGTCCATTGAGCAGAGAATAAGCTGATCCTGGGTGTACGTAGATAAAAAAGGACACCAACCAAATCACCGATGTTTATGTCAGCAACAAGCTCCAGGACTGAACTAAACATTTCCTTACCAAGGGTCAGAACTGGAAAGTCATCTCCAGGTTCCATAGTAGGTTATGGTCCCCATCCCAAGGGTCTGAACTGGAATAGCCAGCTCCAGGCTCCATAGTAGATTATGGTCGCCATCCCAAGGGACTGAACTGGAATAGCCAGCTCCAGGTTCCATAGTTGATTATGGTCACCATCCCAAGGGTCAGAACTGGAATAGCCAGCTCCAGGTTCCATAGTAGGTTATGGTCGCCATCCCAAGGGTCTGGACTGGAATAGCCAGCTCCAGGTGCCATAGTAGATTATGGTCACTATCCCAAGGGTCAGAACTGGAATAGCCAGCTCCAGGTTCCATAGTAGGTTATGGTCACCATCCCAAGGGTCAGAACTGGAAAAGCCAGCTCCAGGTTCCATAGTAGATTATGGTCGCCATCCCAAGGGTCTGAACTGGAATAGCCAGCTCCAGGTTCCATAGTAGGTTATGGTCGCCATCCCAAGGGTCTGAACTGGAATAGCCAGCTCCAGGTTCCATAGTAGATTATGGTCGCCATCCCAAGGGTCAGAACTGGAATTGCCAGCTCCAGTTGCCATAGTAGGTTATGGTCACTATCCCAATGGTAAGAACGGGAAAAGCCAACTCCAGGTTCCATAGTAGATTATGGTCCCCATCCCAAGGGTCTGAACTGGAATAGCCAGCTCCAGGTGCCATAATAGATTATGGTCCCCATCCCAAGGGTCTGAACTGGAACACACGGCTAAAGGGGGGGAAACATGTAAATGTGTTGGAATGGCCGAGTCACAGCCCAGACCTCAATCCAATAGAAAATCTGTGGTCACACTTAAAGATTGCTGTTCACAAGCGCAAACCATCCAACTTGAAGGAGCTGGAGCAGCAAGGAGGAATGGGCAAAAATGCCAGTGGTAAGATGTGGCAAGCTCATAGAGACTTATCCAAAGTGACTTGGAGCTGTGATTGCTGCAAAAGGCGGAGCTACAAAGAATTGACTTTAGGGGGTGAATAGTTATGCACAGGGACTTTTTCTGTTATTTTGTGCTATTTGTTTTCTGATTCACAATAAAAAAAAAAAAACATCCTCAAAGTTGTGACATGTTCTGTAAATGAAATGATGCAAATCCTCAGACAATCCATGTTACTTCCAGGTTGTGAGGCAACAAACACGAACTGGAATAGCCAGCTCCAGGTTCCATAGTAGGTTATGGTCGCCATCCCAAGGGTCTGAACTGGAATAGCCAGCTCCAGGCTCCATAGTAGATTATGGTCGCCATCCCAAGGGACTGAACTGGAATAGCCAGCTCCAGGTTCCATAGTTGATTATGGTCACCATCCCAAGGGTCAGAACTGGAATAGCCAGCTCCAGGTTCCATAGTAGGTTATGGTCGCCATCCCAAGGGTCTGGACTGGAATAGCCAGCTCCAGGTGCCATAGTAGATTATGGTCCCCATCCCAAGGGTCTGAACTGGAATAGCCAGCTCTAGGTTCCATAGTAGGTTATGGTCACCATCCCAAGGGTCAGAACTGGAATAGCCAGCTCCAGGTTCCATAGTAGATTATGGTCGCCATCCCAAGGGTCTGAACTGGAATAGCCAGCTCCAGGTTCCATAGTAGGTTATGGTCGCCATCCCAAGGGTCTGAACTGGAATAGCTAGCTCCAGGTTCCATAGTAGATTATGGTCGCCATCCCAAGGGTCAGAACTGGAATTGCCAGCTCCAGTTGCCATAGTAGGTTATGGTCACTATCCCAATGGTAAGAACGGGAAAAGCCAACTCCAGGTTCCATAGTAGATTATGGTCCCCATCCCAAGGGTCTGAACTGGAATAGCCAGCTCCAGGTGCCATAATAGATTATGGTCCCCATCCCAAGGGTCTGAACTGGAACACACGGCTAAAGGGGGGGAAACATGTAAATGTGTTGGAATGGCCGAGTCACAGCCCAGACCTCAATCCAATAGAAAATCTGTGGTCACACTTAAAGATTGCTGTTCACAAGCGCAAACCATCCAACTTGAAGGAGCTGGAGCAGCAAGGAGGAATGGGCAAAAATGCCAGTGGTAAGATGTGGCAAGCTCATAGAGACTTATCCAAAGTGACTTGGAGCTGTGATTGCTGCAAAAGGCGGAGCTACAAAGAATTGACTTTAGGGGGTGAATAGTTATGCACAGGGACTTTTTCTGTTATTTTGTGCTATTTGTTTTCTGATTCACAATAAAAAAAAAAAAACATCCTCAAAGTTGTGACATGTTCTGTAAATGAAATGATGCAAATCCTCAGACAATCCATGTTACTTCCAGGTTGTGAGGCAACAAACACGAACTGGAATAGCCAGCTCCAGGTTCCATAGTAGGTTATGGTCGCCATCCCAAGGGTCTGAACTGGAATAGCCAGCTCCAGGTTCCATAGTAGATTATGGTCGCCATCCCAAGGGTCAGAACTGGAATTGCCAGCTCCAGTTGCCATAGTAGGTTATGGTCACTATCCCAATGGTAAGAACTGGAAAAGCCAACTCCAGGTTCCATAGTAGATTATGGTCCCCATCCCAAGGGTCTGAACTGGAATAGCCAGCTCCAGGTGCCATAATAGATTATGGTCCCCATCCCAAGGGTCTGAACTGGAATAGCCAGCTCCAGGTTCCATAGTAGGTTATGGTCGCCATCCCAAGGGTCTGAACTGGAATAGTCAGCTCTAGGTTCCATAGTAGATTATGGTCACCATCCCAAAGGTCAGAACTGGAATTGCCAGCTCCAGGTGCCATAGTATGTTATGGTCACCATCCCAAGGGTATGAACTGGAATAGCCAGCTCCAGGTTCCATAGTAGATTATGGTCACCATCCCAAGGGTCAGAACTGGAATAGCCAGCTCCAGGTTCCATAGTAGATTATGGTCGCCATCCCAAGGGTCAGAACTGGAATTGCCAGCTCCAGTTGACATAGTAGGTTATGGTCACTATCCCAATGGTAAGAACTGGAAAAGCCAACTCCAGGTTCCATAGTAGATTATTGTCCCCATCCCAAGGGTCTGAACTAGAAAAGCCAGCTCCAGGTGCCATAATAGATTATGGTCACTATCCCAAGGGTCAGAACTGGAATTGCCAGCTCCAGTTTCCATAGTAATTTATGGTCACTATCCCAAGGGTCAGAACTGGAATAGCCAGCTCCAGGTTCCATAGTAGGTTATGGTCACTATCCCAAGGGTCTGAACTGGAATAGCCAGCTCCAGGTGCCATAGTAGATTATGTTCATTATCCCAAGGGTCAGAACTGGAATAGCCAGCTCCAGGTGCCATAATAGATTATGGTCACCATCCCAAGGGTCTGAACTGGAATAGCCAGCTCCAGGTGCCTTAGTAGGTTATGGTCACCATCCCAAGGGTCAGAACTGGAATAGCCAGCTCCAGGTTCCATAGTAGATTATGGTCGCCATCCCAAGGGTCTGAACTGGAATAGCCAGCTCCAGGTGCCTTAGTAGGTTATGGTCACCATCCCAAGGGTCAGAACTGGAATAGCCAGCTCCAGGTTCCATAGTAGATTATGGTCACCATCCCAAGTGTCAGAACTGGAATAGCCAGCTCCAGGTGCCATAGTAGGTTATGGTCACCGTCCCAAGGGTCTGAACTGGAATAGCCAGCTCCAGGTGCCATAGTAGGTTATGGTCACTATCCCAATGGTAAGAACTGGAAAAGCCAACTCCAGGTTCCATAGTAGATTATGGTCCCCATCCCAAGGGTATGAACTGGAATAGCAAGCTCCAGGTTTCATAATAGATTATGGTCACTATCCCAAGGGTCAGAACTGGAATTGCCAGCTCCAGGTTCCATAGTAAGTTATGGTCACTATCCCAAGGGTCAGAACTGGAATAGCCAGCTCCAGGTTCCATAGTAGGTTATGGTCACCATCCCAAGGGTCTGAACTGGAATAGCCAGCTCCAGGTTCCATAGTAAATTATGGTCACGATCCCAAGGGTCTGAACTGGAATAGCCAGCTCCAGGTTCCATAGTAGATTATGGTTGCCATCCCAAGGGTCTGAACTGGAATAGCCAGCTCCAGGTGCCATAGTAGGTTATGGTCACCATCCCAAGGGTCTGAACTGGAATAGCCAGCTCCAGGTTCCATAGTAAATTATGGTCACTATCCCAATGGTCTGAACTGGAATAGCCAGCTCCAGGTTCCAAAGTAGATTATGGTCACAATCCCAAGGGTCAGAACTGGTATAGCCAGCTCCAGGTTCCATAGTAGATTATGGTCGCCATCCCAAGGGTCTGAACTGGAATAGCCAGCTCCAAGTGCCTTAGTAGGTTATGGTCACCATCCCAAGGGTCAGAACTGGAATAGCTAGCTCCAGGTTCCATAGTAGATTCTGGTCACCATCCCAAGTGTCTGAACTGGAATAGCCAGCTCCAGGTGCCTTAGTAGGTTATGGTCACCATCCCAAGGGTCAGAACTGGAATAGCCAGCTCCAGGTTCCATAGTAGATTATGGTCACCATCCCAAGTGTCAGAACTGGAATAGCCAGCTCCAGGTGCCATAGTAGGTTATGGTCACCGTCCCAAGGGTCTGAACTGGAATAGCCAGCTCCAGGTGCCATAGTAGGTTATGGTCACTATCCCAATGGTCAGAACTGGAAAAGCCAACTCCAGGTTCCATAGTAGATTATGGTCCCCATCCCAAGGGTATGAACTGGAATAGCAAGCTCCAGGTTTCATAATAGATTATGGTCACTATCCCAAGGGTCAGAACTGGAATTGCCAGCTCCAGGTTCCATAGTAAGTTATGGTCACTATCCCAAGGGTCAGAACTGGAATAGCCAGCTCCAGGTTCCATAGTAGGTTATGGTCACCATCCCAAGGGTCTGAACTGGAATAGCCAGCTCCAGGTTCCATAGTAAATTATGGTCACGATCCCAAGGGTCTGAACTGGAATAGCCAGCTCCAGGTTCCATAGTAGATTATGGTCGCCATCCCAAGGGTCTGAACTGGAATAGCCAGCTCCAGGTGCCATAGTAGGTTATGGTCACCATCCCAAGGGTCTGAACTGGAATAGCCAGCTCCAGGTTCTATAGTAAATTATGGTCACTATCCCAATGGTCTGAACTGGAATAGCCAGCTCCAGGTTCCATAGTAGATTATGGTCACAATCCCAAGGGTCAGAACTGGTATAGCCAGCTCCAGGTTCCATAGTAGATTATGGTCGCCATCCCAAGGGTCTGAACTGGAATAGCCAGCTCCAGTTGCCATAGTAGGTTATGGTCACCATCCCAAGGGTCTGAACTGTAATAGCCAGCTCCAGGTTTCATAGTAGGTTATGGTCACCATCCCAAGGGTCTGAACTGGAATAGCCATCTCCAGGTTCCATAGTAGATTATAGTCACCATCTCAAGGGTCTGAACTGGAATAGCCAGCTCCAGGTTTCATAGTAGATTATGGTCGCCATCCCAAGGGTCAGAATTGGAATAGCCAGCTACAGGTTCCATAGTAAGTTATGGTCACTATCCCAAGGGTCAGAACTGGAATAGCCAGCTCCAGGTTCCATAGTAGATTATGGTCACTATCCCAAGGGTCAGAACTGGAATAGCCAGCTCCAGGTTCCATAGTAGGTTATGGTCACCATCCCAAGGGTCAGAACTGGAATAGCCAGCTCCAGGTTCCATAGTAGATTATGGTCGCCATCCCAAGGGTCTGAACTGGAATAGCCAGCTCCAGGTGCCATAGTAGGTTATGGTCGCCATCCCAAGGGTCTGAACTGGAATAGCCAGCTTCAGGTTCTATAGTAAATTATGGTCACTATCCCAATGGTCTGAACTGGAATAGCCAGCTCCAGGTTCCATAGTAGATTATGGTCACAATCCCAAGGGTCAGAACTGGTATAGCCAGCTCCAGGTTCCATAGTAGATTATGGTCGCCATCCCAAGGGTCTGAACTGGAATAGCCAGCTCCAGTTGCCATAGTAGGTTATGGTCACCATCCCAAGGGTCTGAACTGTAATAGCCAGCTCCAGGTTTCATAGTAGGTTATGGTCACCATCCCAAGGGTCTGAACTGGAATAGCCATCTCCAGGTTCCATAGTAGATTATGGTCACCATCTCAAGGGTCTGAACTGGAATAGCCAGCTCCAGGTTTCATAGTAGATTATGGTCGCCATCCCAAGGGTCAGAATTGGAATAGCCAGCTACAGGTTCTATAAGAGGTTATGGTCACCATCCTATAATGTCTGAAGCATCCAGGCTGGTAGAAAACCATACATCAATGTTACAACAATGACACCAAACTCCTGAGCCTGCCATGCTTGACTACCTCCAGATCATCCATCCAAACAAGCAGGAGACCCAGATCCCTCCTTACAGTCTAGATTAGCTCTATCCTATATAGTAATGACGTAGTAACGTCCCCAGCGAGTACAAACCCAACACATGGAGCCGATTCACCTACAGAACTCGGCCGCCGACTTCAGATTTATCAGAGACATGGAGAAAACTTGAAATATTTGTATTTAATACAAAAAAGAAACAGAGAGGTTATAATGGGCCGATACTATACACAATTTGCGGATCCACAGTCTCCCCATTTGGTAAAACTTTAATAGAATTGTGGAGGGTCCCAGAGCTTAACCATGTCACCTTTCTCTTCCTATACTTATTCACAAGGACCAGGTGGGATCCATACCGCATAGATGGGCCAGAGACAACGTACGCCGGGTGTTGAATGTGGGTCACCTGGCCAACTTACATACAATTCCCACCGGTCTTTTGCTCCCTTACAGTCCGACTGACCCAAGTCATGAATAACTTCGGGGAATTTGTGGGCCTAAAGATAAATAGAGAAGTCAGAGGTGTCCGGATGAGCCAGCCGGATATGGAGACTCTTGGCCGGGAATAGAACGTCACTTGGCCCAAGTCCCAGATATATATTGCGAGTCACCCTAATCTCTTTAGAGAATTGAGCCTGGATATGCAAAGATGGTCTAAGGGCCAATTATCTTGGCTGGGGCGGATAAGCTCAAGATGACCACGCTACCCGCCTCCTAGATTTATTTTGTACTTTACCTAAAGAAATTTAAATGTATTTCAAGGCTGCCCAACTGTCCTTTTTACCTCTGGCCCACTCTCGTCCGTGGTCTTGGATCGTCCTCACTAAAGGAGAGACCGCCATTAAAGGTTAGTATAGATTATATATCACACCTGATAAACTATTTAAATGGAAAGCCATAACTTAATCCAATAGGAAATCTGTGGTCAGACTTAAAGATTGCTGTTCACAAGCACAAACCATCCAACTTGAAGGAGCTGGAGCAGTCTTGCAAGGAGGAATGGGCAAAAATCCCAGTGGTAAGATGTGGCAAGCTCATAGAGACTTATCCAAAGAGACTTGGAGCTGTGATTGGCGCAACAGGTGGCTCTACAAAGTATTGACTTTAGGAGGTGAATAGTTATGCACATTGACTTGTTCTGTTATTTTGTGCTATTTGTTGTCTGATTCACAATAAAAAAAAAAACATCTTCCAGGTTGTGACATGTTCTGTAAATGAAATGATGCAAATCCTCAGACAATCCATGTTAATTCCAGGTTGTGAGGCAACAAACATGAAAAATGCCAAGGGGGTGAATACTTTTGCAAGGCACTGTATATCAAAGAGTTTAATAATGTGCAGGAGAAAAGTATCTGCCAGAAGAAAAAAGAGCAAGAACAAGAGATCATGATTGATGCTGGATGGTGTAGATTGGGGTAATGTACAGAATACTACTTTATAGATAAGTTAGTAGGCGAGTGGCTTGCAGCAGAATCCAAGCATGCCTAAAGCTAGAAAAAAGAAGAAAGATCACATTATATGGAGCGATTTGTAAATGATTGAGGTCACGTGTGGGAGTAACGTGTAATGTTACATGACAAGTCCGTGTTGTGAGAATGTGAGAACCGTCCGACTTCCTGAGATTATCACAGAGAAACTAACACTTCATATAAATAAGAGCAAAGCCACAAAAACACAATTACACACTGCTCATTATGCAGTCATTGAAGTAATGAACATGAGCTTGATGGAGCTCAGAGGCAGTAGCTGACAGGTGTGCTGCAGTCCATAGGGTCACGGAGAGCCGGACATGAATGAATGACTAAACAATGATCTACCGAAATTGGACAACTCTAAGAACAATCAGGAGAACCATCCGGTATGAGATCGGTCTAAGCCCTATCCAAGAAACTGATCCGGTAATGGTCCATTAAGCAGAGAATAAGCTGATCCTGGGTGTACGTAGATAAAAATGGACACCAACCAAATCACTGATGTTTATGTCAGCAACAAGCACCAGGACTGAACTAAACATTTCCATCCCAAGGGTCTGAACTGGAATAGCCAGCTCCAGGTGCCATAGTAGATTATGGTCACTATCCCAAGGGTCTGAACTGGAAAGTCATCTTTAGGTTCTGTAACGGAGTTGGAACACGAATCCAATATCTCCGCTGGTATACGGTAAAATATCCAAGAAGCACTGCAGTCTCACAAGCCCCAACCTCCCATATTGGACGACACACAATTTGGGAGTCAAAGAAATACTTACTTTATTTTGTTATGTGCAGAAATATTTATACCCATCTCTTCCCACAGGCAATACACATCCCCCATAGTTGTCCACACAATACAAATAGAGGAACAATAGGTGGGTCACACCTCCCTGAGGCTCCCTGGCAACTTTGATACAATCAGACATTGATTAGATCATCCTTCCCTTTGTTCCATCTTCACAATGTGAACACTTCACACAATGGACCTCTCTTGCTTATGAGGAGCCCTTGTAATAGGATTATCTATTATGCCAAGGTCTGCAATAGTCTGAGCTAATATTCTGCAGAGCATAAACCAACATACATACAGTATAATAGTAGGATCATATTTTAACCAAGAATTAAATAACCATAAAACAGGGTAAAACAGTGATGGGTTCCGCTACACACCTCCCCCGTGACCATAAGCAGGCATACACGGTCTGATCCCAACGGATCGGCCTGGGGATGTCCGGACAAAAGTATTTGTTGGTCAATTCTCTAGTTTGACAACCCATCAGCATTACTGCAATTCACATTTACTCACATTTCCCATATCCCCAGATAGCTGGGATCTGAGCACACAAAACTACAAAATAGCGCTCAGATCCTCTTCACACAGTTCAATTGCCATGTAGCTAAAGTCTTTCCCATAGTCTTTCATTATATGAATGGGCTTCATGGCATAGCTATCTGTGGTATCATGGTTCACACAGGGCAAGTACAGAATGACCCCCCTGTATGTAAAGGGCCAGAATGAGTGACATACACTCTGGTATGGCCGAATACTGTGTTTGAAGGGCAATATGTCCCAGGGCCATAGTCGCAGGGCAGGAGGCTGGCAATAAGTCCTCTCCAGGACAAAGTGACAAAAGGCACTTCGTCACCCATCTCCCCTTTGGGGGGAAGTCTAACCAGGCACCTGGATATTTCGCTGGGGTGATGGTGCAACACGCTGAGGGGACTTGAGGGGCAGAGGCCAGCGGCACTCTGCCTCGCTGTCAGCTCTTCTGCTGGGGTACTTGGGACATATTCCGGCTCAGTAGCCAGGGAAAGGTGGGGGTAAGTGGGGGTTAACATTTCCTCTGTTAACCCTGGGGCCACATTAGGAGTTAGCTGGGGAGGGGAATTTGTACTTACCCCCTCCTCCGGTTGTCCCAGTGAGGGTAGTTGGGGATCTGGACAGGCTGTCCAGCATCCCGGTAAGTCAGGTACAGAGACCACGGTCCCATCTGCACCGTCTGGGAGATTGGTGTCTCCCCTTGTTAGGGTAAGCTGTCGCTGGGGGGAGATGGCGACCCCTTCAGCTCCCTGGGGTTCACACTGCCGCTGGGGAGGAAGGACGGCACCTTCTGCTCCCTGGGGTACACACTGCCGCTGGGGGGGGGGGACGACACCTTCGGCCCCCTGGGGTACACACTGCCGCTGGGGAGGAAGGACGACACCTTCAGCTCCCTGGGGTACACACTGCTGCTGGGGAGGAAGGACGGCACCTTTTGCTCCCTGGGGTACACACTGCCGCTGGGGAGGAAGGACGACACCTTCTGCTCCCTGGGGTACACACTGCCGCTGGGAAGGAAGGACGGCCCCTTCTGCTCCCTGGGGTACACACTGTTGCTGGGGAGGAAGGACGGCACCTTCTGCTTCCTGGGATACACACTGCCGCTGGGGAGGAGGACGGCACCTTCTGCTTCCTAGGATACACACTGCCGCTGGGGTTGAGGACGACACCTTCGGCCCCATGGGGTACACACTGCCGCTGGGGAGGAAGGACGGCACCTTCTGCTCCCTGGGGTACACACTGCCGCTGGGGAGGAAGGACGGCACCTTCTGCTCCCTGGGGTACACACTGTCGCTGGGGAGGAAGGACGGCACCTTCTGCTCCCTGGGGTACACACTGCTGCTGGGGGGGAAGGATGACACCTTCTGCTCCCTTGGATACACACTACCGCTGGGGGGAAAGGACGACACCTTCGGCCCTCTGGGGTACACACTGCCGCTGGGGAGGGGAATTAGTTGGAGTATTCCACGTGGAGAGGTTTCTGTTTCTGGGACAGTCTCTCTGCATGTGGCCCTGCTGGTTACACGTGTGGCACCTGATGTACCGTGGAGGGGTTTGGTAGTTCTCACCACCCGGACGCAGTGCTGGGGGGGTTAATGGTGGGAGGTGGGTTAGCAGCTCCCAAGATGGACCGCTCCCGTGCCCGCTGCTTTTCCATTATGTATTCGTGGACATCTGTCATTAACCATTCCAAGGTTCTTATGGGAAGCGTACCTGGGAAAAAGGCCAGTCTGCTTTGGAGTTCTCTTCCAAACTCAGTCTGTGTGCTGTCCGTAAGAGGTGCTGTAACCGCTGCCCGGTCTCCCTCCATGAGTTCCTTTCTGTCTGCATCCCTGTAGTCCGCGGCCGCCTCCTCCTCCTCATCATGGAACGCTGTCCGAAAACTAGCCGGTTCCATCCTGCTGTACCCAGGGGCGCTGTACGGATACTAGCGTTGCCCTCAATTTGTACTCCACGGAATGGTGTCTCCTGTAGCTGTCCTTCTGACCGTGGGAACAATTCCGCCACTTGCCAGCAAATGTAACGGAGTTGGAACACGCAGTCCAATATCTCCGCTGGTATACGGTAAAATATCCAAGAAGCACTACAGTCTCACCATTCCCAACCTCCCATATTGGATGACACTCAATTTGGGAGTCAAAGAAATACTGACTTTATTTTGTTATGTGCAGAAGTATATATACTCATCTCTTCCCACAGGGAAAACACATCCCCCATAGTTGGCCACACAATACACATAGAGGGACAATAGGTGGGTCACACCTCCCTGAGGCTACCTGGCAACTTTTATACAATCAGACTTTGATTAGATTATCCTTCCCTTTGTTCCATCTTCACAATGTGAACACTTCACACAATGAACCTCTCTTGCTTATGAGGAGCCCTTGTAATAGGATTATCTATTATGCCAAGGTCTGCAATAGTCTGGGCTAATATTCTGCAGAGCATAAACCAACATACATACAGTATAACAGTAGGATCATATTTTAACCAAGAATTAAATAACCATAAAACAGGGTAAAACAGTGATGGGTTCCGTTACAGGTTCCATAGTAAGTTATGGTCCACCTCAATGGTTTGAACTGAAAAAGTCATCTCCAGGTTCCATAGTAGATTATGGTCACTATCCCAAGGGTCTGAACTGGAATAGCCAGCTCCAGATTCCATAGTAGATTATGGTCACCATCCCAAGGGTCAGAACTGGAATAGCCAGCTCCAGGTACCATAGTAGGTTATGGTCACCATCCCAAGGGTCTGAACTGGAATAGCAAGCTCCAGGTACCATAGTAGGTTATGGTCACTATCCCAATGGTCAGAACTGGAAAAGCCAACTCCAGGTTCCATAGTAAACTATGGTCACCATCCCAAGGGTCTGAACTGGAATAGCAAGCTCCAGGTTTCATAATAGATTATGGTCACTATCCCAAGGGTCAGAACTGGAATTGCCAGCTCCAGGTTCCATAGTAAGTTATGGTCACTATCCCAAGGGTCAGAACTGGAATAGCCAGCTCCAGGTGCCATAGTAGATTATGTTAACTATCCCAAGGGTCAGAACTGGAATAGCCAGCTCCAGGTTCCATAGAAGGTTATGGTCACTATCCCAAGGATCAGAACTGGAATAGCCAGCTCCAGGTTCCATAGTAGGTTATGGTCACTATCCCAAGGGTCTGAACTGGAATAGCCAGCTCCAGGTTCCATAGTAAATTATGGTCACTATCACAAGGGTCTGAACTGGAAAAGCCAGCTCCAGGTTCCATAGTAAACTATGGTCACCATACCAAGGGTCTGAACTGGAATAGCCAGCTCCAGGTTCCATAGTAGGTTATGGTCACTATCCCAATGGTCAGAACTGGAAAAGCTTATTGCCAAACAGTGGAAACCCAACACGCTAAACATACAGCCTGTCATACATACATGCATTTATATGTGTATTAATGAGAGGATTTCTCATCTTCTAACGGACTCCATGCCCAATTTTCTTGGGATACGGGGTCCTTGGCTGCAATCTCCACATGGGAGAGAGAAAGCCTGGGATTGGTCCCTTATATGTAGTGGAGAAGAGCGAAAGGAGAAAAGATATCGGGAGGGGTTTCTCGTGGTCATATATATTGCTGGCCTGAGAATACTTGGCTGCCCCCCCCCACCCCCTTGTTTTGTTTCTTCCCTCTACCTAAGGTATTATCCATGATGTCTACCTATATCTATATTTATCTATCTATATCTACAGGGGGGGAAAAGTATTTGATCCCCGGGTGATTTTCATTGTGTTTCCTGGCAAAGAAACGATCCGTCTAGAATTTAATGAGATCTATTTTTAAATTGTTTATGTCACATCTGTAACCTGAGATTCATACGCCGCCTTATGTGATACATACACCCGCCTTATGTGATACATACACCCGCCTTATGTGATACATACTCCCGCCTTATGTGATACATACACCGCCTTATGTGATACATACACCCGCCTTATGTGATACATACACCTGCCTTATGTGATACATACACCCGCTTTATGTGATACATACACCGCCTTATGTGATACATACACCCGCCTTATGTGATACATACACCTGCTTTATGTGATACATAACCCGCCTTATGTGATACATACACCCGCCTTATGTGATACATACACCCGCCTTATGTGATACATACACCTGCCTTATGTGATACATACACCCGCTTTATGTGATACATACACCCGCCTTATGTGATACATACACACCGCCTTATGTGATACATACACCCGCCTTATGTGATACATACACCTGCCTTATGTGATACATACACCCGCTTTATGTGATACATACACCGCCTTATGTGATACATACACCCGCCTTATGTGATACATACACCTGCCTTATGTGATACATACACCCGCTTTATGTGATATATACACCTGCTTTATGTGATACATACACCCGCCTTATGTGATACATACACCCGCTTTGTGTGATACATACACCAGCTTTATGTGATACATACACCCGCCTTATGTGATACATACACTGCCTTATGTGATACATACACCGTCTTATGTGATACATACACCCGCTTTGTGTGATACATAAGCCAGCCTTATGTGATACATACACCCGCTTTATGTGATACATACACCCGCCTTATGTGATACATACACCCGCCTCATGTGATACATACACCCACCTTATGTGATACATACACCCGCTTTGTGTGATACATACACCCGCTTTGTGTGATACATACACCCGCCTTATGTGATACATACACCAGCTTTATGTGATACATACACCCGCCTTATGTGATACATACACCTGTTTTATGTGATACATACACCCGCTTTATGTGATACATACACCGCCTTATGTGATACATACACCGCCTTATGTGATACATACACCCACCTTATGTGATACATACACTCGCTTTATGTGATACATACACCCGCTTTGTGTGATACATACACCCGCCTTATGTGATACATACACCCGCTTTGTGTGATACATACACCCGCCTTATGTGATACATACACCGCCTTATGTGATACATACACTCGCCTTATGTGATACATACACCCGCCTTATGTGATACATACACCCGCTTTGTGTGATACATACACCAGCCTTATGTGATACATACAACTGCTTTATGTGATACATACACCGCCTTATGTGATACATACACCCGCCTTATGTGATACATACACTCGCTTTATGTGATACATACACCCGCCTTATGTGATACATACACCCGCTTTGTGTGATACATACACCCGCCTTATGTGATACATACACCGCCTTATGTGATACATACACCCGCCTTATGTGATACATACACCCGCTTTGTGTGATACATACACTGGCCTTATGTGATACATACAACTGCTTTATGTGATACATACACCTGCCTTATGTGATACATACACCGCCTTATGTGATACATACACCCGCCTTATGTGATACATACACCTGCTTTATGTGATACATACACCTGCTTTATGTGATACATACACCCGCTTTATGTGATACATACACCCGCTTTATGTGATACATACACCTGCCTTATGTGATACATACACCCGCTTTATGTGATACATACACCTGCTTTATGTGATACATACACCCGCTTTATGTGATACATACACCCGCTTTATGTGATACATACACCCGCCTTATGTGATACATACACACGCTTTATGTGGTACATACACCCGCCTTATGTGATACATACAACTGCTTTATGCGATATATACACCCGCTTTATATTAATACTGTATGTATCATGTATTTTGTCATCACGCATCAATCACATATAACAGTCGTCACGCTCTGCGAGGGGCCGCATTTGCGGAGGTGGAGGCTCTACGGCGCCTCACTGGCGGTAAAAAAACAACCTAGAAAAGCGGGACTTTGAAAACAAAAACCACGCCGCGGGACTTAAAAAAAAAAATACAAGGTCGCAAAAATATGAAGTTAACGGACGAAATGCGTACGTTCAAAAACAATACAAAATACAAAAAAAACTCACACGCTAATAAAAAAAAATAAAAAAAATGGCGGCCCCAAAAAATGAAGACGAGGCTACACGACCCCGTGGGACATTGATGACACTTTCTCCTCACAGCAGCGACAGCTACTCATTGCTGGATATAGCAATTACACACAGGTAAAGTATATTCATATATTAGGTAAATAAGTCATTAATAATTATAGAAAAAAATTACATATATATCTGGGTTTGTCAGGAGAGCACAAGGCGCTCATAGGAACGAGAGGAGCTGCACGCAATGAGCGCCGAAGGTCCTCACAGTATAAAAAGCTTTACATTGTGTGGCAAACCGCATGACCATGGCTTCACATTTTATTGCCCCATCATTTGACGGGCAAGTCGCTGGTACCCAATAAAAACGGATTGAGAAAAAAAAAAAAAACAATAAAACATGAAGAAAGTATTTACACATTTCTACTTGATTGTGATGGCTCTATCTGATGGTGCAGCCGAAATAACCCATTAGATTAGGGTAGATCTGGCTCCCGCCATGTTAGTCATCACTTCCTATAAGTTCTACAGAACCTACTGAGGCTCAAAATAGAACTTCCACATCCCCAAAAGTGTCAGCTCCTCGCCCAATGCCAGTAAGAAAGTAACAAGAAAAGGAAGTGGGCATGCCCTGCCAATTATACACATGGATATCTGTCTGTCTATGGATATGAGAGGGGTATAGGTGTGTGTTGTTGCAGTGAGATAAGAAGCCTAACAACTGACATGTGCCCATAATATACCCACATCTAGCCCCCACCCCCCTGGTCGTGGCTCCACTTCTCATTGTGACTTCCTGGTGGGTCCGATGTGAGTGCGGGGGAGGATGCGGTGTGTGGCTAAAAACAAAACAGAAACTTATCAGGTTTAACTCTAACACTGCCAAACCCACCTGATTTGTATATTACTGTGCCAACATGGGATGTGACTAAATAACTGTGGGCCATGACCTACCTGTCATGTTCAGGAGGGCCCACTGGACTTTTGGGGATTGTTTAAATATTGGGCGGGGGGGGCTGGAATAACATGGACTGGTATTGCCCTCTTGGCATGAGGTGGTCAATAGTGCCTGGGGTATGATTGTAATGATAAGTATGAGAATCCCCAAAGCATGTTTAGTATCTAAATTTTGCATTTCTGCTGGGAGTTTAATAAGGTGTACTACAGGGGTCACTGGGGAAAGAGGGGTCCAGTTATGGGGCACCTAGTGGTGAGGTAGAAAGTTTACAGGAAGGTAGGGGGGAGATGCACAATATCACTCCAGGCCATAATATATGTATATTATTCATTCTGAGGAAGGGGTAATCCTATATATTGGGGTGTTGAGGTTGTTCAGTCTGGATAAACATAATATACGTGTATTATTCATTCTGAGGAAGGGGTAAACCTATACATTGGGGTTGTTGATGCTGTTTAGTCGGGATATACAGATCCCCCTCTCCCTTCCCTGTGTCTCTTTCCACCCTCTCCCCCCGTGTCTGTTTCCCCCTCTCCCTTCCCTGTGTCTCTTTCCACCCTCTCCCCTGTGTCTGTTCCCCCCTCTCCCTTCCCTACCCTGTGTCTCTTTCCAACCTCTCCCCCTGTGTCTCTTTCCCCTTCTCCCTTCCCTTTGTTTCTTTCCACCCTCTCCCCCTGTGTCTGTTGCCCCCTCTCCCCCCGTGTCTCTTTCCCCCTCTCCCTTCCCTTTGTTTCTTTCCACCCTCTCCCCCTGTGTCTGCTTGTCCCCTGTCCTGCCTGTCCTCTCTCCTGCTTGTCCCCTGTCCTGCTTGTCCCCTATCCTGTCTGTCCTCTCTCCTGCTTGTCCCCTGTCCGGCCTGTTCTCTCTCCTGCTTGTCCCCTGTCCTGTCTCATCCTTCTACGTTTTGAAGGGTCAAGTAGAACTCAGGTGCTGGCACACCCAGCCTGGTTTTTATTACAGTCAGGTAAACAGAACACACCCAGGGGAAGGTATAAACAACCAATAACACAATAGTAACGCCCACAGTTTCCCTCCCCTCCTGCTTGGGAGATAATTGAGTTTATTACTGTATCTACTCAATTATCTCCCAGCTAAAACTTACACATTTTTATCCATTTTTATAACTTTATGATTTTACATAGTACATAAATAAATCTTACATTTTTATGAACAACATAAATTGTGGAACATATTAAAATATGGCATGAATCAGACCAGGGGTTCAAAAGTTAGTAAAAGTATCTTTTGGGCTATGACTGGCAGCATGGCAATCTGGCTCCAACAGGTTTTACAGAGGCCTCTGTACTGGAGACAATGGGGAAAGTAATCCAATTATCCAGGGATAGAGGCAGACTCCATTGAGCACATGGTTGCAAAAAGACATAAACCACGTTAAAATACATAAAGTCACCTTTTACCCATAACACACAGACATTTCACAGGCAATACACATCCCTCATAGTTGGCCACACAATACACATAGAGGGACAATAGGTGGGTCACACCTCCCTGAGGCTACCTGGCAACTTTGATACAATCAGACATGGATTAGATCATCCTTCTTTGTTCTTATGGCTGAGAATGAAAACACTTTAAACAATAGACTTCCTTATCTTATGAGGAGTCTCTGTAATAGGATTATCTATTATGCCCAGGTCTGCAATAGTCTGGGCTAATATTCTGCAGAGCATAAACCAACATACATACAGTATAATAGTAGGATCATATTTTAACCATAATAATAACCATAAAACAGGGTAAAACAGTGATGGGTTCCGTTACATCACCTTTTCCACCTTTGATCCCCCATACTCAGCCCTTATATGCTAACCATATTTCCCATACCTCTCTGTACTTCTGGACAGAATCTGTAATGATATGTGTCAAGTGCTCATTTACTGCTAGGTAGTTTATTTTGTTCTTTATTGCCTGAAGTTCCAGTGTGTCCGTTTTCCATTGTTTAGCGAGGTGTGACTTGGTAGCCATGTACATGTATTGGAGTAGCTTATTCTGTGTTGGGGAAAGCCGCGGGTCTGGGATTCCCAGTAGACAAGATTCCATTGTGCCCCCTCCCGGGGCTTTAAGTATGTCAGCTGCAAGATCTGTCACGGCTGTCCAAATCTGTGCTGCCTTAGGGCATTCCCACCACATGTGTATGAAGGAGCCCGGGGTCTGGCATCCTCTTGTACAATTCTTCCCCTCCGATTTGTTCCACTTTGCCATTCTTAAAGGGGTTAGGTAAGTTCTGTGGAGAACCTTAATGGCAGTTTCTAGGAGCGTGTGATTTAGCGAGCCTTTATAAATACTTCGCCAGGCCTTTTCCCATTTCTCTGTTTATCAGTGCTCTCCCATGTCCTTTTCCCAATCCTCTATGTATTTATCCCTCACCCCTTCTATAGGCGTATTGTATATGTCGTAAATACCCCCTATGATTCCCTTAGTCAGAGGAACTTTCTGGCAAATTCCCGAAAGCCATGTTTTTTTAGGAGAACCTTGTTCTCTTCCTATACTGTTTACCAGATGTCTGATTTTGCAGAAGTTAAAGTGTTGATTGATGGGAATGTCGTGGTGGTCTCTCAAGTATTCGTAAGTTATTGGGTTCTCTGTTCCTAGCCACGCTCCTAGCCTATCCAACCCCTTAGATTTCCACCACCATTTCGCCTCCGCGCTCATCCCTGCTGGGGACTGTGGGTGACTAAATACCGAGATCATCGGAGAAAGGTGTCTAAATAGGCTGGTGTGTTCTAGGGCCCATTTCCAACCCTGTAGCGTGTTGGCAATTACCGGATGTTTGATCTTTCCCACACTCTCCGGCACCTTGTCTAGCCAGACCAAGGTGTCCCAGGTATAAGGGTTTAGCCACTGGTCTTCTATGGTTTTCCATAGCGGTTGGTGCGCCCGAGTGAATTATGTGTATAAACGATAGTTGCGCAGCTCTTTAGTATTTATTCAGGTCTGCAAATTACAGTCCACCCCTGTCTTTGTGCCTGAACATTTTCTCCTTTTTAATTCTGGGGGGTTTGCCCCTCCATGTAAATTGGGACACCTTCCTCTGAAATCCTTTCAAGTCTACCTGGTTGATGGGGATTGGCAGGGTTCTAAACAAATATAATAGCTTCGGTAGAATCGTCATTTTAAAGGCGTTAATCCGTCCTAGCCATGGAATAGGATACCTAGACCATTTTTGTATATCTTCGCTAAGTCTTTTATAAAGCGGGGGGTAGTTAGACCTGTACAAGGTGTAACGGAACCCATCACTGTTTTACCCTGTTTTTTATGTTATTTAATTCTTGGTTAAAATATGATCACATTGCTGTACTGTAGATATGTTGTTTTATGTTCTACAGAATATATTGACTCACAATATCACAGCTACTAGGCTAATAGATAATCCTATCACAGAGAATCCTGTTACAGATAAGAAAGTCAATTGTATAAAGTGTTTTCATTCTCAAACATAAGAACAAAGAAGGGTGATTTAATCAATGTCTGATTATATCAAGTTGCCAGGGAGGTGTGACTCACCTATTGTCCCTCTATGTGTATTGTGTGGCCAACTATGGGGGATATGTGAAATGTCTGTGTGTTATGTGTAAAAGATACTTTGACTAACTTTTGAACCCCTGGTCTGATTCATGCCATTTTTTAATATGTTGTTCCCCTGGGTGAGAGCTATTGAACGGCGCTGGACTTAAAGGTGTACCCCCTGTTTTGGGGGTACATCCAGAATGTGGTTAAAATTGTGTCTGTTTTAATTGTGTTACCTGTTATCTGAGGGGAGGAGACGTGGGGGTTGAACCATGTATATAATTGGCTGTGATAATTATGTGGGTGTAGCCCTTCAGAGGGCACCATTGCATAAAAGGAGATTATCATGAATCAGCCAGTGGCCATATTGGATTTGGTGTGAACTATGCCGGGGCCATTTTGTGACTGGCAGCAGTGGCCATTTTGGGCTGGGTTATCTTCCACATGCTGTTGCCATGTGGAAGAACAAAAGGTTTGGGGCCCACTTGTTATGGATATATTGATGTGTTGTGATCTAGGGGATAAAGTATTATAAGTTTACCCCTTAGCATATCCCCATCCCTTCCATGTTTAGGCTCATTGTAATGGGTGTCATGTGAGGGAGCTGGTGGGATGTGTTGGTTCTATGTGTGTGAAACATTGTGTGTTGTATTTGTAAATATGAATGTATGGTATTATATTAGTATGTCATTATATTGTAGAGGGGAAGCCATTGAATACAGCCACGCCTCCTTTGTTCCCAAAGGCCTGTTAATCCCATTAGCTAAGTATCCAGCATAGAACTAACAATGGGAAGCTCACAGCTGGAGAGCAGACAGGCAGGCACCCAGAAACAATGGGATGGCCAGAAGGCTTCTCAGCCTTCATAGCATGGGCACAGGAGAGTAAAAGACATGCTTTCCCCTGGACATTCAAAGCCCAAATTAATTAGTTGGCCTCGCCTAGTGGGCGGACCTGGGAGGGGACTATTGGTTCTCACACAGTTCCCCTTCATGATTGGCCAGACGTCATTTGGGGCTGGATAACGGTAGCAACTTCCCCCATTCTTGTGTGATGTGGTTAAATATGCTGTTCTAAAATAAAACATGGTTCATAATTTTCATCAAGACTTTGTGTGCAGGTGTATTATTGACCCAGGGGCATATGCTGGCAGAGGAGATCGTTTCTGACTCCCTACCAAGGTTTTCCCAGGCACACTACCAAAAGCTGGGACTTATGCTCTTGCATCCGCAAGGAAGGTCCATTGGTCTGAGTCACCCAAATATTAGGTCTAAAACCTACAGGAGATAAGAGGACTAGGATCCTCTATACTCCATCATCATTGTAGGTTGTGACAGAGATTCCCTGTCATTAAAATATAGTTCTACTTGACCCTTCAAAACGTAGCCTTGTCTCGTTATTGGAGGGGATCGCTATATCATACTGGGGATTGCTATGCTTTTGCATACTCCCTTGAGCTGTAACGAGTCTGTGGTGGTGGTGGTGTCCAGTGCGGTGCTTGTAGGCCTCGACGCAAACTAGGACGCGTCTATCAACGGAGGTACCCGGTCGGGGTGCCAGTAGATCCGTTACACAAGGTATCCGTATGTGGTGATTTTTAGCCCTAGATAGTGAATATATTCCTTGGCCCATTGAAATTTGAACTTAGCTGATAGTAATTATTTTGTGTTTGATTCCAGATTAATAGCTATTGCTTCTGTTTTCTCAACATTAATAATTAGCCCTGATTTTAAACCAAACTCTGAGAAAATGTCCATTAAAGTTGTAATAGATAGCTCTGGATCCGTTATTGTGCATAACATATCGTCTGCAAACAGGTTAATTTTAAAGTGTTGTTGCCCTATTACCGGGCCCCTGATCCCCGAATTCATCCTGATTGCCTGTGCTAGTGGTTCTATTGCAATGGCGAAGAGTAAGGGGGACAGAGGACACACCTGTCTCGTACCCCTCCCTATTTTGATGGCCTGATTCAGTGTGCCCCGGAGTTTCAGGTAGGCTTCCGGATTTCTATAGTATGTATCAATTAAATTTAGGAATCCTCCTTTGAAACCAAATTTCTTTAAGACCTCCTGGAAATAGGGCCACTCCAGAGAGTCAAAGGCCTTTTCAATGTCTAACGCCAGTAGGCATGCCGGGATCTTGTTTTTTTTGGCATGGTGAATTAGATTAATTACTTTTCTAATGTTATCTCTTGCTTGCCTATGGGGCATGAACCCCACCTGGTCCTTGTGGATAATTCTTGGAAGAAAGTTTGAGACTCTGTCTGCCATAATCTTAGCCAGCAATTTAATATCCCTGTTCAGAAGTGAAATGGGCCTATAGTTCTAGACCTCTGTATTGTCCCTCCCTTCTTTAGGGAAAAGGGTTATTTCTGCTAGATTCATTTCCGTGGGGGTTGGCTGCCCTTCTAGGATATGGTTATACAATTTGGTTAATCTGGGTGTTAACTGAGCTTTAAAGATCTTATAATACATATTAGTGAACCCATCTGGGCCTGGGGCCTTACCACTTTTCATTGCCTGGATTCCCTTCCTAACTTCTTCTTGTGAAATCTTGGTATTCAGCACTTCCACCTCAGTTTCCTCCAATCTCGGTAAATCATACCTGTCTAGCCATGATCTAATGCTACCTTTTGTTTCCCTACCGGCCGCCGAGTAGAGGTTCTGGTAGAATTTGAAGAACATTTCCTGTATTCTAGTGGGATTAGCTGTTTTTATATTGTCCCTCACTTTTATGCAATGAATTCTGGATTGCATTTGTTTAGATCTCAACTTTCTCGCTAACATTCTATCAGGTTTGTTTGCTTGGAGAAAGAATTGATGATGGGTTCTCCTAAGAATTTTTTCCGCCCTTTCTGAATAAATCTTATCTAGTTCCATTCTCACTCTTTCAATTTCCCGCCTAATCTGCTTTTTGGGGTTTTGCTGGTTTCTCTTTTCTAGGGTGCCTAGCTCTTCTGTAAGTTTTTTTTTCTAGAGCTTTCTGATCCTTCCTAAACTTGGCCGCTTCCTTTATACACATGCCCCTAATGTAAGCCTTATGTGCTGCCTAGACCCAGCCAATCCCCATCTCCGGTGATTCGTTTATCTCAAAGAAAAGTTCTAGTTCTTGGGCTATTCTGTCTTTTACTGACGGGATCGTCATTACTCTTTCATTTAGTCTCCATTTGTAAGGAGGTTTAGTTGTGGGACCCAGATTTATGGTTGCTTTAACCAGGCTATGATCTGACCATGCACAGGGCACAATTTCCACTCCCTCAGCATCGTTTAAAAGTAATGAGTCCGTCAGTATGTAGTCTATTCTGGAGTATACTTTGTGGGGATATGAGTAGAAGGTGAATTCTCTGATCCCCAGGTGACTTTCCCTCCACAGATCTGCTACTCCTAGTTCCCCTAACAGCAGGTGTATTAGTTTCAGTTTTTTTGAAAATTTGTCTCCCAGGTCCTTTCCTGTTTTGTCGTTCTTTACGTCTAACGTCTGTTGTTGTCTCTTTGTTTTTTCTTGTCGGAGGCCTCAGACCATTTTCTGGATGGCCTCTCCCTGGATTTGGGTAGCTGATCAGTCAGGTTAGTACCTTCTGGTACCAGCTGTAGATGCAACAGTTTTTTTTTAAGGTTTGCCAGTGAGTAAGCTATATGTGACTGCTCCTTCCACCTGAATTGTATGCTAAATGGAAGTCCCCATCGATATTGGATTTTGTTCGAGGTTAAGATTTCCAGCGCCGGTTTCATCTCTCTCCTCTTCGCTAGGGTTGATGGAGCAAGATCTACAAACAATTTTAATGAAGAACTGTCCGTCCCCACTATTTTGGGCATCCTTCTAGCCGCAGCCATTAGTAAGGCTCTGGAGCCTTGTCTCACAAAGCGCACAACAATGTCTTTTGTTTTTTCTGGGTTTCTAGGACCTCCAAGCGCCCTATGGGCCCTTTCAATTAGCAGCTCCTCCTTTTGGTGGCCGGGGATGATGGTAAAGAATACCGCTTCAAGATATGCCATGATGTCTCCCACTTTTGTAGGAACACCTCTCAGGCGGACGTTGTGTCGTTGAGATCTGTTCTCTAGATCCTCTATCTTGTTTTCCAGAGACTCAATTGGGATGTATTGGCACTTATTTCCAGCTTGTCTTCTTCCTGAGCGGCTATGATTTGGTTGTTTGTTCCAGCTCATGGGTTCTCTGTCCCACCGCACAGATCTCGTCTCTCACTTCTTTTAGTGCTAATGCCAGCTGGGTCTTTAGCAACACTTCGAATTTGGCCATTGCTCATCCTCGGACTTGCCTCTGCTCCAGGCTTGCAGGTCCCAGGCAGGGATTTGCTGGCTGTTTTGTGCGGTGGAGCTGCTTAGGCTAGGGTGCTGAGGTGTTCATTGTCGGTCAGGAATAGGTTTTCATTCTTTTAGCTCATTCTGCTTGTCGCTTCCCCATTTCTTCTAGTTCCAGGGTCCCTTCAGCACAAAACTTCTATGTGTAGTGTGCGTTCACATTATCTTCAGCTCTCTGTGTTGTGCTTTTTTTTCTATTCACAAATAGCCAAAGTCTTGCTGCAGTACTCCGAATTGCCACCAGGTGACAGTGCAGATGTAGATATGCAAGCAGTTCAGCACAGTCCATGTATCTGCTATAGAGACAGAATGCACTTACACAATGATCTCACAGGAACAGTCAGTAATCCTGCGCATTCTTTTGAATAAATGTAAAGATAGTATTCAGCAGTGCACGTGGACTCTGTCTCAGATGCAGTATAAAGACAGGAGATCCTGATATACAGGGAAGTCCCAAGATCACAAGTTGTCTTATGCACAGTCCACTTAAAAGAATTGGGGTAGGGATGGCACACTTTCTCTGGTATCTTTATGCTGGGTCTAAGTGCCTCTTCTCTCCCTCCCTAGGCAAGAAGGGGTAAAGCAGTACGGTGCTAGCAGGGGTGCCTGTTGCCAGATGAGGAGGCTATATTGCCTTCCCTGTCGCAGGTGAGATGGCTGCTGCTGGTATTGCGTGGGCTCGGCGTGGTGTATTTTCTAAGTCCCGCCTGCCGCGCATTGTACGGCTGTGTTACTGGCTTCGGCGTGGTGTATTTTCTAAGTCCCGCCTGCCGCGCATTGTACGGCTGTGTTACTGGCTTCGGCGTGGTGTATTTTCTAAGTCCCGCCTGCCGCGCATTGTACGGCTGTGTTAGTGGCTTCGGCGTGGTGTATTTTCTAAGTCCCGCGTGCCGCGCATTGTACGGCTGTGTTAGTGGCTTCGGCGTGGTGTATTTTCTAAGTCCCGCCTGCCGCGCATTGTACGGCTGTGTTACTGGCTTCGGCGTGGTGTATTTTCTAAGTCCCGCCTGCCGCGCATTGTACGGCTGTGTTACTGGCTTCGGCGTGGTGTATTTTCTAAGTCCCGCCTGCCGCGCATTGTACGGCTGTGTTAGTGGCTTCGGCGTGGTGTATTTTCTAAGTCCCGCGTGCCGCGCATTGTACGGCTGTGTTAGTGGCTTCGGCGTGGTGTATTTTCTAAGTCCCGCGTGCCGCGCATTGTACGGCGGTGTTACTGGCTTTGGCGTGGTGTATTTTCTAAGTCCCGCGTGCCTCGCATTGTACAGCTGTGTTACTGGCTTCGGCGTTGGGTATTTTCTAAGTCTCACGTGCTGCGCATTGTACGGCTCTGTTACTGGCTTCGGCGTGGTGTATTTTCTAAGTCCCGCGTGCTGCGCATTGTACGGCTGTGTTACTGGCTTTGGCGTGGTGTATTTTCTAAGTCTCGCGTGCCGCGCATTGTACGGCTGTGTTACTGGCTTCGGCGTGGTGTATTTTCTAAGTCCCGCGTGCCGCGCATTGTAAGGCTGTGTTACTGGCTTCGGCGTGGTGTATTTTCTAAGTCCCGCGTGCCGCGCATTGTACGGCTGTGTTACTGGCTTCGGCGTGGTGTATTTTCTAAGTCCCGCGTGCCGCGCATTGTACGGCTGTGTTACTGGCTTTGGCGTGGTGTATTTTCTAAGTCTTGCGTGCTGCGCATTGTACGGCTGTGTTACTGGCTTCGGCGTTGGGTATTTTCTAAGTCCCGCGTGCCGCGCATTGTACGGCTGTGTTACTGGCTTCGGCGTGGTGTATTTTCTAAGTCCCGCGTGCCGCGCATTGTAAGGCTGTGTTACTGGCTTCGGCGTAGTGTATTTTCTAAGTCTTGCGTGACGCGCATTGTACGACTGTGTTATTGGCTTTGGCGTGGTGTATTTTCTAAGTCTTGCGTGCTGCGCATTGTAAGGCTGTGTTACTGGCTTCGGCGTAGTGTATTTTCTAAGTCTTGCGTGCTGCGCATTGTACGGCTGTGTTACTGGCTTCGGCGTGGTGTATTTCCTAAGTCCCGCGTGCCGCGCATTGTACGGCTGTGTTACTGGCTTTGGCGTGGTGTATTTTCTAAGTCCCGCGTGCCGCGCATTGTACGGCTGTGTTACTGGCTTCGGCGTTGGGTATTTTCTAAGTCCCGCGTGCCGCGCATTGTACGGCTGTGTTATTGGCTTCGGCGTGGTGTATTTTCTAAGTCCCGCGTGCCGCGCATTGTACGGCTGTGTTACTGGCTTCGGCGTGGTGTATTTTCTAAGTCCCGCGTGCCGCGCATTGTACGGCTGTGTTGCTGGCTTCAGCGTGGTGTATTTTCTAAGTCTTGCGTGCCTCGCATTGTACGGCTGTGTTACTGGCTTTGGCGTGGTGTATTTTCTAAGTCCCGCGTGCCGCGCATTGTACGGCTGTGTTACTGGCTTTGGCGTGGTGTATTTTCTAAGTCTTGCGTGCCGCGCATTGTACGGCTGTGTTACTGGCTTCGGCGTGGTGTATTTTCTAAGTCCCGCGTGCCGCGCATTGTACGGCTGTGTTACTGGCTTCGGCGTGGTGTATTTTCTAAGTCTTGCGTGCTGCGCATTGTACGACTGTGTTACTGGCTTCGGCGTGGTGTATTTTCTAAGTCCCGCGTGCCGCGCATTGTACGGCTGTGTTACTGGCTTCGGCGTGGTGTATTTTCTAAGTCTTGCGTGCTGCACATTGTACGGCTGTGTTACTGGCTTCGGCGTTGGGTATTTTCGAAGTCCCGCGTGCCGCGCATTGTACGGCTGTGTTATTGGCTTCGGGGTGGTGTATTTTCTAAGTCCCGCGTGCCGCGCATTGTACGGCTGTGTTACTGGCTTCGGCGTGGTGTATTTTCTAAGTCTTGCGTGCCGCGCATTGTTCGGCTGTGTTACTGGCTTCGGCGTGGTGTATTTTCTAAGTCTTGCGTGCTGCGCATTGTACGACTGTGTTACTGGCTTCGGCGTGGTGTATTTTCTAAGTCCCGCGTGCCGCGCATTGTACGGCTGTGTTACTGGCTTCGGCGTGGTGTATTTTCTAAGTCTTGCGTGCTGCACATTGTACGGCTGTGTTACTGGCTTCGGCGTTGGGTATTTTCGAAGTCCCGCGTGCCGCGCATTGTACGGCTGTGTTATTGGCTTCGGGGTGGTGTATTTTCTAAGTCTCGCGTGCCGCGCATTGTACGGCTGTGTTACTGGCTTCGGCGTGGTGTATTTTCTAAGTCTTGCGTGCTGCGCATTGTACGGCTGTGTTACTGGCTTCGGCGTTGGGTATTTTCTAAGTCCCGCGTGCCGCGCATTCTACGACTGTGTTATTGGCTTCGGGGTGGTGTATTTTCTAAGTCTTGCGTGCTGCGCATTGTACGACTGTGTTACTGGCTTCGGCGTGGTGTATTTTCTAAGTCCAGCGTGCCGCGCATTGTACGGCTGTGTTACTGGCTTCGGCGCGGTGTATTTTCTAAGTCTCGTGTGCCGCGCATTGTACGGCTGTGTTACTGGCTTCGGCGCGGTGTATTTTCTAAGTCTCGTGTGCCGCGCATTGTACGGCTGTGTTACTGGCTTCGGGGTGGTGTATTTTCTAAGTCTCGTGTGCCGCGCATTGTACGGCTGTGTTACTGGCTTCGGCGTGGTGTATTTTCTAAGTCTTGCGTGCCGCGCATTGTACGGCTGTGTTACTGGCTTCGGCGTGGTGTATTTTCTAAGTCTCGTGTGCCGCGCATTGTACGGCTGTGTTACTGGCTTCGGCGTGGTGTATTTTCTAAGTCCCGCGTGCCGCGCATTGTACGGCTGTGTTACTGGCTTCGGCGTGGTGTATTTTCTAAGTCTTGCGTGCCGCGCATTGTACGGCTGTGTTACTGGCTTCGGCGTGGTGTATTTTCTAAGTCTTGCGTGCTGCGCATTGTACGGCTGTGTTACTGGCTTCGGCGTTGGGTATTTTCTAAGTCCGGCGTGCCGCGCATTGTACGACTGTGTTATTGGCTTCGGGGTGGTGTATTTTCTAAGTCTTGCGTGCTGCGCATTGTACGACTGTGTTACTGGCTTCGGCGTGGTGTATTTTCTAAGTCCCGCGTGCCGCGCATTGTACGGCTGTGTTACTGGCTTCGGCGCGGTGTATTTTCTAAGTCTCGTGTGCCGCGCATTGTACGGCTGTGTTACTGGCTTCGGCGCGGTGTATTTTCTAAGTCTCGTGTGCCGCGCATTGTACGGCTGTGTTACTGGCTTCGGGGTGGTGTATTTTCTAAGTCTCGTGTGCCGCGCATTGTACGGCTGTGTTACTGGCTTCGGGGTGGTGTATTTTCTAAGTCTCGTGTGCCGCGCATTGTACGGCTGTGTTACTGGCTTCGGCGTGGTGTATTTTCTAAGTCTTGCGTGCCGCGCATTGTACGGTTGTGTTACTGGCTTCGGCGTGGTGTATTTTCTAAGTCCGGCGTGCCGCTCATTGTACGACTGTGTTATTGGCTTCGGGGTGGTGTATTTTCTAAGTCTTGCGTGCTGCGCATTGTACGATTGTGTTACTGGCTTCGGCGTGGTGTATTTTCTAAGTCTCGTGTGCCGCGCATTGTACGGCTGTGTTACTGGCTTCGGCGCGGTGTATTTTCTAAGTCTCGTGTGCCGCGCATTGTACGGCTGTGTTACTGGCTTCGGGGTGGTGTATTTTCTAAGTCTCGTGTGCCGCGCATTGTACGGCTGTGTTACTGGCTTCGGGGTGGTGTATTTTCTAAGTCTCGTGTGCCGCGCATTGTACGGCTGTGTTACTGGCTTCGGCGTGGTGTATTTTCTAAGTCTTGCGTGCCGCGCATTGTACGGTTGTGTTACTGGCTTCGGCGTGGTGTATTTTCTAAGTCCCGCGTGCCGCGCATTGTACGGCTGTGTTACTGGCTTTGGCGTGGTGTATTTTCTAAGTCTTGCGTGCCGCGCATTGTACGGCTGTGTTACTGTCTTCGGCGTGGTGTATTTTCTAAGTCCCGCGTGCCGCGCATTGTACGGCTGTGTTACTGGCTTCGGCGTGGTGTATTTTCTAAGTCTTGCGTGCTGCGCATTGTACGACTGTGTTACTGGCTTCTGCGTGGTGTATTTTCTAAGTCCCGCGTGCCGCGCATTGTACGGCTGTGTTACTGGCTTCGGCGTGGTGTATTTTCTAAGTCTTGCGTGCTGCGCATTGTACGGCTGTGTTACTGGCTTCGGCGTTGGGTATTTTCTAAGTCCCGCGTGCCGCGCATTGTACGGCTGTGTTACTGGCTTCGGCGTGGTGTATTTTCTAAGTCTTGCGTGCCGCGCATTGTACGGCTGTGTTACTGGCTTCGGGGTGGTGTATTTTCTAAGTCTCGCGTGCCGCGCATTGTACGGCTGTGTTACTGGCTTCGGCGTGGTGTATTTTATAATTCCCGCGTGCCGCGCATTGTACGGCTGTGTTACTGGCTTCGGCGTTGGGTATTTTCTAAGTCCCGCGTGCCGCGCATTGTACGACTGTGTTATTGGCTTCGGGGTGGTGTATTTTCTAAGTCTTGCGTGCTGCGCATTGTACGACTGTGTTACTGGCTTCGGCGTGGTGTATTTTCTAAGTCCCGCGTGCCGCGCATTGTACGGCTGTGTTACTGGCTTCGGCGCGGTGTATTTTCTAAGTCTTGCGTGCTGCGCATTGTACGGCTTTGTTACTGGCTTCGGCGTGGTGTATTTTCTAAGTCCCGCGTGCCGCTCATTGTACGCCTGTGTTACTGGCTTCGGCGTGGTGTATTTTCTAAGTCCCGCGTGCCGCGCATTGTACGGCTGTGTTACTGGCTTTGGCGTGGTGTATTTTCTAAGTCTTGCGTGCTGCGCATTGTACGGCTGTGTTACTGGCTTCGGCGTGGTGTATTTTCTATGTCCCGCGTGCCGCGCATTGTACGGCTGTGTTACTGGCTTCGGCGCGGTGTATTTTCTAAGTCCCGCGTGCCGCGCATTGTACGGCTGTGTTACTGGCTTCAACGTGGTGTATTTTCTAAGTCCCGCGTGCCGCGCATTGTACGGCTAGGTTACTGGCTTCGGCGTGGTGTATTTTCTAAGTCCCGCGTGCCGCGCATTGTACGAATGTGTTACTGGCTTCGGCGCGGTGTATTTTCTAAGTCTCGTGTGCCGCGCATTGTACGGCTGTGTTACTGGCTTCGGCGCGGTGTATTTTCTAAGTCTCGTGTGCCGCGCATTGTACGGCTGTGTTACTGGCTTCGGGGTGGTGTATTTTCTAAGTCTCGTGTGCCGCGCATTGTACGGCTGTGTTACTGGCTTCGGCGTGGTGTATTTTCTAAGTCTTGCGTGCCGCGCATTGTACGGTTGTGTTACTGGCTTCGGCGTGGTGTATTTTCTAAGTCCCGCGTGCCGCGCATTGTACGGCTGTGTTACTGGCTTTGGCGTGGTGTATTTTCTAAGTCTTGCGTGCCGCGCATTGTACGGCTGTGTTACTGTCTTCGGCGTGGTGTATTTTCTAAGTCCCGCGTGCCGCGCATTGTACGGCTGTGTTACTGGCTTCGGCGTGGTGTATTTTCTAAGTCTTGCGTGCCGCGCATTGTACGGCTGTGTTACTGGCTTCGGCGTGGTGTATTTTCTAAGTCTTGCGTGCTGCGCATTGTACGACTGTGTTACTGGCTTCTGCGTGGTGTATTTTCTAAGTCCCGCGTGCCGCGCATTGTACGGCTGTGTTACTGGCTTCTGCGTGGTGTATTTTCTAAGTCCCGCGTGCCGCGCATTGTACGGCTGTGTTACTGGCTTCGGCGTTGGGTATTTTCTAAGTCCTGCGTGCCGCGCATTGTACGGCTGTGTTACTGGCTTCGGCGTGGTGTATTTTCTAAGTCTTGCGTGCCGCGCATTGTACGGCTGTGTTACTGGCTTCGGGGTGGTGTATTTTCTAAGTCTCGCGTGCCGCGCATTGTACGGCTGTGTTACTGGCTTCGGCGTGGTGTATTTTCTAATTCCCGCGTGCCGCGCATTGTACGGCTGTGTTACTGGCTTCGGCGTTGGGTATTTTCTAAGTCCCGCGTGCCGCGCATTGTACGACTGTGTTATTGGCTTCGGGGTGGTGTATTTTCTAAGTCTTGCGTGCTGCGCATTGTACGACTGTGTTACTGGCTTCGGCGTGGTGTATTTTCTAAGTCCCGCGTGCCGCGCATTGTACGGCTGTGTTACTGGCTTCGGCGCGGTGTATTTTCTAAGTCTTGCGTGCTGCGCATTGTACGGCTTTGTTACTGGCTTCGGCGTGGTGTATTTTCTAAGTCCCGCGTGCCGCTCATTGTACGCCTGTGTTACTGGCTTCGGCGTGGTGTATTTTCTAAGTCCCGCGTGCCGCGCATTGTACGGCTGTGTTACTGGCTTCGGCGGTGTGTATTTTCTAAGTCCTGCGTGCTGCGCATTGTACGGCTGTGTTACTGGCTTCGGCGTGGTGTATTTTCTAAGTCCCGCGTGCCGCGCATTGTACGGCTGTGTTGCTGGCTTCGGCGTGGTGTATTTTCTAAGTCCCGCGTGCCGCGCATTGTACGGCTGTGTTACTGGCTTTGGCGTGGTGTATTTTCTAAGTCCCGCGTGCCGCGCATTGTACGGCTGTGTTACTGGCTTCGGCGTGGTGTATTTTCTAAGTCCCGCGTGCCGCGCATTGTACGGCTGTGTTACTGGCTTTGGCGTGGTGTATTTTCTAAGTCTTGCGTGCTGCGCATTGTACGGCTGTGTTACTGGCTTCGGCGTGGTGTATTTTCTATGTCCTGCGTGCCGCGCATTGTACGGCTGTGTTACTGGCTTCGGCGCGGTGTATTTTCTAAGTCCCGCGTGCCGCGCATTGTACGGCTGTGTTACTGGCTTCGGCGTGGTGTATTTTCTAAGTCCCGCGTGCCGCGCATTGTACGGCTGTGTTACTGGCTTTGGCGTGGTGTATTTTCTAAGTCCCGCGTGCCGCGCATTGTACGGCTGTGTTACTGGCTTCGGCGTGGTGTATTTTCTAAGTCTTGCGTGCCGCGCATTGTACGGCTGTGTTACTGGCTTCGGGGTGGTGTATTTTCTAAGTCCCGCGTGCCGCGCATTGTACGGCTGTGTTACTGGCTTTGGCATGGTGTATTTTCTAAGTCCCGCGTGCCGCGCATTGTACGGTTGTGTTACTGGCTTCGGCGTTGGGTATTTTCTAAGTCCCGCGTGACGCGCATTGTACGGCTGTGTTACTGGCTTCGGCGTGGTGTATTTTCTAAGTCCCGTGTGCCGCGCATTGTACGGCTGTGTTACTGGCTTCGGCGTGGTGTATTTTCTAAGTCCCGTGTGCCGCGCATTGTACGGCTGTGTTACTGGCTTCGGCGTGGTGTATTTTCTAAGTCTTGCGTGCCGCGCATTGTACGGCTGTGTTACTGGCTTCGGCGTGGTGTATTTTCAAAGTCCCGCGTGCCGCGCATTGTACGGCTGTGTTACTGGCTTCGGCGTGGTGTATTTTCTAAGTCCCGCGTGCCGCGCATTGTACGGCTGTGTTACTGGCTTCGGCGTGGTGTATTTTCTAAGTCTTGCGTGCTGCGCATTGTACGGCTGTGTTACTGGCTTCGGCGTTGGGTATTTTCTAAGTCCCGCGTGCCGCGCATTGTACGGCTGTGTTACTGGCTTCGGCGTGGTGTATTTTCTAAGTCCCGCGTGCCGCGCATTGTAAGGCTGTGTTACTGGCTTCGGCTTAGTGTATTTTCTAAGTCTTGCGTGCCGCGCATTGTACGACTGTGTTATTGGCTTCGGCGTGGTGTATTTTCTAAGTCCCGCGTGCCGCGCACTGTACGGCTGTGTTACTGGCTTCGGCGTGGTGTATTTTCTAAGTCCCGCGTGCCGCGCATTGTACGGCTGTGTTGCTGGCTTCAGCGTGGTGTATTTTCTAAGTCTTGCGTGCCTCGCATTGTACGGCTGTGTTGCTGGCTTCGGCGTGGTGTATTTTCTAAGTCTTGCGTGCCGCGCATTGTACGGCTGTGTTACTGGCTTTGGCGTGGTGTATTTTCTAAGTCCCGCGTGCCGCGCATTGTACGGCTGTGTTACTGGCTTTGGCGTGGTGTATTTTCTAAGTCTTGCGTGCCGCGCATTGTACGGCTGTGTTACTGGCTTCGGCGTGGTGTATTTTCTAAGTCCCGCGTGCCGCGCATTGTACGGCTGTGTTACTGGCTTCGGCGTGGTGTATTTTCTAAGTCTTGCGTGCCGCGCATTGTACGGCTGTGTTACTGGCTTCGGCGTGGTGTATTTTCTAAGTCCCGTGTGCCGCGCATTGTACGGCTGTGTTACTGGCTTCGGCGTGGTGTATTTTCTAAGTCTTGCGTGCTGCGCATTGTACGACTGTGTTACTGGCTTCGGCGTGGTGTATTTTCTAAGTCCCGTGTGCCGCGCATTGTACGGCTGTGTTACTGGCTTCGGCGTGGTGTATTTTCTAAGTCTTGCGTGCTGCGCATTGTACGGCTGTGTTACTGGCTTCGGCGTTGGGTATTTTCTAAGTCCCGCGTGCCGCGCATTGTACGGCTGTGTTACTGGCTTCGGCGTGGTGTATTTTCTAAGTCTCGCGTGCCGCGCATTGTACAGCTGTGTTACTGGCTTCGGCGTGGTGTATTTTCTAAGTCTTGCGTGCTGCGCATTGTACGGCTGTGTTACTGGCTTCGGCGTTGGGTATTTTCTAAGTCTCGTGTGCCGCGCATTGTACGGCTGTGTTACTGGCTTCGGGGTGGTGTATTTTCTAAGTCTCGCGTGCCGCGCATTGTACGGCTGTGTTACTGGCTTCGGCGTGGTGTATTTTCTAAGTCTTGCGTGCCGCGCATTGTACGGCTGTGTTACTGGCTTCGGCGCGGTGTATTTTCTAAGTCTCGTGTGCCGCGCATTGTACGGCTGTGTTACTGGCTTCGGCGTGGTGTATTTTCTAAGTCCCGCGTGCCGCGCATTGTACGGCTGTGTTACTGGCTTCGGGGTGGTGTATTTTCTAAGTCTCGCGTGCCGCGCATTGTACGGCTGTGTTACTGGCTGCGGCGTAGTGTATTTTCTAAGTCCCGCGTGCCTCGCATTGTACGGCTGTGTTACTGGCTTCGGCGTGGTGTATTTTCTAAGTCCCGCGTGCCGCGCATTGTAAGGCTGTGTTACTGGCTTCGGCGTGGTGTATTTTCTAAGTCTCGCGTGCCGCGCATTGTACGGCTGTGTTACTGGCTGCGGCGTAGTGTATTTTCTAAGTCCCGCGTGCCGCGCATTGTACGGCTGTGTTGCTGGCTTCAGCGTGGTGTATTTTCTAAGTCTTGTGTGCCGCGCATTGTACGGCTGTGTTACTGGCTTCGGGGTGGTGTATTTTCTAAGTCTCGTGTGCCGCGCATTGTACGGCTGTGTTGCTAGCTTAGGCGTGGTGTATTTTCTAAGTCCCGCGTGCCGCGCATTGTACGCCTGTGTTGCTGGCTTCGGCGGTGTGTATTTTCTAAGTCCCGCCTGCCGCGCATTGTACGGCTGTGTTACTGGCTTCGTCGTGGTGTATTTTCTAAGTCCCGCCTGCCGCGCATTGTACGGCTGTGTTACTGGCTTCGGCATCGTGTATTTTCTAAGTCCCGCCTGCCGCGCATTGTATGGCTGTGTTACTGGCTTCGGAGTGGTGTATTTTCTAAGTCCCGCGTGCCGCGCATTGTACGGCTGTGTTACTGGCTTCGGGGTGGTGTATTTTCTAAGTCCCGCGTGCCGCGCATTGTACGGCTGTGTTACTGGCTTCGGGGTGGTGTATTTTCTAAGTCTCGCGTGCCGCGCATTGTACGGCTGTGTTACTGGCTTCGGCGTGGTGTATTTTCCAAGTCCTGCGTGCCACGCATTGTACGGCTGTGTTACTGGCTTCGGCGTGGTGTATTTTCTAAGTCCCGCCTGCCGCGCATTGTACGCCTGTGTTGCTGGCTTCGGCGTGGTGTATTTTCTAAGTCCCGCCTGCCGCGCATTGTACGCCTGTGTTGCTGGCTTCGGCGTGGTGTATTTTCTAAGTCCCGCGTGCTGCGCATTGTACGGCTGTGTTACTGGCTTTGGCGTGGTGTATTTTCTAAGTACCGCCTGCCGCGCATTGTACCCCTGTGTTGCTGGCTTCGGCGTGGTGTATTTTCTAAGTCCCGCGTGCCACGCATTGTACGCCTGTGTTGCTGGCTTCGGCGGTGTGTATTTTCTAAGTCCCGCGTGCCGCGCATTGTACGGCTGTGTTGCTGGCTTCGGCGCGGTGTATTTTCTAAGTCCCGCGTGCCGCGCATTGTACGGCTGTGTTACCGGCTTCGGCGTGGTGTATTTTCTAAGTCTCGCGTGCCGCGCATTGTACGGCTGTGTTACTGGCTTCGGCGTGGTGTATTTTCCAAGTCCTGCGTGCCACGCATTGTACGGCTGTGTTACTGGCTTCGGCGTGGTGTATTTTCTAAGTCCCGCCTGCCGCGCATTGTACGCCTGTGTTGCTGGCTTCGGCGTGGTGTATTTTCTAAGTCCCGCCTGCCGCGCATTGTACGCCTGTGTTGCTGGCTTCGGCGTGGTGTATTTTCTAAGTCCCGCGTGCTGCGCATTGTACGGCTGTGTTACTGGCTTTGGCGTGGTGTATTTTCTAAGTACCGCCTGCCGCGCATTGTACCCCTGTGTTGCTGGCTTCGGCGTGGTGTATTTTCTAAGTCCCGCGTGCCGCGCATTGTACGCCTGTGTTGCTGGCTTCGGCGGTGTGTATTTTCTAAGTCCCGCGTGCCGCGCATTGTACGGCTGTGTTGCTGGCTTCGGCGCGGTGTATTTTCTAAGTCCCGCGTGCCGCGCATTGTACGGCTGTGTTGCTGGCTTCGGCGCGGTGTATTTTCTAAGTCCCGCGTGCCGCGCATTGTACGGCTGTGTTACTGGCTTCGGCGTGGTGTATTTTCTAAGTCCCGCGTGCCGCGCATTGTACGGCTGTGTTACTGGCTTCGGCGTGGTGTATTTTCTAAGTCCCGCGTGCCGCGCATTGTAAGGCTGTGTTACTGGCTTCGGCGTGGTGTATTTTCTAAGTCTCACGTGCCGCGCTTTGTACGGCTGTGTTACTGGCTGCGGCGTAGTGTATTTTCTAAGTCCCGCGTGCCGCGCATTGTACGGCTGTGTTGCTGGCTTCAGCGTGGTGTATTTTCTAAGTCTTGTGTGCTGCGCATTGTACGGCTGTGTTACTGGCTGCGGCGTAGTGTATTTTCTAAGTCCCGCCTGCCGCGCATTGTACGGCTGTGTTACTGGCTTCGGCATCGTGTATTTTCTAAGTCCCGCCTGCCGCGCATTGTATGGCTGTGTTACTGGCTTCGGAGTGGTGTATTTTCTAAGTCCCGCGTGCTGCGCATTGTACGGCTGTGTTACTGGCTTCGGGGTGGTGTATTTTCTAAGTCCCGCGTGCCGCGCATTGTACGGCTGTGTTACTGGCTTCGGCGTTGGCTATTTTCTAAGTCCCGCGTGCCGCGCATTGTACGGCTGTGTTACTGGCTTCGGCGTGGTGTATTTTCTAAGTCCCGCGTGCCGCGCATTGTAAGGCTGTGTTACTGGCTTCGGCGTAGTGTATTTTCTAAGTCTTGCGTGCCGCGCATTGTACGACTGTGTTATTGGCTTCGGCGTGGTGTATTTTCTAAGTCCCGCGTGCCGCGCACTGTACGGCTGTGTTGCTGGCTTCAGCGTGGTGTATTTTCTAAGTCCCGCGTGCCGCGCATTGTACGGCTGTGTTACTGGCTTTGGCGTGGTGTATTTTCTAAGTCTTGCGTGCCGCGCATTGTACGGCTGTGTTACTGGCTTCGGCGTGGTGTATTTTCTAAGTCCCGCGTGCCGCGCATTGTACGGCTGTGTTACTGGCTTCGGCGTGGTGTATTTTCTAATTCTTGCGTGCCGCGCATTGTACGGCTGTGTTACTGGCTTCGGCGTGGTGTATTTTCTAAGTCTTGCGTGCTGCGCATTGTACGGCTGTGTTACTGGCTTCGGCGTGGTGTATTTTCTAAGTCTTGCGTGCTGCGCATTGTACGACTGTGTTACTGGCTTCGGCGTGGTGTATTTTCTAAATCCCGCGTGCCGCGCATTGTACGGCTGTGTTACTGGCTTCGGCGTGGTGTATTTTCTAAGTCTTGCGTGCTGCGCATTGTACGGCTGTGTTACTGGCTTCGGCGTTGGGTATTTTCTAAGTCCCGCGTGCCGCGCATTGTACGGCTGTGTTATTGGCTTCGGGGTGGTGTATTTTCTAAGTCTCGTGTGCCGCGCATTGTACGGCTGTGTTACTGGCTTCGGGGTGGTGTATTTTCTAAGTCTCGTGTGCCGCGCATTGTACGGCTGTGTTACTGGCTTCGGGGTGGTGTATTTTCTAAGTCTCGTGTGCCGCGCATTGTACGGCTGTGTTACTGGCTTCGGCGTGGTGTATTTTCTAAGTCTTGCGTGCCGCGCATTGTACGGTTGTGTTACTGGCTTCGGAGTGGTGTATTTTCTAAGTCCCGCGTGCCGCGCATTGTACGGCTGTGTTACTGGCTTTGGCGTGGTGTATTTTCTAAGTCTTGCGTGCCGCGCATTGTACGGCTGTGTTACTGTCTTCGGCGTGGTGTATTTTCTAAGTCCCGCGTGCCGCGCATTGTACGGCTGTGTTACTGGCTTCGGCGTGGTGTATTTTCTAAGTCTTGCGTGCCGCGCATTGTACGGCTGTGTTACTGGCTTCGGCGTGGTGTATTTTCTAAGTCTTGCGTGCTGCGCATTGTACGACTGTGTTACTGGCTTCGGCGTGGTGTATTTTCTAAGTCCCGCGTGCCGCGCATTGTACGGCTGTGTTACTGGCTTCGGCGTGGTGTATTTTCTAAGTCTTGCGTGCTGCGCATTGTACGGCTGTGTTACTGGCTTCGGCGTTGGGTATTTTCTAAGTCCCGCGTGCCGCGCATTGTACGGCTGTGTTACTGGCTTCGGGGTGGTGTATTTTCTAAGTCTCGCGTGCCGCGCATTGTACGGCTGTGTTACTGGCTTCGGCGTGGTGTATTTTCTAAGTCCCGCGTGCTGCGCATTGTACGGCTGTGTTACTGGCTTCGGCGTTGGCTATTTTCTAAGTCCCGCGTGCCGCGCATTGTACGACTGTGTTATTGGCTTTGGGGTGGTGTATTTTCTAAGTCTTGCGTGCTGCGCATTGTACGACTGTGTTACTGGCTTCCGCGTGGTGTATTTTCTAAGTCCCGCGTGCCGCGCATTGTACGGCTGTGTTACTGGCTTCGGCGCGGTGTATTTTCTAAGTCTCGTGTGCCGCGCATTGTACGGCTGTGTTACTGGCTTCGGGGTGGTGTATTTTCTAAGTCTCGTGTGCCGCGCATTGTACGGCTGTGTTACTGGCTTCGGGGTGGTGTATTTTCTAAGTCTCGTGTGCCGCGCATTGTACGGCTGTGTTGCTGGCTTTGGCGTGGTGTATTTTCTAAGTCCTGCGTGCCGCGCATTGTACGCCTGAGTTGCTGGCTTCGGCGGTGTGTATTTTCTCAGTCCCGCGTGCCGCGCATTGTACGGCTGTGTTACTGGCTTCAGCGTGGTGTATTTTCTAAGTCTCGCGTGCCGCGCATTGTACGGCTGTGTTACTGGCTTCGTCGTGGTGTATTTTCTAAGTCCCGCCTGCCGCGCATTGTACGGCTGTGTTACTGGCTTCGGCATGGTGTATTTTCTAAGTCCCGCCTGCCGCGCATTGTATGGCTGTGTTACTGGCTTCGGAGTGGTGTATTTTCTAAGTCCCGCGTGCCGCGCATTGTACGGCTGAGTTACTGGCTTCGGGGTGGTGTATTTTCTAAGTCCCGCGTGCCGCGCATTGTACGGCTGTGTTACTGGCTTCGGCGTGGTGTATTTTCTAAGTCTTGCGTGCTGCGCATTGTACGGCTGTGTTACTGGCTTTGGCGTGGTGTATTTTCTAAGTCCCGCGTGCCGCGCATTGTACGGCTGTGTTACTGGCTTCGGCGTGGTGTATTTTCTATGTCCCGCGTGCTGCGCATTGTACGGCTGTGTTACTGGCTTCGGCGTGGTGTATTTTCTAAGTCCCGCGTGCCGCGCATTGTACGGCTGTGTTACCGGTTTCGGCGTGGTGTATTTTCTAAGTCCCGCGTGCCGCGCATTGTACGGCTGTGTTACCGGCTTCGTCGTGGTGTATTTTCTAAGTCTCGCGTGCCGCGCATTGTACGGCTGTGTTACTGGCTTCGGCGTGGTGTATTTTCTAAGTCCCGCGTGCCACGCATTGTACGACTGTGTTATTGGCTTTGGGGTGGTGTATTTTCTAAGTCTTGCGTGCTGCGCATTGTACGACTGTGTTACTCGCTTCGGCGTGGTGTATTTTCTAAGTCCCGCGTGCCGCGCATTGTACGGCTGTGTTACTGGCTTCGGCGCGGTGTATTTTCTAAGTCTCGTGTGCCGCGCATTGTACGGCTGTGTTACTGGCTTCGGGGTGGTGTATTTTCTAAGTCTCGTGTGCCGCGCATTGTACGGCTGTGTTACTGGCTTCGGGGTGGTGTATTTTCTAAGTCTTGTGTGCCGCGCATTGTACGGCTGTGTTACTGGCTTCGGGGTGGTGTATTTTCTAAGTCTTGTGTGCCGCGCATTGTACGGCTGTGTTACTGGCTTCGGCGCGGTGTATTTTCTAAGTCTCGTGTGCCGCGCATTGTACGGCTGTGTTACTGGCTTCGGGGTGGTGTATTTTCTAAGTCTCGTGTGCCGCGCATTGTACGGCTGTGTTACTGGCTTCGGGGGGGGTGTATTTTCTAAGTCTTGATGTGCCGCGCATTGTACGGCTGTGTTACTGGGCTTCGGGGGTGGTGTATTTCTAAGTTCCGTGTGCCGCGCATTGTACGGCTGTGTTCCTGGCTTTGGCGTGGTGTATTTTCTAAGTCCCGCGTGCCGCGCATTGTACGGCCTGAGGTTGCTGGCTTCGGCCGGTGTGTATTTTCTCAGTCCCGCGTGCCGCGCATTGTACGGCTGTGTTACTGGCTTCAGGCGTGGTGTAATTTTCTAAGTCTCGCGTGCCGCGCATTGTATCGGCTGTGTTACTGGCTCGTCGTGGTGTATTTTCTAAGTCCCGCGTGCCGCGCATTGTACGGCTGTGTTACTGGCTTCGGCAGTGGTGTATT